>NC_069407.1:26810418-26845418 GCF_026875155.1 Cherax quadricarinatus
GCAAGGTCATCAGTCCCACTGGCACCAGCTGCAAGGTCATGAGTGCCACTGTCTGGCACCAGCTGCAAGGTCATGAGTATCACACTGTCTGGTACCAGCTGCAAGGTCATGAGTGCCACACTGGCACCAACTGCAAGATCATGAGTGCCACACTGTATGGCACCAGCTGCAAGGTCATGAGTGCCCCACTGTCTGGCACCAGCTGCAAGGTCATGAGTGCCACACTGTCTGGCACCAGCTGCAAGGTCATGAGTGCCACACTGACACCAGCTGCAAGGTCATGATCACCCCTGTTGGTACCAGCTGGCAAGGTCATGAGTGCCCACACTGCACCAGCTGGAAGGTCATGTGTGCCACACTGTCTGGCACCAGCTGCAAAGTCATGAGTGCCACACTGACACCAGCTTCAAGGTCATTTGTGCCACACTGTCTGGCACCAGCTGCAAGTCATGAGTGCCACACTCACTGACACCAGCTGCAAAGTCATGAGTGCCACACTGTATGGCACCAGCTGGAAGGTCATGAGTGCCCCACTATCTGACACCAGCTGGAAGGTCATGTGTGCCACACTGTCTGGCACCAGCTGCAAGGTCATGAGTGCCACACTGGCACCAGCTGCAAGGTTTTGTGCCACACTGTCTGGCACCAGCTGCAAGATCACGAGTGCCACACTGTCTGGCAGCAGCTGCAAGGTCATGATTGTCACACTATCTGGCACCAGCTGCAAGGTCATGAGTGCCACACTATCTAGCACCAGCTGCAAGGTCATGAGTGCCACACTATCTGGCACCAGTTGCAAGATCATGAGTGCCCCACTGTCTGGTACCAACTGCAAGGTCATGAGTGCCACACTATCTAGCACCAGCTGCAAGGTCATGAGTGCTCCACTGTCTGGTACCAGCTGCAAGGTCATGAGTGCCACACTGTCTGGCACCAGATGTAAGATCATTAGCGCCCCACTATCTGACACCAGCTGCATGGTCATGAGTGCCACACTGTCTCTCACTAGCTGGAAAGTCATGAGTGCCACACTATCTAGCACCAGCTGCAAGGTCATAAGTGCCACACTATCTAGCACCAGCTGCAAGATCATGAGTGCCCCACTGTCTGGTACCAGCTGCAAGGTCATGAGTGCCACACTGGCACCAGCTGTAAGGTCATGAGTGCCCCTCTATCTGACACCAGCTGTAAGGTCATGATTGCCACACTGTCTGGCATTATCTGTAAGTTCATGAGTGCCACACTGTCTTGCACCAGCTGTAAAGTCATGAGTGCCACACTGTCCGGCACCAGCTGCAAGGTCCTGAGTGGTGTCACACTGGCACTAGCTGTAAGGTCAAAATTATTAACGATTGATGAATAATTGAATATTAAGTCCATCTACTACACGAGGGTCATTAAGTCTGTATGTCACCTACAAACCAACATTCGCCGGTACTCTCCCGGCCCGAGTCTTTTCCAGATGGTGACCCGGCCTTGGCTGCCTGTCTTGGGAGTGTCTGAGACCTCTGTCTGCCATGGGAGGAGGTACAAGTACCTCCTCATCTTCTGAGACCAACTGTCCCCAGGCCTAGCCACATTCCCGCCCTCACGGGGCTCGTAAGGAGAGGCTAGGCCTCTGGTCTGCCATCTTCCCCGCCCCAGGGGAAGGTCCTGGGGATGGCAGTCTTGTAAGCTGCAACCTCTGGCCATTTTAGATTATTATTATTATTATTATTATTATTATTATTATTATTATTATTATTATTATTATTATTATTATTAATTATTGGTGTTGTTATTTTTATTTTTTTTTATTTTCGTTATTATTACTCTGAATATGTCATTCAAATATCATTTACCGGAGTCATTAACGTTCATTGAATTATCATTTTTTATAGACGTTTTGTTGGTAAATAAATTATTCATTCAAATATTTAGCATTAGGGGGAAAGGTATTGGGTATTCCCTGAACAAGTGATCCCTGGAATACCTGATAATACCATCTCTCTCTTCACTCATCCATTTTTCCCACCCATCTCTCTTCCTTCCTCTTCCTCTCTCTTCTCTCCTCTTTCCCTCTGGTTCTCTTCCTTCTTCTTCGTCTCCTCGTCGGTTACGTACCTTTTCCTGTCAGGATATCGAACGATGGTGCGGTCGGTGGTGGATCTTAGTAATTACCTGACCCATCACAGCTGACTATAGCCAATCAGAACCCATCAGGGATGACTATAGCCACCCAGGACCCATCAGAGCTGACAGTAGCCACTCAAGACCAAAGCTGACTATAGCCACTCAGGACTCATCAGTACTAACTATAGCCACTCAGGACTCATCAGGACTGACTATAGCCACTCAGGACTCATCATGACTGACTATAGCCACTCAGGACTCATCAGGACTGACTGTAGCCACTCAGGACTCATCAGGACTGACTGTAGCCACTCAGGACTCATCAGGACTGACTGTAGCCACTCAGGACTCATCAGGACTGACTATAGCCACTCAGGACTCATCAGGACTGACTATAGCCACTCAGGACTCATCATGACTGACTATAGCCACTCAGGACTCATCAGGACTAACTATAGCCACTCAGGACTCATCAGGACTAACTATAGCCACTCAGGACTCATCAGGACTGACAATAGCCACTCAGGACTCATCAGGACTGACAATAGCCACTCAGGACTCATCATGACTGACTATAGCCACTCAGGACTCATCAGGACTGACTGTAGCCACTCAGGACTCATCAGGACTGACTGTAGCCACTCAGGACTCATCAGGACTGACTGTAGCCACTCAGGACTCATCAGGACTGACTATAGCCACTCAGGACTCATCAGGACTGACTATAGTCCTCAGGACTCATCATGACTGACTATAGCCACTCAGGACTCATCAGGACTAACTATAGCCACTCAGGACTCATCAGGACTAACTATAGCCACTCAGGACTCATCAGGACTGACAATAGCCACTCAGGACTCATCAGGACTGACTATAGCCACTCAGGACTCATCATGACTGACTATAGCCACTCAGGACTCATCAGGACTAACTATAGCCACTCAGGACTCATCAGGACTGACTATAGCCACTCAGGACTCATCAGGACTGACTACAGCCACTCAGGACTCATCAGGACTGACTATAGCCACTCAGGACTCATCAGGACTGACTATAGCCACTCAGGACTCATCAGGACTGACTATAGCCACTCAGGACTCATCATGACTGACTATAGCCACTCAGGACTCATCAGGACTAACTATAGCCACTCAGGACTCTCAGACTGACTATAGCCACTCAGGACTCATCAGGACTGACTAGCCACTCAGGACTCATCAGGACTGACTATAGCCACTCAGGACTCATCAGGACTGACTATAGCCACTCAGGACTCATCAGGACTGACTATAGCCACTCAGGACTCATCAGGACTGACTATAGCCACTCAGGACTCATCAGGACTGACTATAGCCACTCAGGATTCATCAGGACTGACTATAGCCACTCAGGACTCATCAGGACTGACTGTAGCCACTCAGGACTCATCAGGACTGACTATAGCCACTCAGGGACTCATCAGGACTGACTATAGCCACTCAGGACTCATCAGGACTGACTATAGCCACTCAGGACTCATCAGGACTGACTATAGCCACTCAGGACTCATCAGGACTGACTATAGCCACTCAGGACTCATCAGGACTGACTATAGCCACTCAGGACTCATCAGGACTGACTATAGCCACTCAGGACTCATCAGGACTGACTATAGCCACTCAGGACTCATCAGGACTGACTATAGCCACTCAGGACTCATCAGGACTGACTGTAGCCATCAGGACTCATCAGGACTGACTATAGCCACTCAGGACTCATCAGGACTGACTATAGCCACTCAGGACTCATCAGGACTGACTATAGCCACCGGACTCATCAGGACTACTATAGCCACTAGACTCACTGACTGACTATAGCCACTCAGGACTCATCAGGACTAACTATAGCCACTCAGGACTCATCAGGACTAACTATAGCCACTCAGGACTCATCAGGACTGACAATAGCCACTCAAGACTCATCAGGACTGACTATAGCCACTCAGGACTCATCATGACTGACTATAGCCACTCAGGACTCATCAGGACTAACTATAGCCACTCAGGACTCATCAGGACTGACTATAGCCACTCAGGACTCATCAGGACTGACTACAGCCTCAACTCTCAGGACGACTATAGCCACTCAGGACTCTCAGGACTGACTATAGCCACTCAGGACTCATCAGGACTGACTATAGCCACTCAGGACTCATCAGGAATGACTATAGCCACTCAGGACTCATCAGGACTGACTATAGCCACTCAGGACTCATCAGGACTGACTGTAGCCACTCAGGACTCATCAGGACTGACTGTAGCCACTCAGGACTCATCAGGACTGACTATAGCCACTCAGGGCTCATCAGGACTGACTATAGCCACTCAGGACTCATCAGGACTGACTATAGCCACTCAGGACTCATCAGGACTGACTATAGCCACTCAGGACTCATCAGGACTGACTATAGCCACTCAGGACTCATCAGTACTAACTATAGCCACTCAGGACTCATCATGACTGACTATAGCCACTCAGGACTCATCAGGACTGACTGTAGCCACTCAGGACTCATCAGGACTGACTGTAGCCACTCAGGACTCATCAGGACTGACTGTAGCCACTCAGGACTCATCAGGACTGACTATAGCCACTCAGGACTCATCAGGACTGACTATAGCCACTCAGGACTCATCATGACTGACTATAGCCACTCAGGACTCATCAGGACTAACTATAGCCACTCAGGACTCATCAGGACTAACTATAGCCACTCAGGACTCATCAGGACTGACAATAGCCACTCAGGACTCATCAGGACTGACAATAGCCACTCAGGACTCATCATGACTGACTATAGCCACTCAGGACTCATCAGGACTGACTGTAGCCACTCAGGACTCATCAGGACTGACTGTAGCCACTCAGGACTCATCAGGACTGACTGTAGCCACTCAGGACTCATCAGGACTGACTATAGCCACTCAGGACTCATCAGGACTGACTATAGCCACTCAGGACTCATCATGGACTGACTATAGCCACTCAGGACTCATCAGGACTAACTATAGCCACTCAGGACTCATCAGGACTAACTATAGCCACTCAGGACTCATCAGGACTGAATATAGCCACTCAGGACTCATCAGGACTGACTATAGCCACTCAGGACTCATCATGACTGACTATAGCCACTCAGGACTCATCAGGACTAACTATAGCCACTCAGGACTCATCAGGACTGACTATAGCCACTCAGGACTCATCAGGACTGACTACAGCCACTCAGGACTCATCAGGACTGACTATGCCACTCAGGACTCATCAGGACTGACTATAGCCACTCAGGACTCATCAGGACTGACTATAGCCACTCAGGACTCATCAGGACTGACTATAGCCACTCAGGGACTCATCAGGACTGACTATAGCCACTCAGGATTCATCAGGACTGACTATAGCCACTCAGGACTCATCAGGACTGACTGTAGCCACTCAGGACTCATCAGGACTGACTATAGCCACTCAGGGCTCATCAGGACTGACTATAGCCACTCAGGACTCATCAGGACTGACTATAGCCACTCAGGACTCATCAGGACTGACTATAGCCACTCAGGACTTCATCAGGACTGACTATAGCCACTCAGGACTCATCAGGACTGACTATAGCCACTCAGGACTCATCAGGACTGACTATAGCCACTCAGGACTCATCAGGACTGACTATAGCCACTCAGGACTCATCAGGACTGACTATAGCCACTCAGGACTCATGAGGACTGACTATAGCCACTCAGGACTCATCAGGACTGACTATATCCACTCAGGACTCATCAGGACTGGCTATAGCCACTCAGGACTCATCAGGACTGACTATAGCCACTCAGGACTCATCAGGACTGACTGTAGCCACTCAGGACTCATCAGGACTGACTGTAGCCACTCAGGACTCATCAGGACTGACTGTAGCCACTCAGGACTCATCAGGACTGACTGTAGCCACTCAGGACTCATCAGGACTGACTATAGCCACTCAGGACTCATCAGGACTGACTATAGCCACTCAGGACTCATCATGACTGACTATAGCCACTCAGGACTCATCAGGACTAACTATAGCCACTCAGGACTCATCAGGACTAACTATAGCCACTCAGGACTCATCAGGACTGACAATAGCCACTCAAGACTCATCAGGACTGACTATAGCCACTCAGGACTCATCATGACTGACTATAGCCACTCAGGACTCATCAGGACTAACTATAGCCACTCAGGACTCATCAGGACTGACTATAGCCACTCAGGACTCATCAGGACTGACTACAGCTCGGACTCATCAGGAACTCATCAGGACATAGACTGACTATAGCCACTCAGGACTCATCAGAGACTAGCACAGGACTCATAGACATAGCATCAGGACTCATCAGGACTGACTATAGCCACTCAGGACTCATCAGGACTGACTGTAGCGACTCAGGACTCATCAGGACTGACTGTAGCCACTCAGGACTCATCAGGACTGACTATAGCCACTCAGGGCTCATCAGGACTGACTATAGCCACTCAGGACTCATCAGGACTGACTATAGCCACTCAGGACTCATCAGGACTGACTATAGCCACTCAGGACTCATCAGGACTGACTATAGCCACTCAGGACTCATCAGGACTGACTATAGCCACTCAGGACTCATCAGGACTGACTATAGCCACTCAGGACTCATCAGGACTGACTATAGCCACTCAGGACTCATCAGGACTGACTATAGCCACTCAGGACTCATCAGGACTGACTATAGCCACTCAGGACTCATCAGGACTGACTATAGCCACTCAGGACTCATCAGGACTGACTATAGCCACTCAGGACTCATCAGGACTGACTATAGCCACTCGGATCTCAGGACTATTAGCCATCAGGATCATCAGGACTGACTATAGCCACTCAGGACTCATCAGGACTGACTATAGCCACTCAGGACTCATCGGGACTGACTATAGCCACTCAGGACTCATCAGGACTGGCTATAGCCACTCAGGACTCATCAGGACTGACTATAGCCACTCAGGACTCATCAGGACTGACTGTAGCAACTCAGGACTCATCAGGACTGACTGTAGCCACTCAAGACTCATCAGGACTGACTATAGCCACTCAGGACTCATCAGGACTGACTGTAGCCACTCAGGACTCATCAGGACTGACTATAGCCACTCAGGGCTCATCAGGACTGACTATAGCCACTCAGGACTCATCAGGACTGACTATAGCCACTCAGGACTCATCAGGACTGACTATAGCCACTCAGGACTCATCAGGACTTACTATAGCCACTCAGGACTCATCAGGACTGACTATAGCCACTCAGGACTCATCAGGACTGACTATAGCCACTCAGGACTCATCAGGACTGACTATAGCCACTCAGGACTCATCAGGACTGACTATAGCCACTCAGGACTCATCAGGACTGACTATAGCCACTCAGGACTCATCAGGACTGACTATAGCCACTCAGGACTCATCAGGACTGACTATAGCCACTCAGGACTCATCAGGACTGACTATAGCCACTCAGGACTCATCAGGACTGACTATAGCCACTCAGGACTCATCAGGACTGACTATAGCCACTCAGGACTCATCAGGACTGACTATAGCCACTCAGGACTCATGAGGACTGACTATAGCCACTCAGGACTCATCAGGACTGACTATAGCCACTCAGGACTCATCAGGACTGGCTATAGCCACTCAGGACTCATCAGGACTGACTATAGCCACTCAGGACTCATCAGGACTGACTGTAGCCACTCAGGACTCATCAGGACAGACTGTAGCCACTCAAGACTCATCAGGACTGACTATAGCCACTCAGAACTCATCAGGACTGACTGTAGCCACTCAGGACTCATCAGGACTGACTGTAGCCACTCAGGACTCATCAGGACTGACTATAGCCACTCAGGACTCATCAGGACTGACTATAGCCACTCAGGACTCATCAGGACTGACTATAGCCACTCAGGACTCATCAGGACTGACTATAGCCACTCAGGACTCATCAGGACTGACTATAGCCACTCAGGACTCATCAGGACTGACTGTAGCCACTCAGGACTCATCAGGACTGACTAAAGCCACTCAGAACTCATCAGGACTGACTGCAGCCACTCAGGACTCATCAGGACTGACTGTAGCCACTCAGGACTCATCAGAACTGACTGTAGCCACTCAGGACTCATCAGGACTGACTGTAGCCACTCAGGACTCATCAGGACTGACTGTAGCCACTCAGGACTCATCAGGACTGACTGTAACCACTCAGGACTCATCAGGACTGACTGTAGCCACTCAGGACTCATCAGGACTGACTATAGCCACTCAGGACTCATCAGGACTGACTATAGCCACTCAGGACTCATCAGGACTAACTATAGCCACTCAGGACTCATCGGACTGACAATAGCCACTCAGGACTCATCAGGACTGACTATAGCCACTCAGGACTCATCAGGACTGACTGTAGCCACTCAGGACTCATCAGGACTGACTGAAACCACTCAGGACTCATCAGGACTGACTGTAGCCACTCAGGACTCATCAGAACTGACTGTAGCCACTCAGGACTCATCAGGACTGACTGTAGCCACTCAGGACTCATCAGGACTGACTATAGCCACTCAGGACTCATCAGGACTGACTATAGCCACTCAGGACTCATCAGGACTGA
Organism: Cherax quadricarinatus; assembly: GCF_026875155.1. Classification (NCBI taxonomy): domain Eukaryota; kingdom Metazoa; phylum Arthropoda; class Malacostraca; order Decapoda; family Parastacidae; genus Cherax; species Cherax quadricarinatus. The sequence continues at coordinate 26,819,253 of NC_069407.1, forward strand.
CTGTAGCCACTCAGGACTCATCAGGACTGACTAAAGCCACTCAGAATTCATCAGGACTGACTGCACCACTCAGGACTCATCAGGACTGACTGTAGCCACTCAGAACTCATCAGGACTGACTGTAACCACTCAGGACTCATCAGGACTGACTGTAGCCACTCAGGACTCATCAGGACTGACTGTAGCCACTCAGGACTCATCAGGACTGACTGTAGCCACTCAGGACTCATCAGGACTGACTGTAGCCATTCAGGACTCATCAGGACTGACTGTAGCCACTCAGGACTCATCAGGACTGACTGTAGCCACTCAGGACTCATCAGGACTGACTGTAGCCACTCAGGACTCATCAGGACTGACTGTAGCCACTCAGGACTCATCAGGACTGACTGTAGCCACTCAGGACTCATCAGGACTGACTGTAGCCACTCAGGACTCATCAGAACTGACTGTAGCCATTCAGGACTCATCCGGACTGACTGTAGCCACTCAGGACTCATCAGGACTGACTGTAGCCACTCAGGACTCATCAGGACTGACTGTAGCCACTCAGGACTCATCAGGACTGACTGTAGCCACTCAGGACTCATCAGGACTGACTGTAGCCACTCAGGACTCATCAGGACTAACTATAGCCACTCAGGACTCATCAGGACTGACTATAGCCACTCAGGCTCATCAGGACTGACTGTAGCCACTCAGGACTCATCAGGACTGACTGTAGCCACTCAGGACTCATCAGGACTGACTATAGCCACTCAGGACTCCTCAGGACTGACTATAGCCACTCAGGACTCATCAGGACTGACTGTAGCCACTCAGGGCTCATCAGGACTAACTATAGCCACTCAGGACTCATCAGGACTGACTATAGCCACTCATGACTCATCAGGACTGACTGTAGCCACTCAGGACTCATCAGGACTGACTATAGCCACTCAGGACTCATCAGGACTGACTGTAGCCACTCAGGACTCATCAGGACTGACTGTAGCCACTCAGGACTCATCAGGACTGACTATAGCCACTCAGGACTCATCAAGACTGACTATAGCCACTCAGGACTCATCAGGACTTACTATAGCCACTCAGGACTCATCAGGACTGACTGTAACCACTCAGGACTCATCAGGACTAACTATAGCCACTCAGGACTCATCAGGACTGACTATAGCCACTCAGGACTCATCAGGACTGACTGTAGCCACTCAGGACTCATCAGGACTGACTATAGCCACTCAGGACTCATCAGGACTTACTATAGCCACTCAGGACTCATCAGGACTGACTGTAGCCACTCAGGACTCATCAGGACTGACTGTAGTCACTCACAGTACCACTGTTTGTCTTATGCTTCTTATGTTGAAGCCAGTCAGAGAAATTATCTATATAGGATAGGCTAGAACTGGGTGGATGGGCGTTACTGATTGATTGGAGGGGTGGGTGTGTGGGTGGGTGGGCGTGGCATGCAACTCAACAATACATGGAACGCCTAATTTCATCCACCTATCTTATTACTGGCCTCCTGGACACAATAATTGTACAACCACCCACCCACCCGTCGACCACCCACCCACCCGTCCACCACCCACTCGCTACTCACTCCCCACCACCCACTGTAGCCTGCGAACAAGTGGACAGGTCCACTATCCTCTGACATACATACCCATATCCTGCCTCTTATCTCAACCAGCTGGCTATCCTGCATGCCATCTCATCCAGCTGGCTATCCTCCCTGCCATCTCAACCAGCTGGCTATCCTGCATGTCATCTCAACCAGCTGGGAACACGGTTAATCATAGCTGTCTATCCTAGACTGTGGATGCTGGGGCAGTCTGAAGTATCAGTGGGAGGGTGGGTAGCCTTGTGTGGGTTACCTAGGGTGGGTTACCTAACGTGGGTTTCTTTAGGTGGATTGCCAAGGGTGGGCTCCCTAGTGTGGGTTGCCTAGGGTGGGCAGCTAGCTTTTAGGAAAACCCCATTCATTGCCCACAACCCACCTACTACCACCTCCCTCTTTCCACCCACCAATCACCATCCCGCTGTAGCTCAAAGTACGACTACCACCAGTACATCTACTACTGCTGCTATTTATAATAATAATAATAATAATACAAGTGTTACGTATGTATAACAGAACAACTTGAGAATACCAAACACGTCTTAAGAAACAAACACAAACTTGTTTTTCAACTTTAATGTTCTTGTAAGTCTTGCTCAAACAGTATTAAAACTTGCTTCAGAAATCCTACACTCTCATTTATAATGGAGGTAAAACGGAGGGTGTTGAAGCAAGGTGCTTCTTAGCACTGTAAATACAGTGCTTTCACTGCAAACGATTAACGGGGGATGAGGTATTCCTGGTTGAGGGATGAACGGTGGTATATGCTGTGTATCCCTGGCTAACTGTGTGTCTTTTTGTATTTATTTCAGGACAAGTTGTTGAACAAGCTGGACGAACATGAACCAGAGTTGGCCATGACACAGGAGGAGGAGGTGAGTGTGTACTAGCGTCCTCTCTCTCTCTCTCACTCATATATACTCACTCACAGCTTCACCGCACTCACTATTGTTATTATATGTCTAGTAAACTTGAAGTCAGGTGAAGGCTTGTTCCTCAGTCTGTTGAGTGCCAGAGAGAGAGAGAGAGGTGCACTTCCTAAGTCTGCTCTCACCCACTTCACGAAGTCTTGTCACTACTGGTCCAAAACATCTCTTGTAATACAAAGAGGTAATGTTGTGTAGATATATCAATAATGGGGTGAGGGGGAGAGTAATTAGCACAGCCGATTGATTGCTAGTTACAACTGTCTCTCCCTCTCGATCCTGAGGTGAGGGGGAGAGTGATTAGCACAGCTGACAGTTGCTAGTTAACGCTGCCTCTCCCTCAGTTAAAGCTGCCTCTCCCTCTCGATACTGAAGTGAAGGAGAGAGTGACTAGTACAGCTGACAGTTACTAGTTACAGCTGCCTCTCCCTCTCGATACTGAGGTGAGGGGGGAGAGTGACTAGCACAGCTGCCTCTCACTCTCGCTATACCTGCGTCCAGCAATTATGGTAATGTATCAGAAAGTTAGCGGATGTAGTCCACTACTCCCTGGTGTGTGAGCTGCCAGAGAAGGGAGGTAATGATTGCAGCATGCTGGAAGATCCTGTCAGAAGAGTCTTACATGCCTGTCCAGTGGTCTGTCTATTGTGCACTGCTTCTTTGGCTCAAACGCCCATTATCTTGTGTCCAAATAATTCCATAGTGAACGACATATATATGGCATACACTGATAATACGTCTCGTGCAGAGTTTGAAGCCGGTTCGACAGTGAATTAAAGTTCATTGGCCACGAACTTTGCTGTTACTATCAAACTCACCACAATGTTTAGATATAAACGGCTGTATTAAACTGGTTTTATTTTTTTTTGCTCCATAGTCACAAAATTATCAGTAATTATGGTGACATAAGAGCTCACTAAACTTATAAGAAGGGGTGGTCACTGGACTTTGAGTTCTAGAGTCTTCAGTCCCTTCACCGGCCCGACGTTAAGCGGTCGGAAAGGGAAAGAGATGTTTCTCTGTCATGTTGCGTGAGCAACACGACAGAGAAACGTGAGAGATGGTACACCAGACTTGATGAGAAGCATTGTAGATGATGCACCGATGAGGCTTAACCAAATACTCACTCAGAGAGGGTTACACATCAGCAGAGATACATACCAGGGGAGTCGCTTGTAGGTATCACCATGATGTGTGCTGAAAGGACACATGTGCAACTAACGTCAGAGGTTACTGTCTCAACGTTTCACTCTGCAGCAACTTTATCAAGCTTAACAAAGCTCCTGGAGAGCGAAACGTTGCCACAATAAAATGTCACAATAGTAGCACATGCGTCCTTTTACCTAACATATTGTCGGTAATTCTGTTATGTTTAGTAATCAGCGAGGCGAGGAGGAGTGTAGAAATGAATCTATTAGTAAATGAGATACGTCATATCACTGATGTTGTACAACACTGGGACACGTAAGACACATTGAGGAGGAATTTGGGGGTTCGGGAGACATGGACGGAATGCTCTAGAACACAGGAAGACAGGAAAGAGAAGACTATACGTGGAGAGCGAGGAAGGAGTAAGCAGGAGAGCAGCAGATAAGAAGTTGGAGAGGAAGAGAGTTGCTGATGCTGGCCAGGAATCTTGTTCTGGCTTACACGGCAGAAAGATGCTGTCAAGGGAGAAACAAGAAGAAGAACTAAACGGCAATGTGATGGAAGAAAGTTGAAGAGAACGGCTTGTGTTAAAGAATGATAACACACAGAGAGATAACACAAATATAGATAACACACAGAGAGATAACACACAGTATTGGCTTCTCTGGTTTGCCTGCCTCTCTCTACACTTCATTCTTTCATATTTTCCCTCCTTTCAATCTTTCTCCTCCGTCTTCCTTCATCTCCCTCTTTCTACACACCATCCCATCAACCCCCTACCTGCCGCCTCCCCCAAACCAGGTCAATAAAATTGATAAAAAACCCTGAAAAATGGGGGAAGGATTAACCAACTTTCCTACAGAAACAGTGAAATATTCCCCAAAATTTTAACCAAAAAGTCTGAAAAATTTATTACCATTAACCCCCGCCCAAAACCCCCCAAAAAACGCCCCCTTTTCCTCGGCTCGGCTCGCATGATGCCCCCACACAAATAAAAAGAAAAAATTTAGGTGATCCCCAAACCTATGGTCGCCATGCGACCAGTCCATTTCATCGGGCAACCCACAAAAAAAAAAATTTGGGCCGATAAATTTTTCACTACATTTTTTGCCCCGGGGGTTTAAATTAAATTTGCATTTTATGTGGTGCAGCAGTGAGTTTTGTCCCCCTTGGTGCAAAAGTAAAGCTTGTTCCCCCTGTGGTGCAGCAGTGACGCTTGTCTCCCCTGTGGTGCAGCTTGACGCTTTTTCTCCCCAGTGGTCAGCATTTGACGCTTGTCTCCCCTGGGGTTTGCGCAGTGAGGATTGTCTCCCCAGGGGGTCGCATTTACGCTTTCTCCCCTGGGGTGCAAAAGGTTGACCCCTTGGTCTCCCCATGGTGCAGCGGGGAAAACCGCTTGTCTCCCCTGGGGTTTGCAAGCATTGACGCTTGTCTCCCCAGTGGTGCAGAGTGACGCTTGTCTCCCCAGTGGGCACCCGTGACGCTTTTTCCCCCCAGTGGTGAAAGGGGCAGTGACGTTTTGTCTCCCCTGGTGAAAGAAGTGAGTTTGGGTTCCCCAGGGGTTTGCAGCATTTGACGCTTGTCCCCCCCCAGTGGTGCAGCAGTGACGCTTGTCTCCCCAGTGGTCCCGAAACGGCGTTTTCTCCCCAGGGTGCGCAGGGGACGCTTGTCCCCCCAAAGGGGTTTGCAGAGTGACCTTGTCCCCCCATTGGTGCAGCAGGGGACCCCCCTTTGTTCCCCATGGTGCAGAAAGTGACGCTTTTCTCCCCAGTGGTGCACCCAGGGGACGCTTGTCCCCCCCAGGGGTTTGCAGTTCAGTGCCGCTTGTCCCCCCATTGGTGAAAGGCAGAAGACGCTTGTCTCCCCGTGGGGGCAGAAGTGACGCTTTTTTCCCCCCAAGGGGTTGCAGCGTGACGCTTGTCTCCCCAGTGGTCCCAAAAGTGACGCGGGTCCCCCCAGGGGGTGCACCCATTGACGCTTGTCCCCCCAAATTATTTGCAGCATGACGCTTGTCCCCCCCCATTTGGTGCAGCAGGGGAGCTTGTTTCCCCCAGGGGTTGCACAGGGGACGCTTGCCCTCCCCAGGGGTTGCAGCAGTGCCCGCTTGTCCCCCCTGGGTGCAGAAAGGGGGCGCTTGTCCCCCAGTGGTCCCAGCAGGACCGCTTTTTTCTCCCCAGGGGTTTCAGCATTTAACGCTTGTCTCCCCATTTGGGCAGCATGACCCCTTGGGCTCCCCTGGGGTTTTGCAGCGGGGACGTTTGTCCCCCCAGTGGGGGCACAGTGCGCTTTTTCCCCCCTGTGGTGCTCAGTGACGCTTTTTCCTCCCCCATGGTGCAGCGTGACGTTTTTTCTCCCCAGGGGTTGCAGCATGACGCTTTTTCTCCCCAGTGGTGCAGCAGGGGAAAGTTTTTCCCCCCAGTGGTGGCAGTGAGGGTTGTCCCCCCAGTGGTGAAAGCAGTGAGGGCTTGTCTCCCCAGGGGTTTCCCGGGGCATTTGACGCTTGTACCCTTTTGGGGTGAAACCCAATTTGGACGCTTGTCTCCCCAGTGGTTTGAAAGCAGTGACGCTTGCTCCCTGGGGGTGCAGCAGTGAGGGTTTGGGTTCCCCAGGGGTGCAGCAGTAAATTTTTGTCCCCCCCAGTGTTGCGCAGGGGAACGTTGGTCTCCCCAGGGGTCCCAGCAGTGACCCCTTTTTCTCCCCGGGTTTTGCGGGAAGTGACTTTTTGGTTTTCCCCAGTGGGCAGCGGTACGCTTTTTCTCCCCAGTGGTGCTCAGGGGACGTTTTGTCTCCCCAGTGGTGCAGCGGGGGGGACGCTTTTTCTCCCCCGGGGGTGCAGCAGGGACGCTTTTTCCCCCCCAAAGTGGGCGGGTAGTGACGCTTGCCCTCCCCAGGGGTTTGCACCCAGGGGACGCTTGTCTCCCCGGGGTTTGCAACGGTGACCCCAGTTCCCCAGTGGTGCAGCGGGTGACGTTTGGGCTCCCCGGGTGGGGGCAGCAGTGACGCTTGTCTCCCCATTGGGCGGGAAGTGACGTTTTGTCTCCCCGGGTGGTGCAGCAGGGGACGTTTGTCCCCCCAAGTGGTGCAGCAGTGACGCTTGCTCCCCTTGGGTTTTGCAGCAGAGATGTTTTTTTCCCCAGTGGTGCGGGCAGTGACGTTTTGTCCCCCCAGGGTTGCAGCATTTGACGCTTGTCTCGCCTTTTGGGTGCAGCAGTAAACGCATTTTCCCCCCAAATTTGGTCCCGCATTTGACGTTTGCCCCTCCCCAGTGGGCACCCCAGTGACCCCTTATCTCCCCAGTGGTGCAGCAGTGACGTTGTCTCCCCCAGTGGCGCAAAAGTGACGTTGGGTCTCCCCTATGGTGAAAGCAGAGACGGGGTTTCTCCCCATTTGGTGCAGAAATTTTGCGTTGTCCCCCCCAAGTGGGGGCAGCATTTAACGCTTGTCTCCCCAGTGGCGCGGGCGTGACGCTTGTCTCCCCAGTGGTGCAGCAGTGACGCTTTTCTCCCCAGGGGGTGCAGCAGGACGTTTGGGTCTCCCCGGGGTGCAGCAGTAAACGCTTTTCTCCCCATTGGTGCAGCATGACGCTTGTCTCCCCAGTGGGGAAAGCAGTGCGCTTGTCCCCCCAGTTTTCAGCAGTGACGTTTTTCACTCCAGTGGTGCAGGAAATTTGGACGCTTTTTTTGCCCAGGGGTTTTGTAGCAGGACGCTTTTTCCCCCAGTGGTCCCGAAAGATTTGAGTTTTTCCTCCCCAGTGGTGCGCAGTAAAGTTGCCTCCCCAGTGGTTTTTAGCAGTGAGGCTTGTCCCCCCAAAATGGGGGCACCCAAAAGACGCTTTTTCCCCCCAGTGGGGGCAGCATTGAGTTTGTTCCCCAGGGGGAGCAGCAGTAAACGCTTTTTCCCCCCCAAGGGGTTGCAGAAATTGGGGCTTGTCCCCCCAGGGGTTTGCGCAGGCCCGTTTTTTCCCCTGTTTTTGGCAGCAGTGACGCTTGTCTCCCCAGTGGTGCAGCATTTGACCCCCTTGTCCCCCAAGTGGTGCACCAATTTGACGCTTGTCTCCCCTGTGGTGCAAAATTAAACCGCTTTTTCCCCTCCCCAGGGGTGAACAGGGACGCTTTTTTCCCCCCCAGTGGGGCAGCAGAGCGCTTGTATCCCAGGGTGCCAGCAGTAAACGCTCCCCCCCATTGGTGCAGCAGGGAAGCTTGTCTCCCCAGGGTGAAAGCAGTAAACATTGTCTCCCCGGGTGGTGCAGCAGTGACGCTTTTGTCCCCAGTGGTGCAGCAGTAAGTTTGTCCCCCCTGGCGCAACAGTGGAGGGCTCGTCTCCCGGGGGGCACCCAAGGGGACGCTTTTTCCCCAGGGGTTTGAAGAAAGTGACGTTTTGTCCCCCCCAAAATGGGGTGCAGCAGTGCCCGCTTGCCCCCCCCAGGGTGCAGCAATGACGCTTTTCACTCCAGTGGTTTTCGCAGGGACCCCTTTTTCCCCAGTGGTGTAGAAAGTGATGCTTGTCTCCCCGTAGGGGCAAACAGTGCGTTTTGTCTCCCCCTTGGGGGGAGCAATCCCGCTTGGTCCCCCAAATTTGGTTTGTAGCAAAAGACGCTTGCCCCCCAGTGGTGCAGAGTCCTTTCCGTCTCCTCAGGGGTGCAGATTTGACCCCTTTTTCCCCCATGGTGCAGAAGTGACGGTTTTGTCTCCCCAGGGGTCGCAGCAGTGACGCTTGCCCTCCCCCGGGGTTTCCCGAAGTGACGCTTTTCCCCCAGGGGTTTAAAAAAAACCAGGACGTTTTGTTCCCCTTTTGGTGCAGCAGTTGACGCTTTTCCCCCCAAGTGGTGCGGCATTTCGCTTGTTTCCCCAGGGGTGAAAGCGTGGGAAACTTCTCCCCGGGGTTTTGCCCAGTGAGCTTGCTCCCCAGGGGTTTGTAGCATGCCCGCTTGTCTAAAAAAATTGGTGCAGCAGAGATGTTTGTAGCCCCAGGGGTTGCAGCAGAGACACTTGTCTCCCCAGGGGTTTTGCAGCAGAGAAAACTTGTCCCCCCATGGTCAGCAGTGACGCTTGTCTCCCGGTGGGGGCAGCGGTAAAACGTTTTTCTCCCCAGTGGTGCAGCAGAGACGCTTGCTCCCCGGGGTTGTTGCGGGCAGGGGACGCTTTTTCCCCCCCTTTGGGCAGCGGGTGACGTTTGTCTCCCCAGTGGGGGCAGCAGTGACGCTTTTTCCCCCCCAGTGGTGCAGCAGGACGTTTGTCTCCCCAGTGGTTGCCTTCCCCTTCGGTTGAGGGGGCTTGTCTCCCCAGTGGTGCAGCAGTGAGCTTGTCTCCCCAGGGGGTGAAAGCAGTGACGTTTTGGTCTCCCCAGTGAATTTCCCCTTTTAACCCTCCCCAGGTGGGGTGACGCTTTTTCTCCCCAGTGGTGCAGCGGGAAAAGGGCTTGTCTCCCCTGTGGGGGCAGCAGGGGACGCTTTTCCCCAGGGTGCGGGCGGTGACGCTTTTCTCCCCAGTTCCCGCAGTGACGCTTTCTCCCCTTGGTGCAGCGGACGCTTTTCCCCAGTTGGCTTTCCCCAAGCAGGACGCTTTCCCCCCCGTGGTGCGCAGGGGCGCTTTTCCCAGGGGTTGCAGCAGGGGACGCTTGTCTCCCCAGGGGGCGAAACGGTGGAGGGTTTGTCTCCCCTCGGGGCAGCAGGACCCCTTTTTCCCCCCAGTGGGTCACCCAGGACGTTTGGGTCTCCCCAGTGGTGCAGCAGGGACGCTTTTCTCCCCATTGGCCCCACCCGGGTGCGTTTGTTCCCCGTGGTGCAGCAGTGACGCTTTTTCTCCCCCAGGGGGTTTTAAAAGGGGGGAGTGACGCTTGTCTCCCAGTGGTGCAGCAGGGGCGCTTTTCTCCCCAGTGGTGCAGCAGTGACCCCTTTCTCCCCAGTGGTGCAGCATTTAAAGTTGTCCCCCCAGGGGTCCCAGCAGGACGCTTTTCTCCCCCAGGGGGGTACCCCCCAGTGTAGCAGTAAACGTTGCCCTCCCCAGGGGTGCAGCAGTGACGCTTTTCCCCCAAAGGGGTTCAAAATTGACTTTATCCCCGTGGTAGCGGGTGCCCTTTGGGTCCCCCCAATGGTGAAACTGAGCGCGGTTTCCCCAGGGTGAAAGGCAGGACGCTTGTATCCCCAAGGGGGGCAGCAGGGAACGTTTTGCCTCCCCATTGGGCAGGAAGGACGTTTTCCCCCCCAAGTGGGGGAAAAGAAATGCCCCTTTGTTCCCCCCGTGGGGGCAGAAGTGACGCTTGTTTTCCCCGGGTGGGAAACGTGACGTTTTTCTCCCCATTTGGGAAACAGGACGTTTTACCCCCCAAAAGTGGGCAGCAGGACGTTTTCCCCCCCAGGGGAAAAAGCGGGTGACGCTTGTCCCCCCAAAGGGTTTGCAGCAGGGGACCGGGGTCTCCCCAGGGGGGTTGGGGAGCAGTGCGCTTTCCCCAGGGGGTGAAAGCAGGAGTTTTCTCCCCAGTGGGGGAACGGGATGAGTTTGCCCCTCCCGTGGGGCCAACATTTGACGCTTTTTCCCCAGGGGGTTTGAAAGAAATGCCGCTTTTTCTCCCCAGGGGTTTGAGCAGGACGTTGTCCCCCCCAGGGGTTTAAAGCAGTCCGTTTTCCCCCCCCAGGGGTGCAGCAGGGGACCCCTTTTTCTCCCCAGTGGTGAGCAGGGGACCTTGTCTCCCCAGTGGTGCCCAGTGACGTTGCCCCTCCCCAGTGGTGCAGAAATTGCCGTTTGTCTCCCCAGGGGTTTGAACAGGACGATTTTTCCCCCCAGGGGTTTTGCAGCAGTACGTTTGTCTCCCCAGGGGTTCCCAAAGGCAGGGGACGTTTGTCTCCCCAGGGGTTTGGGGCAGCAGTGGAAACCCCTTTCTCCCCTTTTGGTGCAGCAGTGACGCTTGTCCCCCAGGGGTGCAGAAATGACGCTTGTCCCCCAGGGGTTTGAAACAGGTTTTTTGTTTTCCCCAAGTGGTGCAGCAGGACCTTGTCCCCAAGGGGTGCAGAAAGGGGGACGCTTTTCCCCCAGTGGTGAAAAGCAGGGGAATTTTTCCCCCCCCCGGGGACAGCCTTTGACGCTTGCCCCCCCCCCCCCCCCCAGTGGGGGCGCTTTGACGCTTGTCTCCCCTTTGGGGGGGGCAGCAAAAGGTTTTGTCCCCCCAGTGGTCAAGGGGAGGACCTGCCCTCCCCGTGGGTGCAGCATGACGTTTGTCTCCCATGGGGGAAATCAGGGGACGCTTGTCTCCCCAGGGGGTTGAGCAGTGACGCTTGCCTCCCCGTGGTGAAACAGTGACGCTTTCCCCCCTTGGTGCAGCGTGCCCGCTTGTTCCCCATGGTGAGCGGTGACGCTTGTCCCCCGTGGTGCAGAAATTTGCCCTTTGGGTCTCCCCGGGGTTTGCGCGGTGCCCTTGGGCCCCCCAGGGGTTGGTAGTGACGCTTGTCTCCCCAGTGGTGAAACAGTGACCCCTTTCCCCCCCGTGGTGAAACCGGGGGACGCTTTTTTCCCCCCAAAGGGGTTTGGGCGGGGGGGTGATTTGTCCCCCCCGGGGTTTGCGCAGTGACGCTTGTTCCCCAGTGGTGCGGAAAAGTGACCCCTTGTCCCCCCAGGGGTGCAGAGTGACGCTTGCCCCCCCCGTGGTTTGCGCAGGACCCCTTGTTCCCCCCAGGGGTGCAACGGGGGACGTTTGGGTCTCCCCGTGGTGCAGAGGGGACGCTTTCTCCCCAGTGGTGCTGAAAGGGGGACGCTTGTCTCCCCAGTGGTGCAGCGTGACGCTTTCCCCCCAAAGGGTGCACGGTGACGCTTGTCTCCCGTGGGAAACAGTGACGCTTGTCCCCAGGGGTTTGCAGCAGGACGCTTTTCTCCCCGGGGTTTGCAGCATTGACGCTTTCTCCCCCAGGGGTGCGCATGACGCCTTGCCCCTCCCCTTTTGGGCAGCAGTGCGCTTATTCTCCCCAGGGGTGCAAGCAGTGACGCTTTTCTCCCCAGTGGGAAACAGTGACGCTGCCCTCCCCAATGGGGGCAGCAGGACGCTTTTCCCCCCAGTGGTGCAGCAGGGGACGTTTTGTCCCCCCAGTGGTGCAGCATTTGCCCGCTTGCCCCCCCAAAGTGGGCGGGATTGACGTTTTAACCCATTGGTGCAGCAAGTAAACGCTTTTCTCCCCAGTGGTGTAGCAGTAAACGCTTTTTCCCCCATTTGGTGCCCCAGGGGACGCTTTTCCCCCAAAGGGGTTTGCTGCGGGGACGCTGTCTCCCCAGTGGTGACATTGCCCTTTTGCCCCCCCAAAATGGTGCGCAGGACGCTTTACCCCCCGGGTGCGGGCAGTGACGCTTTTTTTCCCCAAAAGTGGTGGGGCAGTGCGCTTTGTCTCCCCAGTGGTGAAAGAAAGTGACGCTTCCCCCCCCCCCCCCCCCCCCCCCTCCCCATGGTGCGGGAGTGACGTTTTCCCCCCGGGGTTTTGAGCAGTGACGTTTTTCCCCCCAAGGTTTTGGGCAGCAGGACGCTTTTTCCCCCAAAGGGGTGCAGAAATGCGCCTTGTCCCCCGGGTGAAAACATTTGACGTTTGGGTCTCCCCAGTGGGGAAACAGTGACGCTTGCCCCCCCCCCAGTGGGTGCAGCGGGAAAAAATTTTTGTCTACCCCTTTTTTTTGAGCGTGACGTTTGTCCCCCCATTGGTGCGCAAGTGCCCCTTGTCCCCCCTTTTGGGCAGAAAGGGGGCCCTTTGTCCCCCCTGTGGTTGCAGAAGTGACGCTTCCCCTCCCCAGTGGGAAACAGTGCCCTTTTGCCCTCCCCAGGGGAAAAGGGGGCCCCCCAAACGTTTGTTTCCCCAGGGGGGGCACCCAGTACGCTTTCCCCCAAAGGGTAACCCGTAAACGCGGTCCCCCCCCAGTGGTGCAGCAGTGCCCTTTTTTTCCCCCAAAGTGGGCTCGGGGGACGTTTTCCCCAGGGGTGAGCGGGGGAGTTTTCCCCCCCGGGGAAAACAGTGATTTTGTCCCCCCAGGGGGCAACAGTGACCCCTTTTCTCCCAGGGTGAAGAAATGCCGCTTGTCCCCCCAAGTGGTGCTGCATTGACGCTTGTCTCCCCGTGGGGGCAGCAGTAGGTTTCCCGGCTTTTCCCCATGGGGGAGCATTTGACCTTTTCTCCCCGGGGTTTGAGCAGTGAGCTTGTCCCCCCAGTGGGTGAAAACAGTGCGCTTTTCCCCCGTGGTGCAGAAATGCCGCTTGTCTCCCCAAAGTGGTGAACAGGACGCTTGTCCCCCCAGTGGGGCAGCATTTACGTTTTTCCCCCCATGGTTGCGGCAGTGACGCTTTGCCCTCCCCAGGGGTTTTAAAAAGAGGGGGCCCCTTTCCCCCCGGTGGTGCAGCATTTGACGCTTGTCTCCCCAGGGGTCAGCGTGACGTTTTGTCTCCCCAAATTGGGGGCACGGGAAAAGTTTGTCCCCCCCAAGTGGTGAAAGCAGGACCTTTTTTCCCCAGGGGTTTGCGGCAAGGCCCTTTGTCTCCCCGTGGGGGCGCATTTAAAGCATTTCTCCCCGGGTGCAGCGGGGGACGCTTGTCCCCCCCAGGGGGTTTTGCAGAAAGGGACGCTTGTCTCCCCATTGGTGCAGCAGGAGTTTGCCCTCCCCGGGTTTCACCAAGAGCCTTGCCCCCCAAAGTGGGGGCAGAAGGCCCTTTGTCCCCCCCAGTGGGGTCAGAAAGTAAACGCTTGTCCCCCCGTGGTGAAACGGTGACGCTTGTCCCCCCAGTGGTGCAGCAGTAAACGCTTTTTCCCCAAAGTGGTGCGCAGTGACGCTTTTTCTCCCCAGTGGTTAGCAGTGAGCTTGCCCCCGGGGTTTTGAAACAGATGACTTTTTGGGCCCTCCCCAGTGGTGCGGAAAGGCCGTTGGGTCTCCCCAGGGGTTTGGGGAAAAGGGGACGTTGCCCTCCCCAGTGGTGCAGAAAGTACGTTTTCCCCCAAAGGGGGGTGCAGAAAGGGGACGCTTTTCCCCCCAGGGGTGAAGCAGTGACCCCTTGCCCCCAAAGTGGTGCACATTAAACGCTTGTCCCCCCCAGTGGTGCAGCAGGGGCCGCTTTGTCTCCCCCAGTGGTGCAAAGACGTTGTCCCCCAGTGTGGTGCAGCAGTACGTTTGTCTCCCAGTGGGGGCGCAGTGAGGGGCTTTTTCTCCCCCCAGGGTTTCCCAGCATGTGAGCTTTCCCCCCTTTGGTGCAGCATGACGCTTGTCCCCCAAATTGGGGGCAGAGTAAACCGCTTTTTCCCCCCATTGGGGAACAGGGGAAAAGTTTGTCTCCCCATGGGGGCAGAAAGGCCTTTTGTTTTCCCCAAAGGGGTGCAGCAGGACCCCTTGTCCCCCAGTGGTGGCAGGGGAGGCTTCTCCCTTTGGGTTCCCAGAGAGACGCTTTGTCTCCCCAGGGGGCCCTGGTTTTTTTTGGGGGGTTTCCCCAACATGGAGCAAAGTCCCCCCTTGGTGCACCCGGAGTTTGCTCCCCAGGGGGTGCAGCGGACCTTGCCCCCCAGGGGTTCCCAGCAGTGACCTTGCCCCCCCCAAGTGGTGCGCAGGGACCTTTCCCCCCAGTGGTGCGGGCCCCCAATTGGGGGGGGGGAAACGTTTGTTCCCCCTATGGTCCACAGTGACGCTTGTCTCCCCGTGGGGGCAGCAGTGACGTTGCCCCCAAAGTGGTGAGCAGTGACGTTTTGTCCCCCCTGGGGGGGCAGCATTTGACGTTTTGTCCCCCCCGGGGGGTGCAGCATTGAGGGTTTTCTCCCCAGGGGTTGAAACGTGGGGGTTGGGGGGGAGGGCTTTGTCTCCCCATTTGGTTTTAAAGCAGGGGCGCTTTCTCCCCAGTGGTGCAGCTTTTGACGCTTGTCCCCCCAGTGGTGGCGGTGACGCTTTCTCCCCCCGGGGTTTTGCAGCGGGGTTTTTTGGGTTTGACCCCTTGTCTCCCCTTGGTGAGCAAGTGACGTTTTGTCTCCCCATGGGGGCAGCAGTGACGCTTGTCTCCCCAGGGGTTTGGCGCAGTGCGCTTTCCCCCCAGTGGTCCCGCGGGGGAAGCTTTCCCCCCCAATGGTGGCAACGGGGGACGCTTGTCCCCCCAGGGTTTGCAGCAGGGGACGCTTGTCTCCCCGTGGGGGCAGCAGGGGAACCTTGTCTCCCCAGTGGTGCACAGGGGACGCTTGTCTCCCCTTTTGGGGGCAGCAGTGAACGCATATCTCCCCAGGGTTGCAGCAAACCCGCTTGTCCCCCCAGGGGTGAAAAGGGGGACCCCCTTTTCCCCCCCAGGGGTGCGGGCAGTACGCTTGGGCCCTCCCCAGGGGGGCCAAGATTTGACGTTTGTCTCCCCATGGGGGAAAGAAAAGGAGGGTTCTCCCCAGGGGGTGAAAGGCAGTACGCTTTTTCCCCCAGTGTTGAAACTTTTGGCTTGTCCTCCCCAAGTGGGCAGCAGGGGACGCTTTCTCCCCGGGGGGCCCCAGTGACGTTTTGGTCTCCCCAGTGGTGAAAGCAGGGGGACGCTTGTCCCCCCGTGGTGCAGCATTTGGACGCTTTTCCCCAGGGGTTTGCGGGCAGTGAGGTTTGTCCCCCCAAGTGGTGCAGCAGTGCCCTTCTCCCCATTTGGTGAAAGCAGTGACGCTTTTCCCCAGGGGCGCAAAAATGCCGCTTTTCTCCCCGTTTTGTGCAAAAAACGCTTTCTCCCCAGGGGTTGCAGCATGACGTTTTTCTCCCCATGTGCGGGCGGGTTGACGCTTGTCTCCCCAGTGGCGAGAAAGTGAGGGCTTGTCCCCCCATGGTCCCCAGCAGATACGCTTTTCCCCCAGGGGTGCAGCAGTGACGTTTGTTCCCCCAGGGGGTTGCAGTGACGTTTTTCCCCCCAGTGGTTAAAGCCAGTGACGCTTGTCTCCCCAGTGGGGGCAGCAGTGCCCTTGTCCCCCCGGGGTTGCAGCAGGGGAACGCTTTTCCCCCAGGGGTTTCCTGCAGCAGGGGGACGTTTTTCCCCCCCAAAGTGGGGGTTTTTTTTGGGGGAAAAGGTGACGCTTGTCCCCCAGGGGTTTGAAACAGTTGACGCTTTTCCCCCCAGTGGTGCAGCAGGACGCTTTTTCCCCCCAGTGGTTTACAGTAAAACGTTGCCCCTCCCCTTTTGGTGGGGGAAAAAAAAAGGAAAAAAACCGGGTTTTTCCCCCAGTGGGCGCATGCGTTTGTCTCCCCAGGGTGAAAGCAGTAAACGCTTGTCTCCCCGGGTGGAGGCAGTAGTACGTTTGTCTCCCCAGTGGGGAAAACCCGGGGGGGGGTTTATTTTGGGGGGGGGGACGTTTTTCCCCGGGGGCAGTGCCCCGCTTTTTCCCCCAGTGGTGCAAGGCCCCCAAAAAAAAAAAAAAAAAAAAAAAAAAAAAAAACCCCCCAAAACAAAAAAAAAACAAAAAAACCGAAAAAAAAAAAAAAATTTAATAAAAATAAGAGAGGGCCCCAAAAAAAAAAACCCCCCCCAAAAAAAAACAAAAAATTTTCCCAAAAAAAAAAAAAAAAGAAAAAAAAACCCCCCAAAAAAAAAAAAAAAAAAGTAAAGATTTGTTCCCCATGGTCCCCAGAAAGGGGACGCTTTTCACCCCAGTGGTTTTAGCAGTGCCCTTTTTTCAACCCAGTGGTGTAGCCGTGATGCTTGTCCCCCCAGTAGTGAAAACAGTGACGCTTGTCTCCCCGGGGTGGAGGCAGCAATGCCGCTTGTCCCCCCAATGGGGGTTGTAGCAGGGGCCCGCTTGTCTCCCCAGTGGTGAAAGGGGTCACTTTTTTGTCTCCCCAGTGGTGCAGCAGTGCCCGTTTGGGTCCCCCATTGGGGCAGCATTGACGCTTGGTCTCCCCAGGGGCAGCAGTGACGCTTGTCTCCCCAGGTGGGGGCGGGCAGTGAGGCTTGGTTCCCCAGGGTGAACAGTGACGCTTGTCCCCCCAGTGGTCCCAAAAACCCCAGTGACGCTTTTCCCCCCAGGGTGGGCAGTAAACGTTTGTTTTCCCCAGGGGTTCACCCAGTGGGAGCATCTCCCCCCTTGGTGCAGCAGGACGTTTTGTTTCCCCAGGGGTCCCAGCAGTGACGCTTTTTTCCCCCCATTGGGCAGCCAGAGATGTTTGTCACCCCAGTGGTGCGGGCGGGAGCATTTGTCTCCCCGGGGTTGCGGGAAAGAGAAAATTTTTCCCCAGGGTTGCAGCAGTAAACGCTTGTCTCCCCAGGGTGCAGCGGTGACGCTTGCCCTCCCCAGGGGTGAAAGCAGTGACGCTTGTCCCCCCAAATTTGGTAAAACAGGCCGTTTTGTCTCCCCCAATTTGGCAGCATTGACGTTTGTTTCCCGTGGTGCAGCAGGGGACGCTTGTTTTTTCCCCAAGTGGTGCAGCGGTGACGCTTGTCTCCCCATTATGAAAGGGTTTGACGCTTGTCCCCCCAGTGGTGAAAGCAGTGACGTTTGTCTCCCCAGTGGTGCGAAAGTGACGCTTGTCCCCCCCAGGGGTTGAAAGCAGTGACGCTTGTCTCCCCAGTGGGGGCAGAAATTGACGTTTTTCCCTCCCCGGTGGTGCGCAGGACGCTTGTCTCCCCAGGGGGTGCAGCGGTAAACGCTTGTCTCCCCAGTTGCAGCGGGTGACGCTTGTCTCCTTTTGGGAAAGGAGTGACCCCCAATATCCCCCCAAAGGGGTGCAGCAGTGAGGCTTGTCTCCCCATTGGTAAAGCAGTGGGGGCTTATCCCCCCAAGTGGTGGGCAGCGGGAAGCTTTTTCTCCCCCTTTTGGCGGCAACTTGTGACCCCTTCCGTCTCCCCTCGGGTTTGCAGCCAGAGCGCTTTTTTCCCCCGTGGTACCGGGGCAGTGACGCTGGTCTCCCCGTGGTGACCCAAGGGAAAGGCGTTGTCCCCCCAGGGCGCAGCAGTGACGCTTGTCCCCCCCGGGAGGTGCCCCATTTAAACCCCTTTTCCCCACCAGTGGAAAAAGCAGTGCCCGTTTTGTCTCCCCGTGGTAAAGCAGTGAGGGCTTTTCCCCCCAAGGGGTTGCAGCAGGACGCTTTTTCCCCCAGTGGGGGAAAGGCAGGGGCCCTTTTGGTCTCCCCAGTGGTGCAGCAGTAAACGTTTTTTCCCCTCCAGGGGGGGCAGCATTTACGCTTTTTTCTCCCCAGGGTGTAGCAGTGACGTTGGGCCTCCCAGTGGTGCAGCAGTGCGGTTTTTCTCCCCGGGGGTGCAGCAAGTGCCCGCTTATCCCCCCCCAGGGGGGTAGCAGGGGAGCTTGTTCCCCAAAGGTGCGCAAAGGACGCGTTTTTCACCCTTGTTGAAAGCAGTACGCTTGTACCCCGGGGTTCCCCCCAAGAAGTGAGGGTTTGGTCCCCCCAGTGGTGCGCGTGACCCCTTGACCCCAGTGGTGCAGCAGTGCGTTTGTCCCCCCTTTTGTTGCAGCGTGCCTTGTCCCCCAAATTGGTGCAGCAGTAACGCTTGCCCTAAAAAAGGGGTGGCAATGACGTTTGTCTCCCCTGGGGTTTGCAGAAGTGACGCTTGTCTCCCCATGGTGAAAAACATGACCTTGTCTCCCCAGTGTGTCCCAAGGAACGTTTTGTTTTCCCCAGTGGGCAGCGGTGACGCCGACCCCCACTTGGTGCAGGAGGACGCTTTTCCCCCCCTTTGGTGCTAGGCAAGTAAACCTTGTTCCCCCAGTGGGGGCCCAGCAGGGGACGCTTGTTTCCCAAATGGTGCAGCATGACGTTTGTCCCCCCCAAGTGGCGAAAAACGGGTGAGGGTTTCGTCCCCCCCAGTGGGGAAACCCCTTGACGCTTTTCCCCCAGGGGGTGAAGCAGGCCGCTTGTTCCCCGTGGTGCACCAGTTGACCCCTTTGTCCCCCCAAAAGTGGTGCACAGTACCCCTTTTCCTCCGGGTGGTGCAGCAGTTGACCTTTTCTCCCCAGGGGTTTGTAGCAGGGGAGGGCTTGTTCCCCAAGTATTAAAACAGTGACGTTGTCCCCCCCAAGGGGTGCAGCAATGCCGTTTGTCCCCCAAAGTGGTGAAACAGAGACGTTTGGGGTCTCCCCAGTGGGTCACCCGGGTCACGTTTTTTCTCCCCAGTGGTGCAGCGGGGTGACGTTTGGGCCCCCCAAAATTGGGTGAAAGAAGTGACCTTGGGTCTCCCCGTGGTGCGCAGGGGAGGGCTTTTTCCCCCCAGGGGTTGAAAGCAGTAAAACCCCTTTTTCTCCCCAGGGGTTTGAAAACAGTGACCTTGTCCCCCCGGGGTTTTGCAGCAGTGGGACGTTTTGTCCCCCCAGTGGGCAGCAGGGGACGCTTGTCCTCCCCAGGGGTTTGCAGCGTGGACAATTTCTCCCCCTTTTGGGTGAAAGCGTGAATCTTGTCTCCCCATGGGTGCACGGGTGACGCTTTTTCTCCCTTTTTGGTGCACCGAGATTTTTGTCCCCCAGGGGGTGCGCAGGACCTTGTTTTCCCCATGGTTCAGCAGAGACGCTTGTCCCCCCAGTGGTGCAGAAAGGTGCCCCTTGTCTCCCCAATGGTGCAGAGTGGCTGTCTTCCCGTGGAAGATGATTGTTATGGTTTGAGCAGTTGATTGTTATTGGTGAGCAAGTGTTGTTATGGTGAGCGGGTGAATTGTTAGTGTTGCAGCAAGATTTTATGGTAAGTATAGATGTCTATGGTGCAGAGGGTGTTACCAGTGGATTCGTGAGATTACCCAGCGGTGCAGCGTCGCTTCCCATGTAGCATTCGTGCTCAGTGGTGAAGTGACGCTTATCTCCAGTGGTGCAGCAGGACGTACTCCCAGTGGGCGGTGAACGTTCCCAAACAAGAGTTCCCGTAGTTCATTATGATAATTAGTCTCAGTCACCACAGGTTTGGGTTTCTGGCGTAATATATTTTATTATAAGATATATTTATATTATTAATAATTTATGATATATAGATTATATATATATAAATATATATATATTATTAATAGGGGGTGAAATTGCATTAAACTGCTCTCGACTTCGTAAAATAATTCCCTAAAATCAAGAAATTTAGTTGAGGCGGGGTATGGTTAATGGGAATTTGCCGGGGTGAATTTAGGAGTTAGGAAAAGATTAATAGTTATATTAGGGGCGGGGTGATGTGTTAATTATTTAAGGATGGCAGGGTGATGGAGTATGATGGGTAGTTAGAGGATGGCAGGGTGATGGGTATGATGCAGTTTAGGATGGCAGGGTGATGGTATGATGGGTAGTTAGGATGGCAGGGTGATGGTGTATGATTGCAGGTAGGATGGCAGGTGATAGATTTTATGATGGGTAGTTAGGAGGCAGGGTGATGGAGTTATGGGTATTTAAAGGATGGCAGGGATGGTGAAATAAATGGGTAGTTAGGTGGCAGGTGATGGTTTTATGAAGGGTATTTAGGATGGGCCAGGGTGATGGGTATGATTGTAGTTAGGATGGCAGGGTGAAGGAGTATGATGGGTAGTTAGGGAGGCAGGGTGATGGGTATGATGGGTAGTTAGGAGGGCAGGGGTGGGGGTATGATGGGTATTAAGATGGCAGGGTGATAGAGTATGAGGGGTAGTTAGGATGGCAGGGTGATGGAGAAATGATGGGTATTTTAGGATGGCAGGGTGATGGGTATGATGGGTATAGGATGGCAGGGTGATGGTGTATGATGTAGTTAGGATGGCGGGGTGATGGAGTATGATGGGTAGTTAGATGGCAGGGTGATTGAGTATGATGGGTATTTTAGGATGGCAGGGTGATGGAGAAATGAGGGTAGTAGGTTGCAGGGTGATGGTTTTATGATGGGTAATTAGGATGGAGGGGTGTATGAATGTATTTGGATGGCCAGGTTTGAGGAGTATGATGGGTATTAGATGGAGGGTGATGTATGTGGGTATTAGGATGGCAGGGTGATAGAGTATGATGGGTATTAGGAGGCGGTGTGGAGTATGATGGGTTGTGGATGCAGGTGATGGAGAAGATGGGTAGAGGATTGGCAGGTGTTGGTGTATGATGGGTAGTTGGATGGCAGGTGATGGTATGATGGTAGTTGGATGCAGGTGTGGTGATGATGGGGAAAGGATGACAAGGATAGGTATGATGGTAGTTAGGATGGCTGGGTGATGGAGTATAAAGGGTAGTTAGGATGGCAGGTGATGGTATATGAGGGTATTTTAGGATGGCAGGTGATAAGTATGATGGGTTGTTAGGTGGCAGCATGATGGAGATGAGGGGTATTAAGGATGGCAGGTGATTGTATGATGGGTGTTAGGATGGCAGGGTGATGGTGCATGATGGGTGTTAGGATGGCAGGTGTGTTGGATGGGTAGTTAGGAGGGCAGGGTGATGGTGAATGATGGTAGTTAGGATGGCAGGGTGATGTGCATGATGGGTAGTTGGATGGCAGGGTGATAGTGTAAAAGGGTTAGTTAGGATGGCAGGGGATGGAGTATGATGGGTAGTTGGGATGGCAGCGCGTTTGGGTTATGGGTAGTTAGGATGGCAGGGGGCATGGAGAAAGATGGGTAGTTATAAAGGCAGGTGATGGAGTATGATGGTAGTGGGATTCCCGGTGATGGGATGAAGGGTAGTTAGGATGGCAGGTGATGGGTTTTATATGGGTAGTTGGGATGGAGGGTGTGGGATGATGGGTAGTTCGGAAGGCAGGGTGATGGGAAATATGGGTAAAAGGAGGGCGGATATGGAGAATGAGGGGAGTTAGGATGCAGGGTGATGGTGCATGAGGGGTATTAGGATGGCAGGGTGTTGGTGTATAATGGGTAGTTAGGATTGCAGGGTAAATGTAGTATGATGGGTATTAGGATTGGCAGGGTGAAAGGTTAAATGATGGGTAGTTAGGATGGCAGGTGAGGAGTTGATGGGTAGTTAGGATGGCGGGGTGATGTGTATGATGGGTAGTTAGGATGGCAGGGTGATGGGGTATGATGGTATTTGGGAAATGGCAGGGTGATGGAGTTGATGGGTAGTTAGGGTGGCAGGATGATGGTGTATGATGGGTAGTGAGGATGGCAGGGTGATGGAGCATGATGGGTAGTTAGGATGGCAGGGTGATGGTGTATGATGGGTAATTAGGATGGCAGGGTGATGTGTTGATGGATTAGGTAGAGGCAGAGGATGGAGTATGTGGGTAGTAGGATGGCAGGGTGATGGAGTATGAGGGAAAGTAAGATGGCAGTGTGATGTGTATATTGTTGTTTAGGATGGCATGGTGATGGTGTTGATTGTTAGTTAGATGCAGGGTGATGGAGTATGATGGGTATTTAGGAGGCAGGGTGATGTGTATGATGGGTAGTTATGATGGCAGGGTGATGGTGTATGATGGGTAGTTAGGATGGCAGGGTGATGGTGTATGATGGGTAGTTAGGATGGCAGGGTGATGGTGTATGATGGGTAGTAGGATGGTAAGGGTGATGGAGTATGATGGGTAGTTAGTTGCGGGTGATAGTTTATGATGGGTAGTGAGGATGGCAGGGTGATGAGCATGATGGGTGTTAGGTGAAAGGGTGTTGGTGTATGATGGGTAGTTAGAGGCAGGTGATGGTGTAGATGGGTAGTTAGGATGGCAGGGTGATGGAGCATGATGGGTAATTAGGATGTCAGGGGATGGTGTATATGGGTAATTAGGATGGCATAATGATGGGTAGATGGGTAGTAGGATGGCAGGGGTGATGGACTGATGGGTAGTTAGGTGGGGGGCCCAGGGTGATGGTGTCTGATTTGTAATTTAGGATGGCAGGGGGGAGGTTATGATGGTAGTAGGATGGCCAAAAGTGATGGAGTATGATGGTGTTAGGAGGGCAGGGTAGGATAGATGGGTAAAAGGAGGGCCCAGGGTATGGTGTATGATGTGTAGTTAGGATGGCAGGGTGATGGTGTTGTTTGGAAGTTAGGATGGCAGGGTGATTGGTGTATGATGGAGGTGGGAAAATGGCAGGTGATTTTATGAAGGGTAGTTAGGAGGCGGGGATGGTGTATGATGGGTAGTTGATGGTAGGGTGAGGGAGTATGATGGGTGTTAGGAGGCAGGGTGATAGTGTATGGTGGGTTAGTGAGGAGGCGGGTGATGGAGCATGATGGATAGTTAGGATGGCAGGGTGATGGTGTATGATGGGTACTTAGGATGGCAGGTGTGATGTGTATGAGGGTAGTTAGGATGCAGGTTGATGGAGTATGATGGGTGTTAGGATGGCGGGTGTTTGGGGTATGATGGGTAGTTTAGGATGGCATGGTGATGGTGTATGATGGGATTAGGAGGGCAGGGTGATGGTGTATGTGGGTAGTTGGGATGACAGGTGTTGGAGTATGTGGGTAGTTAGGATGGCAGGGTGATGGTGCATGATGGGATTTTAGGATGGCAGGGTGTGGTATGATGGGTATTAGGATGACAGGTGTTGGGTATAATTGGGTGTTAGGATGGCAGGGTGATGGAGTAGGATGGGTAGTTAGGTTGGGCAGGGTGAGGGGTGTATGATGGGTAGTGAGGATGGCAGGGTGATGGAGCATGATGGCGAAATTTAAAGGATGGCAGGGTGATGTGTAGAGGGTAATTAGGAGGGGAAGGGTGATGTTATAATGGGCAGTTAGGATGGCAGGGTGAGGGTTTATGATGGGTAGTTAGGAGGGCCCAGGGTGATGGTGTAGATGGGTAGTTTGGATGGCGGGGTGATGGAGCATGATGGGTAGTTAGGATGGAAGGGTGAGGGTTGTATGATGGGTAGTTAGGATGGCAGGGTGAGGGTGTATGATGGGTAGTTAGGATGGCAGGGTGATGGTGTATGATGGGTATTTAGGATGCAGGGTGTGGAGTTGATGGTATTTAGGATGGCAGGGTGATGGAATATGTTGGTAGTTAGGATGGCAGGGTGATGGATATGATGGGTAGTTAGGATGGCAGGGTGAGGGAGCATGATGGGTAGTTAGGAGGCGGGGTGATCGGTATGATGGGTAGTTAGGATGGCGGGGTGATGGTGTATGATGGGTAGTTATAAGTTGGGTATAGTAAGGGCGTGTTTGGAGGATGGGTTTTAGAATTTTTGGGCAGGGTGATGGTGTATGATGGGTAGTTAGGATGGCAGGGTGATGGTGTATGATGGGTAGTTAGGATGACAGGGTGTTGGAGTATGATGGGTAGTTAGGATGGCAGGGTGATGGAGTATGATGGGTAGTTAGGATGGCAGGGTGATGGTGTATGATGGGTAGTGAGGATGGCAGGGTGATGGAGCATGATGCGTAGTTAGGATGGCAGGGTGATGGTGTATGATGGGTAATTAGGATGGCAGGGTGATGTATAATGGGCATTAGGATGGAAAGGGTTTGATGTAGTATTGATGTGTAGTTAGGATGGCAAGGTGATGGTGTACGATGGGTAGTTTGGATGGCAGGGTGATGGAGCATGATGGGTAGTTAGGATGGAAGGTGATGGTGTATGATGGGTAGTTAGGATGGCAGGGTGATGATGTATGATGGGTAGTTAGGATGGCAGGGTGATGGTGTATGATGGGTAGTTAGGATGACAGGGTGTTGGAGTATGATGGGTATTTAGGATGGCAGGGGTGATGGTTATGAGGGGTAGTTAGGATGGCAGGGTGATGGAATATGATGGGTAGTTAGGATGGCAGGGTGATGGAGCATGATGGGTAGTTAGGATGGCAGGGTGATCGAGTATGATGGGTAGTTAGGATGGCAGGGTGATGGAGTATGATGGGTAGTTAGGATGGCAGGGTGATGGAGCATGATGGGTAGTTAGGATGGCAGGGTGATGGAGTATTGTTTGGTATTTAGGATGGCAGGGTGATGGAGTGTGATGTGGTAGTTAGGATGGCAGGGTGATGGAGTATGATGGGTAGTTAGGATGCCAGGGTGATGGTGTATGATGGGTAGATGGGGTGGCAGGGTGATGGAGTATGATGGGTAGTTAGGGTGATAGGGTGATGGAGTATGATGGGTAGTTAGGATATAGGGTGATGGAGTATGATGGGTAGTTGGGGGGCAGGGTGATCAGTTAGGGTTGGGTAGTAGGGATGGCAGGGTGATGGGATGATGGGTAGTTAGGATGCAGGGTTTTGGAGTATAATGGGTAGTTAGGATGGCAGGGTGATGGAGTATGATGGGTAGTTAGGATGGCAGGGTGATGGTGTATGATGGGTAGTGAGGATGGCAGGGTGATGGAGCATGATGCGTAGTTAGGATGGCAGGGTGATGGTGTATGATGGGTAATTAGGATGGCAGGGTGATGATGTATAATGGGCAGTTAGGATGGCAGGGTGATGTAGTATGATGTGTAGTTAGGATGGCAAGGTGATGGTGTACGATGGGTAGTTTGGATGGCAGGGTGATGGAGCATGATGGGTAGTTAGGATGGAAGGGTGATGGTGTATGATGGGTAGTTAGGATGGCAGGGTGATGATGTATGATGGGTAGTTAGGATGGCAGGGTGATGGTGTATGATGGGTAGTTAGGATAAACAGGGTGTTGGAGTAGGGATGGGTATTAGGAGGGCAGGGGGGATGGAATATGAGGTAGTTAGGATGGCAGGGTGATGGATTATGATGGGTTAGTATTTAGGATGGCAGGGTGATGGAGCATGATGGGTAGTTAGATGGCAGGGTGATCGTGTATGATGGGTAGTTAGGATGGCAGGGTGAGGAGTATGATGGGTAGTTAGGAAATTGCAGGTGATGGAGCATGATGGGTAGTTAGGATGGCAGGGTGATGGAGTATGATGGGTAGTTAGGATGGCAGGGTGATGGAGTATGATGGGTAGTTAGGATGGCAGGGTGATGGGTATGGATGGGGTTAGGATGCCAGGGTGATGGTGTATGATGGTAGATGTGGTGGCAGGGTAAATGGAGTATGATGGGTAGTTGGGATGATGGGGTGATGGAGTATGATGGGAGAAATGAAACCTCATGTGGCCAAGTTGGCCCTCTCAGTGGCCACTCTGACCTTCATGCGGGCCACACTTGGCCTCTCAGTTGCCACACTATGGGCCTCTCATGCTGGCCACATTTAAACCTGTCATGTTGGCAAAATCGGGGCCCTTACTGGCCACTCTGGGCCACTATGCTGGCCACACTCTGCCCTCTTGTTGCCACATATGGTTTTTTGCTGGAATCTGGCCTTTCATTTTGGGCCACGTCTGGCCTCCATGTTGGTCACACTTGACCACATGTGGCCCACACTGTCCTTATGCGGGGCCCAAAACTTGGCCTCTATGCTGTCAACCCTGTCCTTTCTTGGGCACATTTGGGCCCTCCTCATGTTGCCACACTATGGCCCTCCCATGCTGGCCACACTCTGGCCCTTTCATGTTTGCCACAATCTGGCCGTCTCATATTGGTCACACTCTGACCCATTCATGCTGGCCACTCTCTGGCCCTCCCTGTGGCCACACTCTGGCCCTCTCATTTGCCCACCTCTGGCCCTTCATCCCTGGCCACACTCGGGCCCCTTTCTAAAGTGGGTCCACCTCT
>NC_069407.1:26852918-26857918 GCF_026875155.1 Cherax quadricarinatus
TGTTACACTGTTACAGACACTGTATTGCACTGTTACAGGCACTGTATTATGCTGTTAGAGGCAGTGTTACACTGTCACAGGCACTGTGTTACACTGTTACAGACACTGAATTGCACTGTTACAGGCACTGTATTACGCTGTTAGAGGCACTGTGTTACAGACAATGTGATACAGACACTATATTACGCTCACCTGGTTGTGGTTGCAGAGGTCGAGTCACAGCTCCTGGACCGGTTTTACAATGTGTTACAGGCACTGTGTAACAGGCACTGTGTTACAGGCACTGTGTTACAGGCACTGTGTTACAGGCACTGTGTTACAGGCACTGTGTAACAGACACTGTGTTACAGGCACTGTGTTACAGGCGCTGTGTTACAGGCACTGTGTTACAATGTGTTACAGACAATGTCACACTGTGTTACTTTTGTTTTAATTAAGAGACTTGTTCCATTGTTATTTTGTTTTTTAAGATCATTTCTGAAGACGTTCTCTGTCCCCTAAATCCTCAGAAGACGATGAAGAGAGATGAAGTGGTAAGTCCCTCGACTGACCAGTCAGTCTGTGGTCACTCTGCTGTGGAATTCATATAAGATCTTATAATGGAAGTCAATGATTGCTCTCTCTCTCTCTCTCTCTCTCTCTCTCTCTCTCTCTCTCTCTCTCTCTCTCTCTCTCTCTCTCTCTCTCTCTCTTATATATCTTTCCGTACATTTATTATTTTTTATAAGCACTGTGTACTTGCCAAATTATGGCTACTGGAGTTGAGTTCCAGCTCCTGGCTTTCCATTTCGACTACTCACAAACGGCCAGATTGTATGCGTGTGCTGATGGTCACTGGTTTTGATGTTGTGCATGTGTGTGTGTGTGTGTGTGTTTGTGTGTGTTTGTGTGTGTGTGCATGTGTGTGTGTGTGTGTGTTTGTGTGTGTGTGTGTGTTTGTGTGTGTGTGTGTGTGCATGTGTGTGTGTGTATGTGTGTGTGTGTATGTGTGTGTGCTCACCTAATTGTGGTTGCAGGGGTCGAGACTCAGCTCCTGTCCCCGCCTCTTCACTGATCGCTACTAGGTCCTCTTTCTCTCTGCTTCCTGAGCTTTGTCATACCTCTTCTTAAAACTATGTATGGTTCCTGCCTCCATTACTTCACTTGCTAGGCTGTTCCACTTGCTGACAACTCTATGATTGAAGAAATACTTCCTAACGTCCCTGTGATTCGTCTGAGTCTTCAGCTTCCAGTTGTGACCCCTTGTTTCTGTGTCCCCTCTCTGGAACATCCTATCTCTGTCCACCTTATCTATTCCCCGCAGTATCTTGTATGTCGTTATCATGTCTCCCCTGACCCTTCTGTCCTCCAGTGTCGCCAGTCCGATTTCCCTCAACCTTTCCTCGTACGACATTCCCCTGAGCTCTGGGACTAGCCTTGTTGCAAACCTTTGTACTTCTCTAACTTCTTGACGTGCTTGACCAGGTGTGGGTTCCAGACTGGTGCTGCATACTCCAGTATGGGCCTAACATACACAGTGCACAGTGTCTTGAACGATTCCTTATTAAGGTATCGGAACGCTATTCTCAGGTTTGCCAGGCGCCCGTATGCTGCAGCGGTTATTTGGTTGATTTGTGCCTCCGGTGACGTGCTCGGTGTTATGGTCACCTCAAGGTCTTTCTCCCTGAGTGAGGTCTGTAGTCTTTCTCCACCTAGCCTATACTCTGTCTGCAGTCTTCTTTGCCCCTCCCCAATCTTCAGGACTTTGCATTTGGCAGGGTTGAATTCGAGAAGCCAGTTTCTGGACCACATGTCCAGCCTGTCCAGGTCTCTTTGCAGTCCTGCCTCATCCTCATCCGATTTAATTCTTCTCATCAACTTCACATCATCTGCGAATAGGGACACTTCAGAGTCTATTCCTTCCATCATGTCGTTCGCATATATCAAAAATAGCACTGGTCCTAGAACTGACCCCTGTGGGACCCCGCTCGTCACAGGCGCCCACTGTGATACCTCTTCATGTACCATGACTCGTTGTTGCCTCCCTGTCAGGTATTCCCTGATCCATTGCAGTGCCATCAGTGTTATATGCGCCTGATCCTCCAGCTTCTGCACTAATCTCTTGTGGGAAACGGTGTCAAAAGCCTTCCTGAAGTCTAGGAAAACGCAATCAACCCACCCCGCTCTCTCTCGTGTCTTACTTCTGTTTCCTTGTCATAAAACTCCAGAAGGTTTGTGACACAGGATTTGCCTTCCATGAACCCATGCTGGTTTTCATTTATAATCTTCTTCCGTTCCAGGTGTTCGACCACTCTCCTCCTGATAATCTTCTCCATGACTTTGCACACAATACATGTCAGAGACACAGGTCTGTAGTTTAGCGCCTCATTTCTGTTTCCTTTCTTAAATATGGGGACTACATTTGCTGTCTTCCATTTCTCAGGTAGTTGCCCAGTTTCAAGGGATGTGTTGAAGATTGTGGTTAGGGGCATGCACAGCATCTCTGCTCCTTCTCTAAGGACCCATTGGGAGATGTTGTCCGGTCCCATCGCCTTTGAGGTATCAATGTCACTTAGCAGCTTCTGCACCTCCTCCTTGGTTGTTCATATGTTATCCAACACTTGTTGGTATATTCCCTCTTGATGTTCCCTTCTGTGCTGTCTTCCCAGAGCTCTTCCTGTCTCTACTGTAAAAACTTCCTTAAATTTCCTGTTTAGCTCCTCACATACCTCCTGATCATTTCTTGTAAGTTCTCACCTTCTGTCCTCAGTCTGATCACCTGGTCTTTGACTGTTGTCTTCCTCCTGATGTGGCTATACAACAGTTTCGGGTCAGTCTTGATTTTCGATGCTATGTTATTTTCATACTGTCGCTGGGCCTCCCTTCTTACCTGTGCATACTCGTTCCTGGCTCTGCGACTAATCTCCCTATTTTCATGTGTTCTCTGCCTTCTGTACTTTTTCCATTTTCTACTGCACTTTGTTTTTGCCTCCTTACACCGTCGGGTAAACCAGGGACTCGTTCTGGTCTTCCCATTGTTTCTGTTGCCTTTGGGAATAAACCTTTCCACTGCCTCCTTGCATTTTGTTGTTACATATTCCATCATTTCATTTACTGGCTTTCCTGCCAGTTCTCTGTCCCATGGAACCTCCTGCAGGAAGTTCCTCAGCCCTATGTAGTCCCCTCTTTTATAGCCAGGCTTTTCCCATTCAACTCCTGTTACTCTCTCCATTTGCAACTCTACTATGTATTCAAAGCACAGAACCACGTGGTCACTAGCTCCTAGGGGACTCTCATATGTGATGTCCTCAATGTCTGAACTGCCCAGGGTGAACACAAGGTCCAATATTGCTGGTTCATTCTCCCCTCTCACTCTGGTAGTGTCCTTAACATATTGGTGCATGAGGCTTTCCAGCATCACATCCAACATCTTGGCTCTCCATGTTTCGGGACCCCCATGTGGCTCCAGGTTTTCCCAGTCAATCTCCCTGTGGTTGAAATCCCCCATAACCAGCAACTTTGCTCTGCTGGAGTGAGCTCTTCTTGCCACCTCAGCAAGTGTGTCCACCATTGCTCTGTTGCTCTCTTCATATTCCTCTCTTGGCCTCCTGCAGTTCTGTGGTGGATTATACATCACTGCAATGACCACCTTGTGCTCCCCAGACTGAAGTGTGCCTACTATGTAGTCCCTTTCTCCTGTCTCGTCTATGCCTCCAATTTTCTCGAATTTCTATCGTTTTTTTACGAGCAGAGCAACCCCTCCTCCCCCTCTGCCCCTTCTATCTTTCCTCATGACCTGGTATCCTGGTGGGAAGATTGCATCTGTTATTGTCTCCGTGAGTTTTGTTTCTGTAACTGCTATGGTGTCTGGGGACTTTTCATTGATTCTTTCTTGCCATTCCTCGTGTTTATTCGTTAATCCATCCGCATTTGTGTACCAAACCTTCAAGTTCTGTTCTAATACTGTAACTGTGGTCCTGGGGGAATACTGGGGTTGGGAGAGCAGGAGCCCTGGTAGGGGCCTGTGGGGGGTTGCAGTGGAGGAGGAGAAAGAGCTCCCATAGGGGGTTGCTGTAGGGGTAGGGTTCGTGGTGCGGGGGGTGGGAACAGAGGGATCGGTGTGTGATGGTTGGTTTGGATAGTTCAGTTGCCTTGGGGGTGTCGTGGCTGGAGTCCTTCTGCAGGTGTTTCTGGAGGATGTGCTTGTCCTTCCACCTGTTCCTGGGTTATTCTGCTCTCCTTTTTCATTTCCTCCCATTCCTCCTTTCATTTTTGCACTCTCTCTTTCAGTATCATCCTTTCCTCCTGTGTTCTGTCTCGATCACGGTACACACTCCTGAACTCCTGTTTGCCTCTCAGCCGTGCTTTCTCCTGCAGGATCATGGTTCGGGTTGATTCTGCCTTGAAAATTACTTTGAGAGGCCGATTCCTTTTCTTTGTGAACCACCCGATTCTCCGAAAATTTGCCACCTGGATCATGTCTCCCTCGCCTATAACCTTCATGATACCTTCAATCGCTTTTTTCTCCTCCTGCTTTCTTTCATCATAAGTTTCCTCTTTAGCTTCGTCTAGCCGCAGTGTTATTCACTAATTTTTGCAAGAGAGCCACTTCGGTTAAAGACATTGATTGAGAGAGCCGCAGCTACTGCAAGTTAGCGTAACTCAACTAAATTAAGTAGTACTGAGCTGCTAGTGCAATATAGTAAATGAGAAAAATTAGACATGGTAATATTAGCCTGCATATCTTGTTATTAATAGCAAAATAAAGACCAAACTTACTTAATGCTGTGATGAGCGGAAGTGTGCTAGCAGCTAGCTGCTGCTTAACTCAAATCGATCCATCATAACGGACACTACTTGACTGCACTTTGGTTTCAAGTAAAACTAGCCCATCACAACTAGCATCCACAAGCAGCAACAGTTAAGTCGTTACTTTCATATATGTTGCCGCAGTCTCAAATATCTGTTGCCTATTTTCAAACACATATCTCCAAGAGTAACGAAATACGTCCAGTCTCCCC
>NC_069407.1:26865418-26933722 GCF_026875155.1 Cherax quadricarinatus
ATATCTGCCACTGCTCAAGGTGAAATACTAGTCCAGTCTTGCTGCTCAGCCTCTTCTCTCTCACTTGTAATGTCCTTTACGTGTTGGTACATTGATATTCCAGTACCCACCTCCATCATCGTTAGCCCACCATGTATCTTGGGCCCCATTGGCTCCCAAGTTCTCCCATTCGATCTCCTTGTGTTAAAGTCGCCCATGATCAGGAGCTTTGCCTACATGCAGAGCCTTCTGGCCACTGGCAGCCCAGGTGTCAACCATCACTCTATTGCTCCTCGTCACACCACTGCCCTGGTCTCCTCCCTGCGTTCTGTGGTGGGTTATACATCACTGGCAATTACCACCTTGGGACCTCCAGAGTGAAGCTTCCCGCTATGTAATCACTTTTCTCTCCACTGTCCCTCCTCTCTCAGCTCTCAAAAATTCATCGGTGTTTGATCAGCAGTGCCACTCCTCCACCCCCCCTGTTTTCCTTCTGTCTTTCCTCAGGATCTGTATCCTGTTAGAAAGATGGCATCTGGGGGGGGGGGGGGGGGGGGGGGGGGGTTATCATACCTGTAAGCTGGTTTTCTGTGACGCTATGATGTCCGGTGATGTCTCTTTGACTCCTTTCGTGCCACTCCCTCCCACTTGTTTATTATTCCATCAGCGTTTTGGTGTATCCATACTCTTCAGTTTTTCCTTTCCAATACACTGTGGTTTGGGGGCCCGTGGGGTGGGTAGACCTGGTAGCATAACTGTGGATTCTTATGAATGGGGGTTGGTTAGGCCTGTGGGTAAGGATAGTAATTTGTGTTGGATGGCTGTGATAGTTGTGGGGTTCTGAGGATGAGTTTGTTGTGATTCATGCCCTTGCTTCTCTGTCTGCTCTGACGACCTCTGCTTGGTTCCATCCTTGTTTCCTTTCCTATCTCCTCCCTTTTTTTTGTCCTCTCCCTAGCTGCTGTCCCTCTCTTTTTTGTGTTCTGTCCTCTGTCTAGGAACACCTTCTTGTACTCTTCCGAGTTTTTCCACTTTGTTTCTCATGAGGATCCAGTCCCACTGTTTCTGTCTGAGGAATCAGCTTGATCGGTCCGGTTTCTCCCCCTTCAAGCAACTCCCCTATTCCTGAAAAATTTACAATCTCGTCCATGCCTGCCTGTATTCTCCCCCTATTATCTCGTGATGCTTTTCCCGTCCCAATCTCCTTTCTTTCTCCGCCGTCTTTCAGTGTTGTCTTTTCCTCTAACGCTTCTGAAGCCCATGGATAAACACTGTTTTTGCCACTTTCCACCACCCATTGCCCTCCTCTGTACTCTGGGTTCCTTCTGTATATGGGTCATTTCTCCCTTATTTTTTCCAGTGCTCTTGGTAGGCAATGGATGTGCCTCACATTCGGACTTATCTCCCTCTCTATCTGCACCCAGCAGCCTCTTTCCTTTAACTCCCTGGCCGTCTTTGCAGGCTGATATGACCTTGCAAAAAATCATATCTCCTTCCTTCCTGTCATCCTCACAGCTTCATATGCTTGTGTCTTCTCTGGCTGGTCACTGCCCCTGAGACATGCTTCAGCCTCTGTTTTACCTCAAACACTAGGACCCTTACCCCTGTCTACTGCAGTTTTTGACTGCTCTCCCATTTCTTCGTTCTCCTTCCTCCAACCTCTTTTCCCCATTTCGCAGAAGAGCTCTTTCTCCAATTTTTTCAGAAGCTCTCCTAATTTTTCTCTCCCATTCTTGCTCCATCCTTCTCCACAGCTCCATCATCCATTCTCCCTACCAAATACATTGTCATGCCAATCCCCTGATTCCTACGACCCCAACCATTTTTTTTTTTTTTAATTTAGTAAAGGAAAGAGAGAGAAAGAGAGAGAAAGAGAGAGTGAGAGAGAGAGAGAGATAAGAGAGAAGAGAGAGAGAGAGAGAGAGAGAGAGAGAGAAAGAGGGGAAAGTAGGAGAGAGAGGTGGAGAGTGAAAAGGAAAAACGGGAGAGGTGAGAGATTAAGAGAAGGAGAGAAGGGAAAGATATGAGGAGAGAGGGAGAGAGTGAGAAGGGAAAA
Organism: Cherax quadricarinatus; assembly: GCF_026875155.1. NCBI lineage: Eukaryota > Metazoa > Arthropoda > Malacostraca > Decapoda > Parastacidae > Cherax > Cherax quadricarinatus. The sequence continues at coordinate 26,867,454 of NC_069407.1, forward strand.
GAAGAAGGGCAAAGAGAGAGCGAGAGAGAAAGCACAAGAGGAAGAGAGCGGAGAGAGAGAGAGAGAGAGAAAGAGAGAGAGAGAGAGAAGACAGAGAGGAGAGAGAGGAAGAGAGAGGCGAAGAAGAGAGAAAAGAAGAGAGAGAGTAGAAAGAGAGAGAGGAAGAGAGAGAGGAAAGAGAGAAAGAGAGGAAAGAGAGAAAAGATAGAGAGGAAGAAGAGGAAGAGAAGAAGAGAGGAAAGAGAGGAAGGAAGACAGATTTAAGAGAAAGAGAAGAGACAGAAAGAGTAAGAGAGAAAAAAAAAAAAATTAATTTAGGAGAGAGAGAGAGAGGAAGATAGGGAAAAAAAAAAAAAAAGAGACCAAAGAGACGGAGAGAGAAGGACTGGTTAAAAGGGTCAATTTCACATAAAGGTGGGTGAATCCTGTACATTTATGTGAATGGTGTGTATGTGTGTGTGTGTGGTGTGTGAGAGTGTTGTGTGTGTGGTGTGTGTTTGTGTGTGTGTGTGTGTGTGTGTGTAATCACCTAATTGTACTCACCTAATTGTGGTTGCGGGGGTCGAGACTCAGCTCCTGGCCCCACCTCTTCACTGATCGCTACTGGGTCCTCTCTCTCTCTTTGCTTCCTGAGCTTTGCCATACCTCTTCTTAAAACTATGTATGGTTCCTGCCTCCACAACATCACTTACTAGGCTATTCCGCTGCCTGACAACTCTATGACTGAAGAAATACTTCCTAACGTCCCTGTGACTCGTCTGAGTCTTCAGCTTCCAGTATGTGTATGTGTGTATGTGTGTGTGCTACAGTTACTCAAGTGCCTAACAGCAGATCCTGTTCTCACCTAGTGTGCATGTATGTGTGTGTGTATGCGTGCGTTTATGTAAGCAGTCCTTATTTCCCTCGTATGTACTACATATGTTTTGCATATGTACCCTATCTCTTGGTTTCCACTGTACTGTCTTGTGTGCCTAAAACTTACACAATTCACATAAAGGTTGTTGAAATACCCGTATATATGTGTGGTGTGTGTGTGTGTGTGTGAGTGTGTGTGTTGTGTGTGGTTGTGTGTGTGTGTGTGTGTGTGTTGTGTGGAGGTGTCGACAGAAAGGAGGGAGGGGTTGGGGGGGGGGGGGGGGGGGGGGGGGGGGGGGGGGGGGGGGGGGGGGGGGGGGGGGGGGGGGGGGGGGGGGGGGGGGGGGGGGGGGGGGGGGGGGGGGGGGGGGGGGGGGGGGGGGGGGGGGGGGGGGGGTGAGGGGGGTGTGAGGATGGGGTGAGTAGGGGGAGAAAGAGTGAGGTGTTGAGTGAGGTGTGAGGAGGTGGGAGAAGGGGGTGAGGAGTGTGGAGGAGGTGTGTGGATGGTGTAAGGGGAAGGGTGAGGGAGGTGGGAGGGAGGAAGTGAGGGAGGATGGAGGGGAGGAGAGAGGGAGGCGTGAGGAGGTGTGAGGGAGGTGTAAGAGGAGTGAGGGAAGGGTGCGGAAAGGTGTGGAGGAAAGAGTGAGGGAGTGTGGTGAGGTTGTTAGGGATGAAGGGAGGTGTGGAGGAAGGTGTAGGGAGGAGTGAGGAAGGAGCAGGGAGGTGTGAGGAAGGTGGTGAGGAGTGGAGGGAGGTGTGAGGGAGGTGTAGGGAGGTGTAAGGGAAGGTTGCGAGGAGGAGTGAGGGAGAGTGAGGGAGGAGTGAGGAGGTGTGAGGGAGGTGTGAGGAAGTGTGAGGGAGGAGTGAGGAAGGGGTGATGGAGGGTTGAGGGAGGTGTGAGGAAGGTATGAAGGTGTGAGGCTGAGTGAGGGAGGGAGTGAGGGAGGAGTGAGGAGGCGCCAGGGAGGTGTGAGGAGGTGTGAGGGAGGTGTGAGGGAGGAGTGAAGGGAATAGTGAGGGAAGGCGTGAGGGAGGTGTAAGGAAGTGTGAGGAGGTGTGAGGGAGGTGTGAGGGAGGATGAGGGAGGAAGAGGGAGGCGTGAGGAGGTGTGAGGGAGTGTGAGGGAGGAGTGAGGGAGGAGTGAGGGAGGCGGTGAGGGAGGCGTGAGGAGGTGTGATGGAGGTGTGGATGGAAGGTGTGAGGGAGGAGTGATGAAGGTGTGAGGGAAGTGGAGGAGGAGAGAGGGAGGTGTGAGGGAGGCGTTGAAGGTGAGGAGTGTGAGGGAGGCAGAGTGGAGGCGTGAGAGGTGTGATGAATGTGAGGGAGTTTGAAGGGATGGAGTGAGGTAGGCGTGAGTGAGTGTGAGGGAGAATGTGAGGGATGATTGATGGAGGAGTGAGGTAGGAGTGAAGAGGTGTGAGGTAGTGTGAGGGAGGTTGAGGAGGTGTGAGTGGAGGGTGAGGGAGGAGTGAGTGAGGAGTGCGGACGCGAGGGAGTGAAGGCAGTGTAGGGGAGTGTGAGGGAGATTGGACGGGCAGGAGTGAGAGAGGAGTTGAGGGAGGAGTGCGGGAGGTGTGAGGAGGTGTGAGGGAGAGTGAGGGAGGAGTGGATGGTGGTGATGAGGGCAGTAGTGAGGGCGGTGTCAGGGAGGAGTGAGGAGGTGAGATAGAAATGTGAGGGAGGAGTAGAGAGAGGTGTGAGGGAGAGTGAGGGAGGTGTGAGTGAGATGGAGGAAGCTGGAGGTGTGAGGAGGTGTGAAGGAGGAGTGAGGGAAGAGTGGGGACGAGAGGGAGGTGTAAGGCAGTGTGAGGGAGGAGTGAGGGAGGAGATAGGGAGGAGCGAGGATTGCGTGCGGGCAGGAGAGAGTGAGGTGTGAGGGAGGAAGTGAGGGAGGCGAGCTGGCGGCGAGAGGAGGAGTGCGGGTGGAGTGGAGGAAGGTGTGAGGGAAGTTGTGTGGCGGAGGATGAGAGGAGTGAGGGAGTAGTGAGGGAGGAGTGAAGGAGTGAGGGCGGATTGAGGGAGGCGTGAGGAGGTGTGAGGGAGAAGTGAGGGAGGCGTGAGGGAGGAGTGAGGGAAGTGTGAGGGAGGTGTGAGGGAGGTGTGAGGGAGATTTGAGGAGGTGTGACAGGGGAGGTGTGAGGGAGGAGTGAGGAGCGAAGGGAGTTAGGGAGTAGTGAGGGAGTAGTGAGGGAGGAGTGAGTCGAGAGTGAGGGAGTGAGGGAGGTGTGAGGGAGGAGGGTGAGGGAGGTGTTGAAGAGGTGAGGAGGGAGGTGAGAGGGAGGAGTGAGGGAGGGTGTGAGGAAGTGTGTGGGAGGTGAGAGGAGGTGGTGATGGAGGTGTTGAGAGAGTATTGAGGGAGAGTGAGAGTGTAGGGAGTGTGAGGGAGGTTGAGGGAGGTGTGAGGGAGTAGTAGGGAGGTGTGAATGGAGGAGTGAGGGATGGTGTGAGGGAGAGAGGGAGGAGTGTGGAGGAGTGAGGGAGTGTGAGGGAGGAGTGAGGGAGTGTGAGGAGGAGTGAGGGAGGTGGTGAGGAGAGTGAGGGGAGGCGTGAGGGAGGCGTGAGGGAGGAGTGAGGGTGAGTGAGGAAGGTGTGAGGGAAGTGTGAGGGAGGAGTAGGGAGGTGTGAGGGAGGTGTGAGGGAGGAGATAAGGAGTGAGGGAGGATGAGGAGGCGTGGGAGGTTGAGGGAGATGTGAGGGAGGATTGGAGGGAGGAGTGAGTGAGGTGTGAGGGAGGTGTGAGGAAGGTGTGAGGGAGGTGAGAGGAGGATGAGGGAGTGTGAGGAGTGTGAGGGATGTGTATGTAGGGAGGAGTGAGGAGCGAGTGAGTGAGGGAGGTGAATGGAGTTGTGAGGGAGGAGTGCGCGAGGAGTGAGGGAAGTGAGGGAGGTGTGAGGGAGGAGTGAGGGAGGTGGAGGGATGTGTGAGGAGGTTTGAGGAGGAGTGAGGAGGTGTGAGGGAAGTGTGTGGGAGGAGTGAGGGAGGTGTGCGGGAGGTGTGAGAGATATGTGAGGGAGGAGTGAAGTGGGTGAGGAGGTGTGAGGAGGTGTGAGGGAGGTGTGAGGGAGGAGTGAGGAGGTGCGAGGGAGGATGAGGGTGTGTGAGGGAGTGAGGGAGGTGTGAGGGAGGAGTGAGGAGGTGTGAGGAGGCGTGAGGAGGATGTGAGGGAGGAGTGAGGAGGGTTGTGAGGAGAGTGAGGGAGGAGTGAGGAGGTGTGATGAGGTTTGGGGAGGATGAGGGAGAACAGTGCCGTGTTGCACCAACAAAGCCAGGGAAAGCAGACCATAATACCCGGTATTAAAACACACTCCCAGGATCGATCCCGGGCTTTTCTCTTGACTCCTTAAATCATTCCGGTGCCATATTGGCCCTCACAGACAACGGTACTTCTACAATGAAAATTTTGGCACTCTGTACACGATGTATGTCAGTTCTGTCATCAAGTACACACACACACACACACACACACACGCACACACAAAGACACACGCACACGCACACGCACACGCACACGCGCACGCGCACACGCACACAGAGAGATTGCCTGAGGCATGGAAGACAGCAAATGTAGTCCCAATCTTTAAAAAAGGAGACAGACATGAAGCATTAAACTACAGACCAGTGTCACTGACATGTATAGTATGCAAAATCATGGAGAAGATTATCAGGAGAAGAATGGTGGAACACCTAGAAAGGAACGATCTCATCATCAGCAGCCAACATGGTTTCAGGGACGGGAAATCCTGTGTCACAAACCTACTGGAGTTCTATGACATGGTGACAGCAGTAAGACAAGAGAGAGAGGGTGGGTGGATTGCATTTTCTTGGACTGCAAGAAGGCTTTTTTGACACAGTTTCCACACAAGAGATTGGTGCAAAAACTGGAGGACCAAGCAGGGATAACAGGGAAGGCACTACAATGGATCAGGGATACTTGTCAGGAAGACAGCAGCGAGTCATGGTACGTGGCGAGGTGTCAGAGTGGGCACCTGTGACCAGCGGTCCCACAGGGGTCAGTCCTAGGACCAGTGCTGTTTCTGGTATTTGTGAACGACATGACGGAAGGAATAGAGTCTTAGGTGTCCCTGTTCGCAGATGACGTGAAGTTGATGAGAAGAATTCACTCGATCGAAGACCAGGCAGAACTACAAAGGGATTGGACAGGCTGCAGACCTGGTCCAGCAATTGGCTCCTGGAGTTCAATCCCACCAAGTGCAAAGTCATGAAGATTGGGGAAGGGCAAAGAAGACCGCAGACGGAGTACAGTCTAGGGGGCCAGAGACTACAAACCTCACTCAAGGAAAAAGATCTTGGGGTGAGTATAACACCAGGCACATCTCCTAAAGCGCACATCAACCAAATAACTGCTGCAGCATATGGGCGCCTAGCAAACCTCAGAACAGCATTCCGACATCTTAATAAGGAATCGTTCAGGACCCTGTACACCGTGTACGTTAGGCCCATATTGGAGTATGCGGCACCAGTTTGGAACCCACACTAGCCAAGCACGGGGAAGAAACTAGAGAAAGTGCAAAGGTTGCAACAAGACTAGTCCCAGAGTTAAGAGGTATGTCCTACGAGGAGAGGTTAAGGGAAATCAACCTGACGACACTGGAGGACAGGAGAGATAGGGGGGACATGATAACGACATACAAAATACTGAGAGGAATTGACAAGGTGGACAAAGATAGGATGTTCCAGAGATTGGACACAGTAACAAGGGGACACAGTTGGAAGCTGAAGACACAGATGAATCACAGGGATGTTAGGATGTATTTCTTCAGCCACAGAGTAGTCAGTAAGTGGAATAGTTTGGGAAGCGATGTAGCGGAGGCAGGATCCATACATAGCTTTAAGCAGAGGTATGATAAAGCTCACGGCTCAGGGAGAGTGACCTAGTAGCGATCAGTGAAGAGGCGGGGCCAGGAGCTCGGACTCGACCCCCGCAACCTCAACTAGGTGAGTACAACCAGGTGAGTACAACCAGGTGAGTACAACCAGGTGAGTACAACCAGGTGAGTACAACCAGGTGAGTACAACCAGGTGAGTACACACACGGGTGTGTGGGCGGACACCTTTGCATAGCATCGATCACAGAGCCACACAGAGGCTTCGTGACCACTGGAATGTGGAGGATGAGTGGGCGAGTGGAGGGAAGGTGGAGGGAGGATGGTGGGAAGGTGGAGGGAGGATGGAGGGAAGGTGGAGGGAGGATGCAGGGAAGGTGGAGGGAGGATGGAGGGAAGGTGGAGGGAGGATGGAGAGAATGTGGAGGGAGGATGCAGGGAAGGTTGGAGGGAGGATGGAGGGAAGGTGGAGGGAGGATGCAGGGAAGGGGGAGGGAGGATGGAGGGAAGGTGGAGGGAGGATGGAGAGAAGGTGGAGGGAGGATGGAGGGAAGGTGAAGGAGGATGGAGGGAAGGTGGAGGGAGGATGGAGGGAAGGTGGAGGGAGGATGGAGAGAAGGTGGAGGGAGGATGGAGGGAAGGTGGAGGGAGGATGGAGGGAAGGTGGAGGGAGGATGGAGGGAAGGTGGAGGGAGGATGGAGGGAAGGTGGAGGGAGGATGGAGGGAAGGTGGAGGGAGGATGGAGGGAAGGTGGAGGGAGGATGGAGGGAAGGTGGAGGGAGGATGGAGGGAAGGGGGAGGGAGGATGGAGGGAAGGTGGAGGGAGGATGGAGGGAAGGTGGAGGGAGGATGGAGGGAAGGTGGAGGGAGGATGGAGGGAAGGTGGAGGGAGGATGGAGGGAAGGTGGAGGGAGGATGGAGGGAAGGTGGGGGGAGGATGGAGGGAAGGTGGAGGGAGGATGGAGGATAGGTGGGGGGAGGATGGAGGGAAGGTGGAGGGAGGATGGGGAGGGAAGGTGGAGGGAGGATGGAGGGAAGGTGGAGGGAGGATGGAGGGAAGGTGGAGGGAGGATGGAGGGAAGGTGGAGGGAGGATGGAGGGAAGGTGGAGGGAGGATGGAGGGAAGGTGGAGGGAGGATGGAGGGAAGGTGGAGGGAGGATGGAGGGAAGGTGGGGGAGGATGGAGGGAAGGTGGAGGGAGGATGGAGGGAAGGTTGGAGGGAGGATGGAGGGAAGGTGGAGGGAGGATGCAGGGAAGGTGGAGGGAGGATGGAGGGAAGGTGGAGGGAGGATGGAGGGAAGGTGGAGGGAGGATGCAGGAAGGTGGAGGGAGGATGGAGGGAAGGTGGAGGGAGGATGCAGGGAAGGTGGAGGGAGGATGGAGGGAAGGTGGAGGGAGGATGGAGGGAAGGTGGAGGGAGGATGGAGGGAAGGTGGAGGGAGGATGCAGGGAAGGTGGAGGGGAGGATGGAGGGAAGGTGGAGGGAGGATGCAGGGAAGGTGGAGGGAGGATGGAGGGAAGGTGGAGGGAGGATGCAGGGAAGGTGGAGGGAGGATGGAGGGAAGGTGGAGGGAGGATGGGGAAGGTGGAGGAGGATGGAGGGAAGGTGGAGGGAGGATGCAGGGAAGGTGGAGGGAGGGAGGATGGAGGGAAGGTGGAGGGAGGATGGAGGGGAAAGGGGGAGGGAGGATGGAGGGAAGGTGGAGGGAGGATGGAGGGAAGGTGGAGGGAGGATGGAGGGAAGGTGGAGGGAGGATGGAGGAAGGTGGAGGGAGGATGGAGGGAAGGTGGAGGGAGGATGGAGGGAAGGTGGAGGGAGGATGGAGGGAAGGTGGAGGGAGGATGGAGGGAAGGTGGAGGGAGGATGCAGGGAAGGTGGAGGGAGGATGGAGGGAAGGTGGAGGGAGGATGGAGGGAAGGTGGAGGGAGGATGGAGGGAAGGTGGAGGGAGGATGGAGGGAAGGTGGAGGGAGGATGGAGGGAAGGTTTGGGGGGAGGATGGAGGGGAAAGGGGGAGGAGGATGGAGGGAAGGTGGAGGGAGGATGGAGGGAAGGTGGAGGGAGGATGGAGGGAAGGTGGAGGGAGGATGGAGGGAAGGAAATATTATGTACTAAACAAACTAGCAGAAAGTTTGGTAGTTGTTAGTTCCATATCTTTATTACGCTCCCCAGACCCATCCTGTGTGTGGCAGTCCCCAGACCCATCCTGTGTGTGGCAGTCCCGACCCATCTGTGTGGCAGTCCCAGACCCATCCTGTGTGTGGCAGTCCCCAGACCCATCCTGTGTGTGGCAGTCCCCAGACCCATCCTGTGTGTGGCAGTCCCCAGACCCATCCTGTGTGTGGCAGTCCCCAGACCCATCCTGTGTGTGGCAGTCCCCAGACCCATCCTGTGTGTGGCAGTCCCCAGACCCATCCTGTGTGTGGCAGTCTCAAGACCCGTCCTGTGTGTGGCAGTCCCCAGACCCATCCTGTGTGTGGCAGTCCCCAGACCCATCCTGTGTGTGGCAGTCCCCAGACCCATCCTGTGTGTGGCAGTCCCCAGACCCATCCTGTGTGTGGCAGTCCCCAGACCCATCCTGTGTGTGGCAGTCCCCAGACCCATCCTGTGTGTGGCAGTCCCCAGACCCATCCTGTGTGTGGCAGTCCCCAGACCCATCCTGTGTGTGGCAGTCCCCAGACCCATCCTGTGTGTGGCAGTCCCCAGACCATCCTGTGTGTGGCAGTCCCCAGACCCTCCTGTGTGTGGCAGTCCCCAGACCCATCCTGTGTGTGGCAGTCCCCAGACCCATCCTGTGTGTGGCAGTCCCAGACCCATCCTGTGTGTGGCAGTCCCCAGACCCATCCTGTGTGTGGCAGTCCCCAGACCCATCCTGTGTGTGGCAGTCCCCAGACCCATCCTGTGTGTGGCAGTCCCCAGACCCATCCTGTGTGTGGCAGTCCCCAGACCCATCCTGTGTGTGGCAGTCCCCAGACCCATCCTGTGTGTGGCAGTCCCCAGACCATCCTGTGTGTGGCAGTCCCCAGACCATCCTGTGTGTTGCAGTCCCCAGACCCATCCTGTGTGTGGCAGTCCCCAGACCCATCCTGTGTGTGGTCAGCTCCTCCGGAGTCCCAGACCATCCTGTGTGTGGCAGTCCCCAGACCCATCCTGTGTGTGGCAGTCCCCAGACCTCTTCCTGTGTGTGGCAGTCCCCAGACCCATCCTGTGTGTGGCAGTCCCCAGACCCATCCTGTGTGTGGCAGTCCCCAGACCCATCTGTGTGTGGCAGTCCCCAGACCCATCCTGTGGTGTGGCAGTCCCCAGACCCATCCTGTGTGTGGCAGTCCCCAGACCCATCTGTGTGTGGCAGTCCCCAGACCCATCCTGTGTGTGGCAGTCCCCAGACCCATCCTGTGTGTGGCAGTCCCCAGACCCATCCTGTGTGTGGCAGTCTCAAGACCCATCCTGTGTGTGGCAGTCCCCAGACCCATCCTGTGTGTGGCAGTCCCCAGACCCATCCTGTGTGTGGCAGTCCCCAGACCCATCCTGTGTGTGGCAGTCCCCAGACCCATCCTGTGTGTGGCAGTCCCCAGACCCATCCTGTGTGTGGCAGTCCCCAGACCCATCCTGTGTGTGGCAGTCCCCAGACCATCCTGTGTGTGGCAGTCCCCAGACCCATCCTGTGTGTGGCAGTCCCCAGACCCATCCTGTGTGTGGCAGTCCCCAGACCCATCCTGTGTGTGGCAGTCTCAAGACCCATCCTGTGTGTGGCAGTCCCCAGACCCATCCTGTGTGTGGCAGTCCCCAGACCCATCCTGTGTGTGGTAGTCCCCAGACCCATCCTGTGTGTGGCAGTCCCCAGACCCATCCTGTGTGTGGCAGTCCCCAGACCCATCCTGTGTGTGGCAGTCCCAGACCCATCCTGTGTGTGGCAGTCCCAGACCCATCCTGTGTGTGGCAGTCCCCAGACCCATCCTGTGTGTGGCAGTCCCCAGGACCCATCCTGTGTGTGGCAGTCCCCAGACCCATCCTGTGTGTGGCAGTCCCCAGACCCAATCCTGTGTGTGGCAGTCCCCAGACCCATCCTGTGTGTGGCAGTCCCCAGACCCATCCTGTGTGTGGCAGTCCCCAGACCCATCCTGTGTGTGGCAGTCCCCAGACCCATCTGTGTGTGGCAGTCCCCAGACCCATCCTGTGTGTGGCAGTCCCCAGACCCATCCTGTGTGTGGCAGTCCCCAGACCCATCCTGTGTGTGGCAGTCCCCAGACCCATCCTGTGTGTGGCAGTCCCAGACCCATCCTGTGTGTGGCAGTCCCCAGACCCATCCTGTGTGTGGCAGTCCCAGACCCATCCTGTGTGTGGCAGTCTCAAGACCCGTCTGTGTGTGGCAGTCCCCAGACCCATCCTGTGTGTGGCAGTCCCCAGACCCATCCTGTGTGTGGCAGTCCCCAGACCCATCCTGTGTGTGGCAGTCCCCGACCCATCCTGTGTGTGGCAGTCCCCAGACCCATCCTGTGTGTGGCAGTCCCCAGACCCATCCTGTGTGTGGCAGTCCCCAGACCCATCCTGTGTGTGGCAGTCCCCAGACCCATCCTGTGTGTGGCAGTCCCCAGACCCATCCTGTGTGTGGCAGTCCCCAGACCCATCTGTGTGTGGCAGTCCCCAGACCCATCCTGTGTGTTGCAGTCTCAAGACCCATCCTGTGTGTGGCAGTCCCCAGACCCATCCTGTGTGTGGCAGTCCCCAGACATATCCTGTGTGTGGCAGTCCCCAGACCCATCCTGTGTGTGGCAGTCCCCAGACCCATCCTGTGTGTGGCAGTCCCAGACCCATCCTGTGTGTGGCAGTCCCAGACCCATCCTGTGTGTGGCAGTCCCCAGACCCATCCTGTGTGTGGCAGTCCCCAGACCCATCCTGTGTGTGGGCAGTCCCCAGACCCATCCTGTGTGTGGCAGTCCCCAGACCCATCCTGTGTGTGGCAGTCCCCAGACCCATCCTGTGTGTGGCAGTCCCCAGACCCATCCTGTGTGTGGCAGTCCCCAGACCATCTGTGTGTGGCAGTCCCCAGACCCATCCTGTGTGTGGCAGTCCCCAGACCCATCCTGTGTGTGGCAGTCCCCAGACCCATCCTGTGTGTGGCAGTCCCCAGACCCATCCTGTGTGTGGCAGTCCCCAGACCCATCCTGTGTGTGGCAGTCCCAGACCCACCCTGTGTGTGGCAGTCCCCAGACCCATCCTGTGTGTGGCAGTCCCCAGACCCATCCTGTGTGTGGCAGTCTCAAGACCCATCCTGTGTGTGGCAGTCCCCAGACCCATCCTGTGTGTGGCAGTCCCCAGACCCATCCTGTGTGTGGCAGTCCCCAGACCCATCCTGTGTGTGGCAGTCCCCAGACCCATCCTGTGTGTGGCAGTCCCCAGACCATCCTGTGTGTGGCAGTCCCCAGGACCCATCCTGTGTGTGGCAGTCCCCAGACCCATCTGTGTGTGGCAGTCCCCAGACCCATCCTGTGTGTGGCAGTCCCAGACCCATCCTGTGTGTGGCAGTCCCCAGACCCATCCTGTGTGTGGCAGTCCCCAGACCCATCCTGTGTGTGGCAGTCCCCAGACCCATCCTGTGTGTGGCAGTCCCAGACCCATCCTGTGTGTGGCAGTCCCCAGACCATCCTGTGTGTGGCAGTCCCCAGACCCATCCTGTGTGTGGCAGTCCCCAGACCCACCCTGTGTGTGGCAGTCCCCAGACCCATCCTGTGTGTGGCAGTCCCCAGACCCATCCTGTGTGTGGCAGTCCCAGACCCATCCTGTGTGTGGCAGTCCCCAGACCCATCCTGTGTGTGGCAGTCCCCAGACCCATCCTGTGTGTGGCAGTCCCCAGACCCATCCTGTGTGTGGCAGTCCCCAGACCCATCCTGTGTGTGGCAGTCCCCAGACCCATCCTGTGTGTGGCAGTCCCCAGACCCATCTGTGTGTGGCAGTCTCAAGACCCATCCTGTGTGTGGCAGTCCCCAGACCCATCCTGTGTGTGGCAGTCCCCAGACCCATCCTTGTGTGGCAGTCCCCAGACCCACCCTGTGTGTGGCAGTCCCCAGACCCATCCTGTGTGTGGCAGTCCCCAGACCATCCTGTGTGTGGCAGTCCCCAGACCCATCCTGTGTGTGGCAGTCCCCAGACCCATCCTGTGTGTGGCAGTCCCCAGACCCATCCTGTGTGTGGCAGTCCCCAGACCCATCCTGTGTGTGGCAGTCCCCAGACCCATCCTGTGTGTGGCAGTCCCCAGACCCATCCTGTGTGTGGCAGTCCCCAGACCCATCCTGTGTGTGGCAGTCCCCAGACCCATCCTGTGTGTGGCAGTCTCAAGACCATCCTGTGTGTGGCAGTCCCCAGACCCATCCTGTGTGTGGCAGTCCCCAGACCCATCCTGTGTGTGGCAGTCCCCAGACCCATCCTGTGTGTGGCAGTCCCCAGACCCATCCTGTGTGTGGCAGTCCCAGACCCATCCTGTGTGTGGCAGTCCCCAGACCCATCCTGTGTGTGGCAGTCCCCAGACCCATCCTGTGTGTGGCAGTCCCAGACCCATCCTGTGTGTGGCAGTCCCCAGACCCATCCTGTGTGTGGCAGTCCCCAGACCCATCCTGTGTGTGGCAGTCCCCAGACCCATCCTGTGTGTGGCAGTCCCAGACCCATCCTGTGTGTGGCAGTCCCCAGACCCATCCTGTGTGTGGCAGTCCCCAGACCCATCCTGTGTGTGGCAGTCCCCAGACCCATCCTGTGTGTGGCAGTCCCCAGACCCATCCTGTGTGTGGCAGTCCCCAGACCCATCCTGTGTGTGGCAGTCCCAGACCCATCCTGTGTGTGGCAGTCCCCAGACCCACCCTGTGTGTGGCAGTCCCCAGACCCATCCTGTGTGTGGCAGTCCCCAGACCCATCTGTGTGTGGCAGTCCCCAGACCCATCCTGTGTGTGGCAGTCCCCAGACCCATCCTGTGTGTGGCAGTCCCCAGACCCATCCTGTGTGTGGCAGTCCCAGACCCATCCTGTGTGTGGCAGTCCCCAGACCCATCCTGTGTGTGGCAGTCCCCAGACCCATCCTGTGTGTGGCAGTCCCCAGACCCATCTGTGTGTGGCAGTCCCCAGACCCATCCTGTGTGTGGCAGTCCCCAGACCCATCCTGTGTGTGGCAGTCCCCAGACCCATCCTGTGTGTGGCAGTCCCCAGACCCATCCTGTGTGTGGCAGTCCCCAGACCCATCCTGTGTGTGGCAGTCTCAAGACCCATCCTGTGTGTGGCAGTCCCCAGACCCATCCTGTGTGTGGCAGTCCCAGACCCATCCTGTGTGTGGCAGTCTCAAGACCCATCCTGTGTGTGGCAGTCCCCAGACCCATCCTGTGTGTTGCAGTCCCCAGACCCATCCTGTGTGTGGCAGTCTCCAGACCCATCCTGTGTGTGGCAGTCCCCAGACCCATCCTGTGTGTGGCAGTCCCCAGACCCATCCTGTGTGTGGCAGTCCCCAGACCATCCTGTGTGTGGCAGTCCCCAGACCATCCTGTGTGTGGCAGTCCCCAGACCCATCCTGTGTGTGGCAGTCCCCAGACCCATCCTGTGTGTGGCAGTCCCCAGACCCATCCTGTGTGTGGCAGTCCCCAGACCCATCCTGTGTGTGGCAGTCCCCAGACCCATCCTGTGTGTGGCAGTCCCCAGACCATCCTGTGTGTGGCAGTCCCAGACCCATCCTGTGTGTGGCAGTCCCCAGACCCATGCTGTGTGTGGCAGTCCCCAGACCCATCCTGTGTGGCAGTCTCAAGACCCATCCTATGTGTGGCAGTCCCCAGACCCATCCTGTGTGTGGCAGTCTCAAGACCCATCCTGTGTGTGGCAGTCCCCAGACCCATCCTGTGTGTGGCAGTCCCCAGACCCATCCTGTGTGTGGCAGTCCCCAGACCCATCCTGTGTGGCAGTCTCAAGACCCATCCTATGTGTGGCAGTCCCAGACCCATCCTGTGTGTGGCAGTCTCAAGACCCATCCTGTGTGTGGCAGTCCCAGACCCATCCTGTGTGTGGCAGTCCCCAGACCCATCCTGTGTGTGGCAGTCTCAAGACCATCCTGTGTGTGGCAGTCCCAGACCCATCCTGTGTGTGGCAGTCTCAAGACCCATCCTGTGTGTGGCAGTCTCAAGACCCATCCTGTGTGTGGCAGTCTCAAGACCCACCCTGTGTGTGGCAGTCCCCAGACCCATCCTGTGTGTGGCAGTCCCCAGACCCATCCTGTGTGTGGCAGTCCCCAGACCCATCCTGTGTGTGGCAGTCCCCAGACCCATCCTGTGTGTGGCAGTCCCCAGACCCATCCTGTGTGTGGCAGTCCCCAGACCCATCCTGTGTGTGGCAGTCCCCAGACCCATCCTGTGTGTGGGCAGTCCCAGACCCATCCTGTGTGTGGCAGTCCCCAGACCCATCCTGTGTGTGGCAGTCCCAGACCCATCCTGTGTGTGGCAGTCCCCAGACCCATCCTGTGTGTGGCAGTCCCCAGACCCATCCTGTGTGTGGCAGTCCCAGACCCATCCTGTGTGTGGCAGTCCCAGACCCATCCTGTGTGTGGCAGTCCCCAGACCCATCCTGTGTGTGGCAGTCCCAGACCCATCCTGTGTGTGGCAGTCCCCAGACCCATCCTGTGTGTGGCAGTCCCCAGACCCGTCTGTGTGTGGCAGTCCCCAGACCCACCCTGTGTGTGGCAGTCCCAGACCCATCCTGTGTGTGGCAGTCCCAGACCCATCCTGTGTGTGGCAGTCCCCAGACCCATCCTGTGTGTGGCAGTCCCCAGACCCATCTGTGTGTGGCAGTCCCCAGACCCATCCTGTGTGTGGCAGTCCCCAGACCCATCCTGTGTGTGGCAGTCCCCAAACCCATCCTGTGTGTGGCAGTCCCCAGACCCATCCTGTGTGTGGCAGTCCCCAGATCCATCCTGTGTGTGGCAGTCCCCAGACCCATCCTGTGTGTGGCAGTCCCCAGACCCATCCTGTGTGTGGCAGTCCCCAGACCCATCCTGTGTGTGGCAGTCCCCAGACCCATCCTGTGTGTGGCAGTCCCCAGACCCATCCTGTGTGTGGCAGTCCCCAGACCCATCCTGTGTGTGGCAGTCCCAGACCCATCCTGTGTGTGGCAGTCCCCAGACCCATCCTGTGTGTGGCAGTCCCCAGACCCATCCTGTGTGTGGCAGTCCCCAGACCCATCCTGTGTGTGGCAGTCCCCAGACCCATCCTGTGTGTGGCAGTCTCAAGACCATCTGTGTGTGGCAGTCCCAGACCCATCCTGTGTGTGGCAGTCCCCAGACCCATCCTGTGTGTGGCAGTCTCAAGACCCATCCTGTGTGTGGCAGTCCCCAGACCCATCCTGTGTGTGGCAGTCCCCAGACCCATCCTGTGTGTGGCAGTCTCAAGACCCATCCTGTGTGTGGCAGTCCCCAGACCCATCCTGTGTGTGGCAGTCCCAGACCCATCCTGTGTGTGGCAGTCCCCAGACCCATCCTGTGTGTGGCAGTCCCCAGACCCATCCTGTGTGTGGCAGTCCCCAGACCCATCCTGTGTGTGGCAGTCCCCAGACCCATCCTGTGTGTGGCAGTCCCAGACCCATCCTGTGTGTGGCAATCCCCAGACCCATCCTGTGTGTGGCAGTCCCCAGACCCATCCTGTGTGTGGCAGTCCCCAGACCCATCCTGTGTGTGGCAGTCCCCAGACCCATCCTGTGTGTGGCAGTCCCCAGACCCATCCTGTGTGTGGCAGTCCCAGACCGTCCTGTGTGGCAGTCTCAAGACCATCCTATGTGTGGCAGTCCCCAGACCCATCCTGTGTGTGGCAGTCTCAAGACCCATCCTGTGTGTGGCAGTCCCCAGACCCATCCTGTGTGTGGCAGTCCCCAGACCCATCCTGTGTGTGGCAGTCCCCAGACCCATCCTGTGTGGCAGTCTCAAGACCCATCCTATGTGTGGCAGTCCCCAGACCCATCCTGTGTGTGGCAGTCTCAAGACCCATCCTGTGTGTGGCAGTCCCCAGACCCATCCTGTGTGTGGCAGTCCCCAGACCCATCCTGTGTGTGGCAGTCTCAAGACCCATCCTGTGTGTGGCAGTCCCCAGACCCATCCTGTGTGTGGCAGTCTCAAGACCCATCCTGTGTGTGGCAGTCTCAAGACCCATCCTGTGTGTGGCAGTCTCAAGACCCACCCTGTGTGTGGCAGTCCCCAGACCCATCCTGTGTGTGGCAGTCCCCAGACCCATCCTGTGTGTGGCAGTCTCAAGACCCATCCTGTGTGTGGCAGTCTCAAGACCACCCTGTGTGTGGCAGTCCCAGACCCATCCTGTGTGTGGCAGTCTCAAGACCCATCCTGTGTGTGGCAGTCTCAAGACCCATCCTGTGTGTGGCAGTCTCAAGACCCACCCTGTGTGTGGCAGTCCCAGACCCATCCTGTGTGTGGCAGTCCCCAGACCCATCCTGTGTGTGGCAGTCTCAAGACCCATCCTGTGTGTGGCAGTCTCAAGACCCACCCTGTGTGTGGCAGTCCCCAGACCCATCCTGTGTGTGGCAGTCTCAAGACCCATCCTGTGTGTGGCAGTCTCAAGACCCATCCTGTGTGTGGCAGTCTCAAGACCCATCCTGTGTGTGGCAGTCTCAAGACCCATCCTGTGTGTGGCAGTCTCAAGACCCACCTGTGTGTGGCAGTCCCAGACCCATCTGTGTGTGGCAGTCCCCAGACCCATCCTGTGTGTGGCAGTCTCAAGACCCATCCTGTGTGTGGCGTCTCAAGACCCACCTGTGTGTGGCAGTCCCCAGACCCATCCTGTGTGTGGCAGTCTCAAGACCCATCCTGTGTGTGGCAGTCTCAAGACCCATCCTGTGTGTGGCAGTCTCAAGACCCACCCTGTGTGTGGCAGTCCCCAGACCCATCCTGTGTGTGGCAGTCCCCAGACCCATCCTGTGTGTGGCAGTCTCAAGACCCATCCTGTGTGTGGCAGTCTCAAGACCCACCCTGTGTGTGGCAGTCCCCAGACCCATCCTGTGTGTGGCAGTCTCAAGACCCATCCTGTGTGTGGCAGTCTCAAGACCCATCCTGTGTGTGGCAGTCTCAAGACCCATCCTGTGTGTGGCAGTCTCAAGACCCATCCTGTGTGTGGCAGTCTCAAGACCCACCCTGTGTGTGGCAGTCCCCAGACCCATCCTGTGTGTGGCAGTCTCAAGACCCATCCTGTGTGTGGCAGTCTCAAGACCCATCCTGTGTGTGGCAGTCTCAAGACCCATCTGTGTGTGGCAGTCTCAAGACCATCCTGTGTGTGGCAGTCTCAAGACCCATCCTGTGTGTGGCAGTCTCAAGACCCATCTGTGTGTGGCAGTCTCAAGACCCACCCTGTGTGTGGCAGTCCCCAGACCCATCTGTGTGTGGCAGTCTCAAGACCCATCCTGTGTGTGGCAGTCCCAGACCCATCTGTGTGTGGCAGTCCCAGACCCATCCTGTGTGTGGCAGTCCCCAGACCATCCTGTGTGGCAGTCTCAAGACCCATCCTATGTGTGGCAGTCCCCAGACCCATCTGTGTGTGGCAAGTCCCCAGACCCATCTGTGTGTGGCAGTCTCAAGACCCATCCTGTGTGTGGCAGTCCCAGACCCATCCTGTGTGTGGCAGTCTCAAGACCCATCCTGTGTGTGGCAGTCTCAAGACCCATCCTGTGTGTGGCAGTCCCAGACCCATCCTGTGTGTGGCAGTCTCCAGACCCATCCTGTGTTGTGGCAGTCTCAAGACCCATCCTGTGTGTGGCAGTCTCCAGACCCATCCTGTGTGTGGCAGTCTCAAGACCCATCCTGTGTGTGGCAGTCTCAAGACCCATCCTGTGTGTGGCAGTCTCAAGACCCACCCTGTGTGTGGCAGTCCCCAGACCCATCCTGTGTGTGGCAGTCCCAGACCCATCCTGTGTGTGGCAGTCTCAAGACCACCTGTGTGTGGCAGTCCCCAGACCCACCCTGTGTGTGGCAGTCTCAAGACCCACCCTGTGTGTGGCAGTCTCAAGACCCATCCTGTGTGTGGCAGTCCCCAGACCCACCCTGTGTGTGGCAGTCCCCAGACCCATCCTGTGTGTGGCAGTCTCAAGACCCACCCTGTGTGTGGCAGTCCCCAGACCCATCCTGTGTGTGGCAGTCTCAAGACCACCTGTGTGTGGCAGTCTCAAGACCCATCCTGTGTGTGGCAGTCTCAAGACCCACCTGTGTGTGGCAGTCCCCAGACCCATCCTGTGTGTGGCAGTCTCAAGACCCATCTGTGTGTGGCAGTCTCAAGCCCCCACCCTGTGTGTGGCAGTCTCAAGACCCATCCTGTGTGTGGCAGTCTCAAGACCCATCCTGTGTGTGGCAGTCTCAGACCATCCTGTGTGTGGCAGTCTCAAGACCCATCCTGTGTGTGGCAGTCCCCAGACCCATCCTGTGTGTGGCAGTCCCCAGACCCATCTGTGTGTGGCAGTCCCAGACCCATCCTGTGTGTGGCAGTCTCAAGACCATCCTGTGTGTGGCAGTCCCCAGACCCATCCTGTGTGTGGCAGTCCCCAGACCCATCCTGTGTGTGGCAGTCTCAAGACCCATCCTGTGTGTGGCAGTCCCAGACCCATCCTGTGTGTGGCAGTCCCCAGACCCATCTGTGTGTGGCAGTCCCCAGACCCATCCTGTGTGTGGCAGTCCCCAGACCCATCCTGTGTGTGGCAGTCCCCAGACCCATCCTGTGTGTGGCAGTCCCCAGACCCATCCTGTGTGTGGCAGTCTCAAGACCCATCCTGTGTGTGGCAGTCCCCAGACCCATCCTGTGTGTGGCAGTCCCAGACCCATCTGTGTGTGGCAGTCCCCAGACCCATCCTGTGTGTGGCAGTCTCAAGACCACCCTGTGTGTGGCAGTCTCAAGACCCATCCTGTGTGTGGCAGTCTCAAGACCCATCCTGTGTGTGGCAGTCTCAAGACCCATCCTGTGTGTGGCAGTCTCAAGACCCATCCTGTGTGTGGCAGTCTCAAGACCCATCCTGTGTGTGGCAGTCTCAAGACCACACAGGTACATTATGAGTCTAGGGACTGGACCCCAAAATTTTGATAAGTGAACAGTTATGGGTAGGGAAGGACTAGCATTGTTAATGAGATATCAGTGAGATTAAAGATGACTGACGGGACAAATAAAGATGATTCCATTCTCTGAATGATGGAAATAATCATAATACTCCCTCACTCGCATAGAAATTAAACAGAAATATTCAACTCACCACCAAACAACAGGAGGTCAAGATAGGTAAAGAAAGGTATACAGAATTAAAAAGGTAAAACCACGTGCCGGAAGCAAAGTGAAGGGGGATCCATGCTGGTGCTGCGTACTCTATGATGACTCTGACATAAATCATATATATTGTACTAAAAGATTTTTTGATGAGGTTCATTGTCTTCTTTATTACCTTATGTATGTGAGAGTGTAGCTGTGTATGTGAGTGTAGCTGTGTATGTGAGTGTAGCTGTGTATGTGTAGCTGTGTGAGTGAGTGTAGCTGTGTATGTGAGTATAGCTGTGTATGTGAGTGTAGCTGTGTATGTGTAGCTGTATGAGTGTAGCTGTGTATGTGAGTGTAGCTGTGTATGTGAGTGTAGCTGTGTATGTGTAGCTGTGTATGTGAGTGTAGCTGTGTATGTGGAGTGTAGCTGTGTGTGTGAGTGTAGCTGTGTATGTGAGAGTGTAGCTGTGTGTGTGTGTGAGTGTAACTGTGTATGTGTGTGTAGCTGTGTATGCGAGAGTGTAGCTGCGTGTGTGAGTGTAGCTGTGTATGTGAGAGTGTAGCTGTGAGTGTAGCTGTGTATGTGAGAGTGTAGCTGTGTGTGTAACTGTGTATGTGTGTGTAGCTGTGTATGTGAGAATGTAACTGTGTGTGTGAGTGTAGCTGTGTATGTGAGAGTAACTGTGTGTGAGTGTAGCTGTGCATGTGAGAGTGTAACTGTGTGTGTGAGTGTAGCTGTGTATGTGAGAGGTGTAGCTGTGTATATGAGTGTACCTGTGTATGTGAGAGTGTAGCTGTGTATGTGAGAGTGTAGCTGTGTATGTGAGTGTAGCTGTGTATGTGAGAGTGTAACTGTGTATGTGAGAGTGTAACTGTGTATGTGTGTAGCTGTGTGTGTGAGAGTGTAACTGTGTGTGTGTGTGTGTGTAGCTGTGTATGTGAGAGAGTAAACTGTGTATGTGTGTAGCTGTGTGTGTGAGAGTGTAACCGTGTGTGTGTGTGTGTAGCTCTGTATGTGAGAGTGTAGCTGCGTGTGTGTTTGTAGCTGTGTATGTGAGAGTGTAACTGTGTGTGTGAATGTAGCTGTGTATGTGAGAGTGTAACTGTTGTGTGTGAGTGTAGCTGTGTATGTGAGAGTGTAACTGTGTGTGTGTGAGTGTAGCTGTGTATGTGAGAGTGTAACTGTGTGTGTGAATGTAGCTGTGTATGTGAGAGTGTAACTGTGTGTGTGTGAGTGTAGCTGTGTATGTGAGAGTGTAACTGTGTGTGTGTTGTGTGTGAGTGTAGCTGTGCATGTGAGAGTGTAACTGTATGTGTGAGAGTAGCTGTGTATGTGAGAGTGTAGCTGTGTGTGTGAGAGTGTAGCTGTGTATGTGAGAGTGTAACTGTGTGTGTGAGTGTAGCTGTGTATGTGAGAGTGTAACTGTGTGTGTGTGAGTGTAGCTGTGCATGTGAGAGTGTAACTGTGCATGTGAGAGTGTAACTGTGTGTGTGAGTGTAGCTGCGTATGTGAGAGTGTAGCTGTGTATGTGAGTGTACCTGTGTATGTGAGAGTGTAGCTGTGTATGTGAAAGTGTAGCTGTGTATGTGAGTGTAGCTGTGTGAGTGTAACTGTGTATGTGAGAGTGTAACTGTGTTGTGTGTGAGTGTAGCTGTGCATGTGAGAGTGTAACTGTGCATGTGAGAGTGTAACTGTGTGTGTGAGTGTAGCTGTGTATGTGAGAGTGTAGCTGTGTATGTGAGAGTGTAGCTGTGTATGTGAGTGTACCTGTGTATGTGAGAGTGTAGCTGTGTATGTGAGAGTGTAGCTGTGTATGTGAGTGTAGCTGTGTATGTGAGTGTAACTGTGTATGTGAGAGTGTAACTGTGTGTGTGTGAGTGTAGCTGTGCATGTGACAGTGTAACTGTGCATGTGAGAGTGTAACTGTGTGTGTGAGTGTAGCTGTGTATGTGAGAGTGTAGCTGTGTATGTGAGAGTGTAACTGTGTATGTGAGAGTGTAGCTGTGTATGTGAGAGTGTAGCTGTGTATGTGAGTGTAGCTGTGTATGTGAGAGTGTAACTGTGTATGTGAGAGTGTAACTGTGTATGTGAGAGTGTAGCTGTGTATGTGAGAGTGTAGCTGTGTATGTGAGAGTGTAGCTGTGTATGTGAAAGTGTACCTGTGTATGTGAGTGTAGCTGTGTATGTGAGTGTAGCTGTGTATGTGAGAGTGTAGCTGTGTATGTGAGTTAGCTGTGTATGTGAGAGTGTAACTGTGTGTGTGAGTGTGGCTGTGTGTGTGAGTGTAACTGTGTGTGTGAGTGCAACTGTGTGTGTGAGTGTAGCTGTGTATGTGAGAGTGTAGCTGTGTGTGTGAGTGTAACTGTGTGTGTGAATGTAGCTGTGTATGTGAGAGTGTAATTGTGTGGGTGTAGCTGTGTATGTGAGAGTGTAACTGTGTGTGTGTGTAGCTGTGTATGTGAGAGTGTAACTGTGTGTGTGAGTGTAGCTGTGTATGTGAGAGTGTAATTGTGTGTGTGAGTGTAGCTGTGTATGTGAGAGTATAACTGTGTATGTGAGTGTAGCTCTGTATGTGAGAGTGTAACTGTGTGTGTGAGTGTAGCTGTGTGTGTGAGTGTAGCTGTGTATGTGTAGCTGTGTATGTGAGTGTAGCTGTGTGTGTGAGTGTAGCTGTGTATGTGAGTGTAGCTGTGTGTGTGAGTGTAGCTGTGTATGTGAGTGTAGCTGTGTGTGTGAGTGTAGCTGTGTATGTGAGAGTGTAGCTGTGTGTGTGAGTGTAGCTGTGTGTGTGAGTGTAGCTGTGTGTGTGAGTGTAGCTGTGTGTGTGAGTGTAGCTGTGTATGTGTAGCTGTGTATGTGAGTGTAGCTGTGTGTGTGAGTGTAGCTGTGTATGTGAGTGTAGCTGTGTGTGTGAGTGTAGCTGTGTATGTGAGTGTAGCTGTGTGTGAGAGTGTAGCTGTGTATGTGAGTGTAGCTGTGTGTGTGAGTGTAGCTGTGTATGTGAGTGTAGCTGTTGTGTGTGAGTGTAGCTGTGTATGTGAGAGTGTAGCTGTGTGTGTGAGTGTAGCTGTATATGTGAGTGTAGCTGTGTGTGTGAGTGTAGCTGTGTGTGTGAGTGTAGCTGTGTATGTGTAGCTGTGTATGTGAGTGTAGCTGTGTGTGTGAGTGTAGCTGTGTATGTGAGTGTAGCTGTGTGTGTGAGTGTAGCTGTGTATGTGAGTGTAGCTGTGTGTGAGAGTGTAGCTGTGTATGTGAGTGTAGCTGTGTGTGTGAGTGTAGCTGTGTATGTGAGTGTAGCTGTGTGTGTGAGTGTAGTGTGTATGTGAGAGTGTAGCTGTGTGTGTGAGTGTAGCTGTATATGTGAGTGTAGCTGTGTGTGTGAGTGTAGCTGTGTATGTGAGTGTAGCTGTGTGTGTGAGTGTAGCTGTGTATGTGAGTGTAGCTGTGTATGTGAGTGTAGCTGTGTGTGTGAGAGTGTAACTGTGTATGTGTAGCTGTGTGTGTGAGTGTAGCTGTGTGAGTGTAGCTGTGTATGTGAGTGTAGCTGTGTGTGAGAGTGTAGCTGTGTATGTGTAGCTGTGTATGTGAGTGTAGCTGTGTGTGTGTGAGTGTAGCTGTGTATGTGAGTGTAGCTGTGTGTGTGAGTGTAGCTGTGTATGTGAGAGTGTAACTGTGTGTGAGTGTAGCTGTGTATGTGAGAGTGTAGCTGTGTGTGTGAGTGTAGCTGTGTATGTGAGAGTGTAGCTGTGTGTGTGTGTGAGTGTAACTGTGTATGTGTGTGTAGCTGTGTATGCGAGAGTGTAGCTGCGTGTGTGAGTGTAGCTGTGTATGTGAGAGTGTAGCTGTGAGTGTAGCTGTGTATGTGAGAGTGTAGCTGTGTGTGTAACTGTGTATGTGTGTGTAGCTGTGTATGTGAGAATGTAACTGTGTGTGTGAGTGTAGCTGTGTATGTGAGAGTAACTGTGTGTGATTGTAGCTGTGCATGTGAGAGTGTAACTGTGTGTGTGAGTGTAGCTGTGTATGTGAGAGTGTAGCTGTGTATATGAGTGTACCTGTGTATGTGAGAGTGTAGCTGTGTATGTGAGAGTGTAGCTGTGTATGTGAGTGTAGCTGTGTATGTGAGAGTGTAACTGTGTATGTGAGAGTGTAACTGTGTATGTGTGTAGCTGTGTGTGTGAGAGTGTAACTGTGTGTGTGTGTGTGTGTAGCTGTGTATGTGAGAGAGTAACTGTGTATGTGAGAGTGTAACTGTGTATGTGTGTAGCTGTGTGTGTGAGAGTGTAACCGTGTGTGTGTGTTTTGTAGCTCTGTATGTGAGGTGTAGCTGCGTGTGTGTTTTTAGCTGTGTATGTGAGAGTGTAACTGTGTGTGTGAGTGTAGCTGTGTATGTGAGAGTGTAACTGTGTGTGTGTGTGAGTGTAGCTGTGTATGTGAGTGTAACTGTGTGTGTGAATGTAGCTGTGTATGTGAGAGTGTAACTGTGTGTGTGTGAGTGTAGCTGTGTATGTGAGAGTGTAACTGTGTGTGTGTGTGTGTGTGTGTGTGAGTGTAGCTGTGCATGTGAGAGTGTAACTGTATGTGTGAGTGTAGCTGTGTATGTGAGAGTGTAGCTGTGTGTGTGAGAGTGTAGCTGTGTATGTGAGAGTGTAACTGTGTGTGTGAGTGTAGCTGTGTATGTGAGAGTGTAACTGTGTGTGTGTGAGTGTAGCTGTGCATGTGAGAGTGTAAACTGTGCATGTGAGAGTGTAACTGTGTGTGTGAGTGTAGCTGTGTATGTGAGAGTGTAGCTGTGTATGTGAGTGTACCTGTGTATGTGAGAGTGTAGCTGTGTATGTGAGAGTGTAGCTGTGTATGTGAGTGTAGTTGTGTATGTGAGTGTAACTGTGTATGTGAGAGTGTAGCTGTGTAAGTGAGAGTGTAACTGTGTATGTGAGAGTGTAGCTGTGTATGTGAGGGTGTAGCTGTGTATGTGAGTGTAGCTGTGTATGTGAGAGTGTAGCTGTGTATGTGAGAGTGTAGCTGTGTATGTGAAAGTGTACCTGTGTATGTGAGTGTAGCTGTGTATGTGAGTGTAGCTGTGTATGTGAGAGTGTAGCTGTGTATGTGAGTGTAGCTGTGTATGTGAGAGTGTAACTGTGTGTGTGAGTGTGGCTGTGTGTGTGAGTGTAACTGTGTGTGTGAGTGTAACTGTGTGTGTGAGTGTAGCTGTGTATGTGAGAGTGTAGCTGTGTGTGTGAGTGTAACTGTGTGTGTGAATGTAGCTGTGTATGTGAGAGTGTAATTGTGTGGGTGTAGCTGTGTATGTGAGAGTGTAACTGTGTGTGTGTGTAGCTGTGTATGTGAGAGTGTAACTGTGTGTGTGAGTGTAGCTGTGTATGTGAGAGTGTAACTGTGTGTGTGAGTGTAGCTGTGTATGTGAGAGTGTAGTTGTGTGAGTGTAACTGTGTTTGTGAATGTAGCTGTGTATGTGAGAGTGTAATTGTGTGTGTGAGTGTAGCTGTGTATGTGAGAGTATAACTGTGTATGTGAGTGTAGCTCTGTATGTGAGAGTGTAACTGTGTGTGTGAGTGTAGCTGTGTATGTGAGAGTGTAACTGTGTGTGTGTGACAGAAAGAGAAAGCGAGTGTATCAGTATGTGTGTAGCTGTGTGTGAGAGTGTAGCTGTACTCACCT
This sequence comes from Cherax quadricarinatus, assembly GCF_026875155.1. Lineage (NCBI taxonomy): Eukaryota > Metazoa > Arthropoda > Malacostraca > Decapoda > Parastacidae > Cherax > Cherax quadricarinatus. The sequence continues at coordinate 26,892,078 of NC_069407.1, forward strand.
ATTTGTACTCACCTGTTTATTGTTACAGGGTTCAGATCACAGCTCCTGGCCCCGTCTCTTCGCTGGTCGCTAGTAGGTCCACTCTCTCAATGTTCCAGGAGCTTTGTCGTAACTCTTCTTAAAGTTATGTATGGATCCTTCCTCCAAAATATCACTCTTTAGATGGTTCCACTTCCTGACAACTCTACGGCTGAAGAAATATTTCCAAACACCTCTATGACTCATCTGAGTTTTCAACTTCCAGTTGTGACTCCTTGTTGCTGTGTCCCATCTCTAAAACATCCTGTCTCTATCCACCCTGTCAATTCCTCTCAGTATTTTATACGTCGTTATCAAGTCTTCCCTATCCCTCCTGTCCTCCAGTGTCGTTAAGTTGATTTCCCTTAACCTCTCCTCATAGGACATAATCCTTAGCTCAGGGACTAGTCATGCTGGAAACCTTTGCGCTCTCTAATTTCCTCACTTGCTTGGCCATGTGTGGGTTCCATACTGATGCTGCATACTCCAATATGGTTCTGATATACACGGTGTACAAAGTCTTGAATGATTCCTTATTCAGGTGCCGAGAAGCTATTCTTACGAACGCCTGGTTGATGTGCGCCTCTGGAGAGGTGTTCGGTGTTATATTCACCCCAAGATCCTTTTCCTTGAGTGAAGTTTGTAGTCTTTGGCCTCCTAGCCTGTACTCTGTCTGCTGTCTTCTTTCACCTTCTCCAATCTTCATGACTTCGCACTTGGTGGGGTTAAACTCCAGGAGTCAGTTGTTGGACCATTCTTGCATTCTGTTCAGATCCCTTTGTAGTTCCATTTGATCCTCATCTACTTGAATTCTTCGCATTAGCTTCACATCGTCTGCAAACAGGAACACCTCTGAATCTATCCCTTCCGTCATGTCATTCATATATACCAGAATTAACACCGGCCCTAGGACTGACCCCTGAGGAACTCTGCACGTCACAGGCGCCCATTCTGACACCTCGTCACGTACCATCACTAGTTGTTTCCTTCCTATTAGGTATTCTTTGATCCACTGCAATATCTTTCCTGTGATTCTTGTCTGCTTCTATAGCTTTTGCACTAATTACTTTTGCGGAACTGTGTCGAAGGCCTTCTTACAGTCCAAAAAAAATGCAGTCTACCCACCTCTCTCTCTCTCTCTCTCTCTCTCTCTCTCTCTCGTCTTACTTCTGTCACCTTGTCGTAAAACTCAAGTAGGTTTGTGACACAGGATTTCCCTTCCTTGAAACTGTGTCGGTTATCATTTATAAACTCACTCCTCTCTAAGTGCTCCAGCACTCTATTCCTGATAAGCTTCTCTATAACTTTGCATACTATACATGTCAGTGTTACGCAGGGTGCTGCAGAAAAAAAATATTTTATAAAATAATGCTCCATAGATCCGGGATTGTACTGAATCAGGACGCGTATTATTCCTGGTCAGTCAGGCAGTGGCCAGGAGACAGATGATGAGATATTTGTGAATTACTAGGAGACAGTGGTGACGGAGAGTAGTCATCAAGTTTGGTCGGTAGTGTGAGTAGGTAATTTTGGTAAGTTTTTTAGTGTATACTATAATTTAGTGTGTAAATGCTCTCATGTTTTTGAAGGTCCTAGTGTGTGTGCAAGGGTCTGTGTTTTGGAGAGTATTTAATGTTTTAACTGTAGGTTAAGTAGCTTGTAAGAAGGAGGGAGGCGTCATGAAACCTCCCTGTTTATATATTTTGTCAACTCGCTGGCAGCAGTGTGCTAGTGAGCTAATGTGAACTGGAGTAAAGGTGATGTTGTAGTGGAGTAGACTCTAAGTTGTATATAAGTTACTATTATTATATTATATATATTTTTGTATTAAGTGAGTTTTTCTTGTCCTTCCTTATAATATATTAATTATTTGCACTCTTCCTTCATTATTTATATGAGTGCATGCTGGCCCTAGAGTGGCTGTGTTTTTCACTAATTTAAATGCACCTAGACAGGAGATTGAGCAGCCATTTAGGAGCCAGGACCTTTTTATTTAAGTTACGGCATCAAAGTCGTAATAGTCAGTGACACTGGTCTGTAGTTTAATGCTACCTGCCTGTCTTCCTTCTTAAAGACTGGGACTACATTTGATGTCTTCCACACCTCAGGTAGTTGCACTGTTTCTATAGATGCGTTGAAGATTGTTGCTAGAGGCACACACAGTGCCTCTGCTCCTTCTCTCAGGACCCACCGTCTCTGAGGTATCTAGTTCACTTATCAGCCTCTTCACCTCCTCTTCTGTTGTATGTAATGTATTCAGCATTTGTTGGTGTAACCTTCCATCCTGGTTTATTGGAGTCCTTTCTGTCTCCACTAAAATTACTTCCTTGAATCTCGTTTTGAGCTCCTCACATAGTTCTTTGTAGTTTCTTGTGGTCTCCCCTCCTTCCTTCTTCAGCCTGATTATAATCAGGTAATTGACTGTTGTTTTACTCCTGATGTGGCTGTACAACAGCATTGGGTCAGATTCGGCTTTCGATGCTATATCATTCTCATATTGCCGCTGGGCTACCCTCCTTATACATGGGTATTCATTTCTGGCTCTTAGTCTAATCTTATTTTCCTGGGTCCTTTGTGTTCTATATTTTCCATTCTCTAGCGAACTTAGTTTTGGCCTCTCTACACCTTTGGGAGAGTGTAGCTGAGTATATGGGTGAGACTGTTGTTCTAGATTCGCCGGTATAATCGCCCGGCCCGGGCCTTTTCCAAGAGGTGACCCGGCCTTGGCTCCCTGTCGAGGGAGTCTCAGACCAATGTCTGCCATGGGAGGAGGTACAAGTACCTCCTCGTCTTCTGGGACCAGCTGTCCCCAAGCCTAGCCCTATTCCCCGCCCCCACGGGGTTCGGAGGGAGAAGCTAGGCACCTTGGGCTGCCACAAACCCCGCCCATACTGGGCTCGAAGTGTGTGGCAGCTACATACCAGCAGACGATGTCAGAAGGAGCAAAAGCACTACAGGATCCGTTTGGAGCAACACCCCAGCTTTGAGCTTAAATGCCCGAGCGCTGGAGAAGCTCAAGACTGCCTCTTGCTGTGTGTTTCTGCTACTTCACTTGTCCGTTGCACTCTTGTGAGACTGTGTGTGTGTGTGTGTGTGTGTGTGTGTGTGTGTGTGTGTGTGTGTGTGTCGCAGCACTTGTGTCGCAGACAATCTGATCAGCACTGAATCAGAAAGTAATTTCTTGTTTTTATTACTGGAAAATTTGATCTTGACAACACATCAGTTCACCGGTGAACTTCACTGAACATTAATAACTTCAACGAGAAGACTTGCCTGGCCAGTCGTAACATTCGTAACCTGGCCAGTCGTAACATTCGTAACCTGGCCAGTCGTAATATTCGTAACCTGGCCAGTCGTAATATTCGTAACCTGGCCAGTCGTAACATTCGTAACCTGGCCAGTCGTAACATTCGTAACCTGGCCAGTCGTAATATTCGTAACCTGGCCAGTCGTAACATTCGTAACCTGGCCAGTCGTAACATTCGTAACCTGGCAGTCGTAATATTCGTAACCTGGCCAGTCGTAACTTTTCGTAACTGGCAGTCGTAACATTCGTAACCTGGCCAGTCGTAATATTCGTAACCTGGCCAGTCTTTAATTATTTCGTAAACTGGCCAGTCGTAACATTCGTAACCTGGCCAGTCGTAATTTGTAACCTGGCCAGTCGTAACTTTCGTAACCTGGCCAGTCGTAATTTTTCGAAACCTGGCCAGTCGAAAACATTCGTAACCTGGCCAGTCGTAACATTCGTAACTGGCCAGTCGTAATATTCGTAACCTGGCCAGTCGTAACATTCGAAACCCTGGCCAGTCGTAACATTCGTAACGGCCAGTCGTAATATTCTTTAAACTGGCCAGTCGAAAAACTTTTCGTAACCTGGCCCAGTGTAACATTCGTAACCTGGCCAGTCTTTAATATTCGTACCTGGCAGTCGTAACATTCGTAACCTGGCCAGTCGTAATATTCGTAACCTGGCCAGTCGTAACATTCGTAACCTGGCCAGTCGTAATATTCGTAACCTGGCCAGTCGTAACATTCGTAACCTGGCCAGTCGTAAACATTCTTTAACCTGGCCAGTCGTAACATTCGAAACCCTGGCAGTCGTAAACATTCGTAACCTGGCCAGTCGTAATATTCGTAACCTGGCCAGTCGTAACATTCGTAACCTGGCCAGTCGTAACATTCGTAACCTGGCCAGTCGTAACATTCGTAATCTCAGTTAAAGTTAACTTCTTCGTAACAATTTACGAACATTTATAAAATATTACCTTCACTACGTTTCAAACGTCCTGTAATAAACATTACATTTCTAACCATTGGATAAAAATGCAGTTAACACATTGAGGTCCGTGGTTCGATCCCCGGTTCCATACTACATCTGCTGTCCATGTTCGTCTGGCAGTAAAATAGGTACCTGAGTGTTAGTGGACTGGTGTGGGTCGCATCCTGGGACAAAACTGACCTAATTTGCGGGAAATGCTCAGCATAACAAGCGGCTTTCTATATAGTAGTATGTTACTGATGTCAGCTATGGTCTGTATACCTTGTATCATGTATATGTAGAAATAAAGATTATTATTATTATTATTATTATTATTATTATTGTCATAAGAATAAAGCAAGAGCACAAATAAGGTAGAGTGTTATCTAGACTGCTGCCACAATCACGCCGCTTTATTCTGCGATTTTCTATGTCTAGCCTCAAAATGCTTTTTTTTTTTCTTTGTGCAAAAGTTGGATTTTTTTTTAAGGGGAAGATCGTGGAGATGAACACTTGAGGCAACTGCCGTGTGCCACTAAGTCATGTCAACTGCCGTGTGCCACTAAGTCATGTCAACTGCCGTGTGCCACTAAGTCATGTCAACTACCGTGTGCCACTAAGTCATGTCAGCTGCCGTGTGCCACTAAGTTATGTCAACTGCCGTGTGCCACTAAGTCATGTCAACTGCCGTGTGCCACTAAGTCATGTCAACTGCCGTGTGCCACTAAGTCATGTCAACTGCCGTGTGCCACTAAGTTATGTCAACTGCCGTGTGCCACTAAGTCATGTCAACTGCCGTGTGCCACTAAGTTTATGTCAACTGCCGTGTGCCTAAGTCATGTCAAAAATACGTGTGCCACTAAGTCATGTCAACTGCCGTGTGCCACTAAGTCAACTGCCGTGTGCCACTAAGTTATGTCAACTGCCGTGTGCCACTAAGTCATGTCAACTGCCGTGTGCCACTAAGTCAACTGCCGTGTGCCACTAAGTTATGTCAACTGCCGTGTGCCACTAAGTCATGTCAACTGCCGTGTGCCACTAAGTCATGTCAACTGCCGTGTGCCACTAAGTCATGTCAACTGCCGTGTGCCACTAAGTTATGTCAACTGCCGTGTGCCACTAAGTCATGTCAACTGCCGTGTGCCACTAAGTCATGTCAACTGCCGTGTGCCACTAAGTCATGTCAACTGCCGTGTGCCACTAAGTCATGTCAACTGCCACGACTGACTCGCCAACTTTATTTTACAATAATTATCCTTAAATTGTTTTTAATTACACTTCTTTTAATAAAAACCAGACGAGCACAAACATGATATATATAGTGTTTACTGTGATCTTATTGCACACACACACACACACACACACACACACACACAACACACACACACACACACACACACACACACACACATGACATGACAGAAGGAATAGACTCCGAAGTGTCCCTGTTTGCAGATGACGTGAAGTTGATGAGAAGAATTCACTCGATCGAAGACCAGGCAGAACTACAAAGGGATCTGGACAGGCTGCAGACCTGGTCCAGCAATTGGCTCCTGGAGTTCAATCCCACCAAGTGCAAAGTCATGAAGATTGGGGAAGGGCAAAGAAGACCGCAGACGGAGTACAGTCTAGGGGGCCAGAGACTATAAACCTCACTCAAGGAAAAAGATCTTGGGGTGAGTATAACACCAGGCACAATCTCCTGAAGCGCACATCAACAAATAACTGCTGCAGCATATGGGCGCCTAGCAAACCTCAGAACAGCATTCCGACATCTTAATAAGGAATCGTTCAGGACCCTGTACATCATGTACGTTAGGCCCATATTGGAGTATGCGGCACCAGTTTGGAACCCATACCTAGCCAAGCACGTAAAGAAACTAGAGAAAGTGCAAAGGTTTGCAACAAGACTGTCCCAGAGCTAAGAGGTATGTCCTACGAGGAGAGGTTAAGGGAAACAACCTGACGACACTGGAGGACAGGAGAGATAGGGGGGACATGATAACGACATACAAAATACTGAGAGGAATTGACAAGGTGGACAAAGACAGGATGTTCCAGAGATTGGACACAGTAACAAGGGGACACAGTTGGAAGCTGAAGACACAGATGAATCACAGGGATGTTAGGAAGTATTTCTTCAGCCACAGAGTTTCAGTAAGTGGAATAGTTTGGGAAGCGATGTAGTGGAGCAGGATCCATACATAGCTTTAAGCAGAGGTATGATAAAGCTCACGTTCAGGGAGAGTGACCTAGTAGCGATCAGTGAAGAGGCGGTGCCAGGAGCTCGGACTCGACCCCCGCAACCTCAACTAGGTGAGTACACACACACACACACACAACACATATATATATATTATATATATATATATATTATATATATATATATATATATATATATATATATATGTGTGTGTGTGTGTGTGTGTTGTACTCACCTAATTGTGGTTGCAGGGGTCGAGACTCGGTCTCCTGGCCCCGCCTCTTCACTGATCGCTACTGGGTCCTCTCTCTCTCTGCTTCCTGAGCTTTGTCATACCTCTTCTTAAAACTATGTATGGTTCCTGCCTCCACTACTTCACTTGCTAGGCTATTCCACTTGCTGACAACTCTATGACTGAACAAATACTTCCTAACGTCCCTGTGACTCGTCTGAGTCTTCAGCTTCCAGTTGTGACCCCTTGTGTGTGTGTGTGTGTGTGTGTTTGTGTGTGTGTTTGTGTGTGTGTTTGTCAATAACAACACTGCGCTGGCCAAGGATTCGAACCTATGTTGTACTGGCCTGCCTCATGGTAAGCGAGAACCACATGACGCTTTAAACCACATGTGGTTCTCGCTTACCATGAGGCAGGGCAGTACAACATGGGTTCGAATCCTTGGCTAGCGCAGTGTTGTTATTGACCAATTCCACTCGTTCGTGGTTACAATAATATATAAATACTGCTGGTGAGGCTAGTACACCAAACAGGGATGAGAATGAAATTAGCTTAGAAGCTCCCACACCTCCGTGTGCCCTCGGATGGTGGCCCAACAGCTAGCTGTGTGCTGGCTGCACCATTCTTGTAGGGTTGGGTGGTCCTGTGGTTTAAAGCGTCATGTGGTTCTCGCTTACCATGAGGCAGGCCAGTACAACATGGGTTCGAATCCTTGACTAGCGCAGTGTTGTTATTGATCAATACCACTCGTTCGTGGTTACAATAATATACACATTTGCATCATATATTTAATCTGATAAAAAGTTAGTTTGTTAAGCTTAAGGTTACATGAGGGTCATTAAGACTGCAGTTCACGTATGCACGCAGTCAAAAATATCTTAATCCTTAAAACAGGGATAAGAGGAAATTTACAGAGTATCATCACTGAGGGATACATACCTGTCGCTGTATATACACTGATACAGACCTCTCTCGCTGTATGTACACTGAGTTATACATACCTCTAGTTGTATATACACTGAGTGATACATACCTCTAGTTGTATATACACTGAAATACATTCTTCTTCATCTATATATACTGAGATAGACTCTTGTCAGTGTATATACCTCTCACTGCATATACACAGAGATACCTCTTGTTGTAGATATAATGAGATACACTTCTGACGGTATATATACACTGAGAGTTACTTACCTCTCGGTGTGAGAAATGCGGGAATATCTGTCTCCTCTATCTAAATGAACATCATTCAGTAAAATATCACTACAGAAATATATCTACAGAAACTTTTCTTTAAAAAAAGAAGAGTTAGCTTAGTTTACTGGGTTTAAAGTTTATCTACTACACGATGGTCATTAAAGTTGCAAGTAACTTGCTCACCACCACTCGGGAATCTTTACATATCTAAAACAAGGACCGAACTCTCGGTGTACATATTCTGAAAAGATATACAACTTTGGTGAATATATTCTTGATAGGTTAGGTAAGATTTGTTAGGAAACAGGACAAGTGTTTCCTGACCCGGGTTTTAGTCATATGATGACCCAGAGCCGGAGCTTTTGGTCATCTGACCGAAGCCTTCAACTGGCTTTCCCCTCAACCCCTTCAAAAATTACGGTTATATATATCCCTGATATCTTAAGTACTCCTTAATTACTTGCCTACTGCTGCTTACCGAGTCCAAAATAAAATAAAAAAAACTTGAGTCTCGGAGAAAGTAGATCTTATAAATGTTGAGAAAAGTTTCTGAGGAATTTTAAGTCAACTAACTCAACAAACAGAACTCTGAAAATTGCAATCACGAGTTTGAGAGCAATTTTACTCACTTGAAAGACGGGGAAAAAATGCTTTCCTTCGGGCGTTGGAGGAAGGAAAAAGTTAGTGCAGAGGGATTTATATTGGCGCCTCACTGGGCAGTGATGGTGCGCTGTGCCCGGTGTCGAACCCCGGGCGAGGTGCGTGGTATGGCTACATCTGAAATACCAAGTGGGCTTAGAAGGCGTTTAAGGGTAATCGTTATCTACCTCTCTTAAACAGTATATTAAGCGGGTTGTGCAATATACATGAGTAATTTTTTTTCTGTTACTGAAAAAACAAGTGATATAACCTTGCCTAGCCTGACCTGTATTAAAAGTTAACTTCTAGCTAATGTTAGATGACAGTAATTTCTTTTTAATTACAAAAAAAAAATGCATTTTATACGTAGACTCAAAATATAACAAATTTCATTACACAGCCTATTTATTATTGGAGAATATACATAATTAAAATCCGATTGCTTCTCAGTAGTTATATATCTCCCCACGTGTTAGAGCTTTCCCGTTAATATAATAATATTGCTTACGTTGATCGGTCGTTAAAGTTAATATATAGGAAGTACATGTATATACAGACATTCAACAAAATAATGCCCAAAATAATGGGTCAATTCCCCACAATAAAATAGTTCCCCCACAATCAAGTAGTAAAATCAAATAAAATAGTGTCCCATAAAAATGATAAAATAAGAACCCATAATAAAATAGTACGTATTATTGTTTTTTTATTAACACACTGGCCGATTCCCACCAAGGCAGGGTGGCCTGAAAAAAGAAAAAACTTTCACCATCATTCACTCCATCACTGTCTTGCCAGAAGGGTGCTTTACACTACAGTTTTTAAACTGCAACATTAACACCCCTCCTTCAGAGTGCAGGCACTGTACTTCCCATCTCCAGGACTCAAGTCCGGCCTGCCGGTTTCCCTGAATCCCTTCATAAATGTTACTTTGCTCACACTCCAACAGCACGTCAAGTATTAAAAACCATTTGTCTCCATTCACTCCTATCAATAAAATATCAATAAAATAGTACTCTTCAATAAAATAGTTTACCCATAATATAATAGTACTCTACTATAAAAATAGTTCACCATAACAAAAAAAATAAAGAGGAAACAAAACACGATCACAGTTTCAAGATACAAAAATCACCCGCCCGGATTTTCCCGGACTCGTTCATGAAGTTCCCATAACATTTCCTCTCCCTGGGTAAACCAGAAAATAAAGAATAAAACATTTTCCAACACGCTTTGTGAGCGATTCCGACGCCAGATTAGCATTTCAGCTCATGGTTAGATGGCTGGATCCAGTCTTACGTTCTTACTACCCCAGCTGAAGAATAAACAAGCAAGAATCCTGGAGAATCCGGATTAAAGCGACGAACGGGCAGCTGTATGTCAACAAACAGCGAGGGAAGTGGAGTTGATAGCTGCTTTGTGTGGGAAGCCCACCAGGGCTACCACACGCTGTTGACCAGGAGAGCAAATAAACTCCAGGAGAAGGGGCAAGAGGGATGATTAAGGGAGTACAAGTAGGTGGAAATAACGAGGGAGGAAGGCAGTGGGAGGGAAGAGTTAAGGCGGGGTAGGGGATGGATATGTGAAAGAGGAAGAGGGAGGGAGGAGGTTATGGTATGGCCACAAGCAGGACAGGTACGACCACAAGCTAGACAGGTGCGATCACACACAAAACAGGTACTATCACACACAAGACAGGTACGACCACACGCACGCCTACACACGCACATCCACACACGCACACCCGCACACCCACACACCCACACACCCACACACGCACACCCACACACGCACGCACACACCCACACACACGCACAGGAAGACAGCAGCGAGGTGTCAGAGGTGTCAGAGTGGGCACCTGTGACCAGCGGGGTCCCACAAAGGTCAGTCCTAGGACCAGTGCTGTTTCTGGTATTTGTGAACGACATGACGGAAGGAATAGACTCCGAAGTGTCCCTGTTTGCAGATGACGTGAAGTTGATGAGAAGAATTCATTCGATCGAAGACCCGGGAGAACTCAAAGGAATCTGGACAGGCTGCAGACCTGGTCCAGCAATTGGCTCCTGGAGTTCAACCCCACCAAGTGCAAAGTCGTGAAGATTGGGGGAGGGCAAAGAAGACCGCAGACGGATTACAGTCTAGGGGGGCCAGAGACTACAAACCTCACTCAAGGAAAAAGATCTTGGAGCGAGTATAACACTAGGCACATCTCCTGAAGCGCACATCAACCAAATAACTGCTGCAGCATATGGGGGGCCTGGCAAGCCTCAAACAGCATTCCGACATCTTAATAAGGGAAACGTTCAGGACCCTGTACACCATGTAAAGTTAGGCCCATATTGGAGTATGCGCACCAGTTTGGAACCCATACCCAGCAAGCAAAGTAAAGAAACTAGAGAAAGTGCAAAGGTTTGCAAAAAGACTAGTCCCAGAGTAAGAGGTATGTACACTCACGACAAGATACACTCTCACAAAACACTCTCACAAGATACACACTCTCAAACAAGATACACTCACAACAAGATACACTCACACAAGATACACCTACACAAGATAAAACACCTCACACAAGAATACCTCTCACAAGATAACACTCACAACCAAGATACACTCACACAAGATACACTTCTCACAAGATACACTCTATCACAAGATACACTCACACAGAGTGCACTCTCACAAGATACACTCACACCAAGATACACTCACACAAGATACACCTCTCACGAAGATACACTCTTCACAAGAAACACTCCACACAAGATACACTCACACAAGATACACTCTCACAAGATACACTCGCACAATATCACTCACACAATATACACCTCACACAAGATACACTCTCCGCAAGATACACTCACACAAGATACACTTCACACAAGATAACTCTCACAAGATACAACACTCTCACAAGATACACTCTCACAAGATACACTCTCAAAGATACACTCTCACAAGAATACACTCTCACAAGATACACTCACACAAGATACACTCTCACAAGAATACACTCACAACAAGATACACTCTCACAAGATACAACCTCTCACTAAGATACACACTCACAAGATACACTCACACAAGATACACTCACACAAGATACACTCGTCACAAGATACACTCATCACAAGATACACTCCACAAGATTACACTCTCACAAGATACACTCAACAGAAGATACACTCTCACAGATACACTCTCACAAGATACACCTCACAATCATACACTCTCACAAGATACACTCACACAAGAAACACTCTCCAAATACCTCTCACAAGATACACTCTCCAAGATACTACTCACACAAGATCACTCACACAAGATACACTCTCACAAGATACACTCACTACAAGATACACTCACAACAAGATACACTTCTCACAAGATACACTCACACAAGAAACACTCACATACAAGATACACTCTCACAAAGAAAACCACTCACAAGATACACTCACTCACAAGATACACTCACACAAGATACACTCTCCACAAGATACACTCTCACAAGATACACTCTCACAAGATACACTCTCACAAGATAACACTCTCACAAATACACTCTCACAAGATACACTCACACAAATACACTCACGACAAGATACACTTCTCACAAGATACACTCACACAAGATACACTCTCACAAGATACACTCTCACCAGATACACTCACACAAGATACACTCTCAACAAGATACACTCTCACAGAGACACTCCACACAAGATACACACTCACAAGAACACTCACACAAGATACTCTCTCACAAAGATTACACTCACACAAGATACACTCACACCAAGAAACACCACACAAGATACACTCTCTACACAAGATACACTCTCACACAAGATAGCACTCTCACAACATACACTCTACAAGATACACACTCTCTCTCACAAGATACACTCACACAAATACACTCTCACAAGATACACTCTCACAAGATACACTCACACAAGATACACTCACACAAGATACACTCTCACAAGATACACTCACACAAGATACACTCTCACAAGATACACTCACACAAGAATTACACTCTCACAAGATACACTTCTCACAAGATACACTCACACAAGATTACACTCACACAAGATACACTCTCACAAGATACACTCTCACTAAGATACACTCACATCAAGATACACTCTTCACAAGAATACACTCTCACAAGATACAATCTCACAAGAATACACTCACACAAGATACACCTCTCACAAGATACACTCTCCCACGATACACTCCACACAAATACACTCACACAAAAATACACTCTCACAAGATACACTCTCACAAGATACACTCACACAAGATACACTCTCACAAGATACACTCTCACAAGATACACTCACACAAGATACACTCTCACAAGATACACTCTCACAAGATACACTCTCACAAGATACACTCTCACAAGATACACTCTCACAAGATACACTCTCACAAGATACACTCACACAAGATACACTCTCACAAGATACACTCTCACAAGATACAGCAACATCATATTCTTTCAGTGTTCAGTGTATCTCTCGCATTTTTTCTGTAATACTGCCTGACAGAGCTATCCGGAACCAGTACTTGAGAAGGAAGAGGATTGGATCCGTTGTAAGGGATCAGTCACCGACTCACAGGTAATATATAGAATCCCACATAGCTAAAGTGGAAAAGATAATAAATCTAATAAATCGATTCACCCAACGATAACAGTCTCCTCAACCCCAAAAATGATATTGAATTATATTTAGCTAATGCTAATCGGGGTCTTATACTCCGTTTGTGGGAACTATAACCTTCCAGGAGGATCGGTTGCTAGACGTGGCATGAGTCCAGTGTATAATAATAACAATAATAATAATAATAATAATAATAATAATAATAATAATATTTTTATTTACTACAAGTACATGTACAAGGTTTACAGACCATAGCTGACATCAATGACATACTACTGTATAGAAAGCCCCTCGTTATGCTGAGCATTTCGGGCAAATTAGGTCAGTTTCCCAGGATGCGACCTACTAACACCCAGGTACCCATTTCACTGATGGGAAATATAGACAATAGATGTAAAGTAACACCCCCCAATGTTTCTACCCTGGCCGGGACTCGAACCCAGACCATCGCCATGTGAAGCGAGAGCTTTAGCCACCAGGCCACCAGAGCCGTGGCAGGAGCTACGCATGCGGTTCTGAAGGAGAAATTTGTTCCTGGGTAGAGGCATGGTTGACAGATAGGCAGCAGAGAGTTTGCATAAATGGGGAGAAATCAGAATGGTGGGACATCACAAGCGGTGTTCCACAGGGATCAGTGTTGGGCCCGTTGTTGTTCACAATCTACATAAATGACATAGGTGAGGGAATAAATAGCGACATAAGCAAATTTGCCGATGACACCAAAATAGGCCGTCCAGTTCATTTTAATGAGGACATTAGAGCACTCCAGGATGATTTGAATAGACTGATGCAGTGGTCGGAGAAGCGGCAGATGCAGTTTAATATAGACAAATGCAAAGTTCTAAATGTTGGTCAGAAAAATAACCATGCCACATATAAACTAAATGTAGATCTTAATATTACGGATTGCGAAAAGAATTTAGGAGTTCTGGTTAGCAGTAAAACCAAGACAACAGTGCGTTAGTGTTGGCAATGAAGCTAACAGAATCCTTGGCTTCATATCTAGAAGTATAAATAATAGAAGTCCTCAGGTTGTTCTTCAACTCTATATATCCTTGGTTAGGCCTCATTTAGACTATGCTGCTCAGTTCTGGTCACCGTATTACAGAATGGATATAAATGCTCTGGAAAACGTACAAAGGAGGATGACAAAGTTGATCCCATGTATCAGAAATCTTCCCTATGAGGATAGACTGAGGCCCTGAATCTGCACTCTCTAGAAAGGAGTAGAATTAGGGGAGATATGATTGAGGTGTATAAATGGAAAACAGGAATAAATAAAGGGATGTAAATAGCGTGCTGAAAATATTTAACAGACAGGACTCTCAGCACTGGTTTTAAATTGGAAAAATTCAGTTTCAGGAAGGATATAGGAAAGTACTGGTTTGGTAAAGAAGTTGTGGATGAGTGGAACAAACTCCCGAGCACCGTTATAGAAGCTAAGACGTTGTGTAGTTTTAAAAATAGGTTGGATAAATACATGAGTGGGTGTGGGTGGGTGTGAGTTGGACCTAACTAGCTGGTGCTGCTAGGTCAGATGCTGTGCTCCTTCTTTAAGTGACGTTTCTGACCTCACTAGGTCAGTGAGGTCAGACGGTCAGTAAGCTTAAGATCACTGGGTTAGTGAGCTTAAGCCGGTGAGAGAATTGGATCTGCCTCGCAAGGGCCAGTAGGCCTGTTGCAATGTTCCTTCTTTCTTATATTCTTATGTTCTTATTGGGCAGTCGTCCTGCGGTCGACACACACCATACAAAAACGACTCTCCTTCCTGCATGTTATCCTACGAAGCCAGAAGCCCGATTAGTCATCGTCATCTAGGGTGTGTCGCTCACCCTAGTGTGACGTGGCTAATTAGGTGCTGCGGTATTCTGAGTTCTCCAGAGCATGGTTGGTGGTCTGGGGAAGGTCACCGCTTGTCTAGCAACACCTCAGATTCATTCATAACTAATAGAACTATTCTACAACTATGATAAATTTCTTTAATGTTAAGTAGTCAGTAAACCGTTAAATTAAGTCGGTCCATAATGCCTAAGCATAATAGAGGTTTTTTTTTGCACTGCAACCCATTATTGTTAATACATAACCTCAATGTACTACTTGCAAAGAAATGAATAAATTTCAGTTTGAATTTGAAATACATTTGGCTGCTAAACACGATACGTAGACCTGTCCTTTGTATGGTTGGACTGTCATTGTTGCAGCTCTGAGTGTTCTCATGTTCATTCTCTCTAAAATTCTATGCGTTATTAGCTTCACTTTGGTCCACTAAGTCTGAATATAGTGGCACAGTTGGTGGCGCCTGAAATAGCCTTGTAACACAGGTGCTGGTTGTATAATCTTCTTATTTACAAAGGTTACAGCGCTGGGACTGTTAGTTCCAGGGACCCGCTTCGAATCCCTCTCCCCATTAGCTATTGTTTATTCTGTGCGTAGATGTATATTAATGTATATAAGTCCTAATATATTTATTACTCTGTATACTTCACTCCTTAGGTATTATTGCAGTGACTGCGCTGAAGCTGCCTGAGAGCAGTGCCAGGCACTCCGGCAACTTTGAAAAATATTGTGTAAGTGGAACTAGATGATGAACGTAACATGCAACACTCATCACGGTTTGTATGCAAAAGAAGACGGGGTACGTGCAACACAACACAGGGGATATGTAACACAAGACGCTGTACATGTAACACAAGACGCTGTACATGTAACACAATACGCAGTACATGTAACAATACGCTGTACATGTAACACAAGACGCTGTCCATGTAACACAAGACGCTGTACATGTAACACAATAAGCAGTACATGTAACACAAGACGCAGTACATGTAACACAAGACGCAGTACATGTAACACAAGACGCTGTACATGTAACACAAGACGCTGTACATGTAACAAGACGCTGTACATGTAACACAAGATGCAGTACATGTAACACAAGACGCAGTACATGTAACACAAGGCGCAGTACATGTAACACAAGACGCAGTACATGTAACACAAGACGCAGTACATGTAACACAAGACGCAGTACATGTAACACAATACGCAGTACATGTAACACAATAAGCAGTACATGTAACACAAGACGCTGTACATGTAACAAGACGCTGTACAAGTAACACAAGACGCTGTACATGTAACACAAGACGCTGTTACATGTAACAAGACGCAGTACATGTAACAAAAGGGACGCTGTACATGTAACAAAAGGGACGCAGTACATGTAACAAGACGCAGTACATGTAACAAAAGGGACACAGTACATGTAACACAAGACGCTGTACATGTAACACAAGACGCAGTACATGTAACAAGACGCAGTACATGTAACACAAGACGCTGTACATGTAACACAAGACGCAGTACATGTAACACAAGACGCAGTACATGTAACACAAGACGCAGTACATGTAACACAAGACGCTGTACATGTAACACAAGACACGTACATGTAACACAAGACGCATTTACATGTAACAAAAGACGCAGTACATGTAACAAGACGCAGTACATGTAACACAAGACGCAGTACATGTAACACAAGACGCAGTACATGTAACACAAGACGCTGTACATGTAACACAAGACGCAGTACATGTAACACAAGACGCAGTACATGTAACAAAAAGACGCAGTACATGTAACACAATTTACACAATACATGTAACACAATAAGCAGTACATGTAACACAATAAGCGTACATGTAACACAAGACGCAGTACATGTAACACAAGACGCAGTACATGTAACACAAGACGCTGTACATGTAACAAGACGCTGTACATGAAAACACAAGACGCAGTACATGTAACACAAGACGCAGTACATGTAACACAAGACGCAGTACATGTAACACAAGACACAGTACATGTAACACAAGACGCTGTACATGTAACACAAGACGCAGTACATGTAACAAGACGCAGTACATGTAACACAAGACGCAGTACATGTAACAAGACGCAGTACATGTAACACAAGACGCAGTACATGTAACAAAAGGGACGCTGTACATGTAACAAGACGCAGTACATGTAACACAAGACGCAGTACATGTAACACAAGACGCTGTACATGTAACACAAGACGCTGTACATGTAACACAAGACGCTGTACATGTAACACAAGACGCAGTACATGTAACACAAGACGCAGTATATGTAACACAAGACGCAGTACATGTAACACAATACGTAGTACATGTAACACAATACGTAGTACATGTAACACAATAAGCAGTACATGTAACACAAGACGCTGTACATGTAACAAGACGCTGTACAAGTAACACAAGACGCTGTACATGTAACACAAGACGCTGTACATGTAACAAGACGCAGTACATGTAACACAAGACGCTGTACATGTAACACAAGACGCAGTACATGTAACACAAGACACAGTACATGTAACACAAGACGCTGTACATGTAACACAAGACGCAGTACATGTAACAAGACGCAGTACATGTAACACAAGACGCTGTACATGTAACACAAGACGCAGTACATGTAACACAAGACGCAGTACATGTAACACAAGACGCAGTACATGTAACACAAGACGCTGTACATGTAACACAAGACACAGTACATGTAACACAAGACGCAGTACATGTAACACAAGACGCAGTACATGTAACAAGACGCAGTACATGTAACACAAGACGCAGTACATGTAACACAAGACGCAGTACATGTAACACAAGACGCAGTACATGTAACAAGACGCTGTACATGTAACACAATAAGCAGTACATGTAACACAATAAGCAGTACATGTAAGACAAGACGCAGTACATGTAACACAAGACGTTGTACATGTAACACAATAAGCAGTACATGTAACACAAGACGCAGTACATGTAACACAAGACGCAGTACATGTAACACAAGACGCTGTACATGTAACACAAGACGCTGTACATGTAACAAGACGCTGTACATGTAACACAAGATGCAGTACATGTAACACAAGACGCAGTACATGTAACACAAGGCGCAGTACATGTAACACAAGACGCAGTACATGTAACACAAGACGCAGTACATGTAACACAAGACGCAGTACATGTAACACAATACGCAGTACATGTAACACAATAAGCAGTGCATGTAACACAAGACGCTGTACATGTAACAAGACGCTGTACAAGTAACACAAGACGCTGTACATGTAACACAAGACGCTGTACATGTAACAAGACGCAGTACATGTAACACAAGACGCTGTACATGTAACACAAGACGCAGTACATGTAACAAGACGCAGTACATGTAACACAAGACACAGTACATGTAACACAAGACGCTGTACATGTAACACAAGACGCAGTACATGTAACAAGACGCAGTACATGTAACACAAGACGCTGTACATGTAACACAAGACGCAGTACATGTAACACAAGACGCAGTACATGTAACACAAGACGCAGTACATGTAACACAAGACGCTGTACATGTAACACAAGACACAGTACATGTAACACAAGACGCAGTACATGTAACACAAGACGCAGTACATGTAACAAGACGCAGTACATGTAACACAAGACGCAGTACATGTAACACAAGACGCAGTACATGTAACACAAGACGCTGTACATGTAACACAAGACGCAGTACATGTAACACAAGACGCAGTACATGTAACACAAGACGCAGTACATGTAACACAATACACAATACATGTAACACAATAAGCAGTACATGTAACACAATAAGCAGTACATGTAACACAAGACGCAGTACATGTAACACAAGACGCAGTACATGTAACACAAGACGCTGTACATGTAACAAGACGCTGTACATGTAACACAAGACGCAGTACATGTAACACAAGACGCAGTACATGTAACACAAGACGCAGTACATGTAACACAAGACACAGTACATGTAACACAAGACGCTGTACATGTAACACAAGACGCAGTACATGTAACAAGACGCAGTACATGTAACACAAGACGCAGTACATGTAACAAGACGCAGTACATGTAACACAAGACGCAGTACATGTAACACAAGACGCTGTACATGTAACACAAGACGCAGTACATGTAACACAAGACGCAGTACATGTAACACAAGACGCTGTACATGTAACACAAGACGCTGTACATGTAACACAAGACGCTGTACATGTAACACAAGACGCAGTACATGTAACACAAGACGCAGTATATGTAACACAAGACGCAGTACATGTAACACAATACGTAGTACATGTAACACAATAAGCAGTACATGTAACACAAGACGCTGTACATGTAACAAGACGCTGTACAAGTAACACAAGACGCTGTACATGTAACACAAGACGCTGTACATGTAACAAGACGCAGTACATGTAACACAAGACGCTGTACATGTAACACAAGACGCAGTACATGTAACACAAGACACAGTACATGTAACACAAGACGCTGTACATGTAACACAAGACGCAGTACATGTAACAAGACGCAGTACATGTAACACAAGACGCTGTACATGTAACACAAGACGCAGTACATGTAACACAAGACGCAGTACATGTAACACAAGACGCAGTACATGTAACAAAGACGCTGTACATGTAACACAAGACACAGTACATGTAACACAAAAACGCAGTACATGTAACACAAGACGCAGTACATGTAACAAGGACGCAGTACATGAAAACACAAGACGCAGTACATGTAACACAAGACGCAGTACATGTAACACAATACACAATACATGTAACACAATAAGCAGTACATGTAACACAATAAGCAGTACATGTAACACAAGACGCAGTACATGTAACACAAGACGCAGTACATGTAACACAAGACGCTGTACATGTAACAAGACGCTGTACATGTAACACAAGACGCAGTACATGTAACACAAGACGCAGTACATGTAACACAAGACGCAGTACATGTAACACAAGACACAGTACATGTAACACAAGACGCTGTACATGTAACACAAGACGCAGTACATGTAACAAGACGCAGTACATGTAACACAATACACAATACATGTAACACAATAAGCAGTACATGTAACACAATAAGCAGTACATGTAACACAAGACGCAGTACATGTAACACAAGACGCAGTACATGTAACACAAGACGCTGTACATGTAACAAGACGCTGTACATGTAACACAAGACGCAGTACATGTAACATAAGACGCAGTACATGTAACACAAGACGCAGTACATGTAACACAAGACACAGTACATGTAACACAAGACGCTGTACATGTAACACAAGACGCAGTACATGTAACAAGACGCAGTACATGTAACACAAGACGCAGTACATGTAACAAGACGCAGTACATGTAACACAAGACGCAGTACATGTAACACAAGACGCTGTACATGTAACACAAGACGCAGTACATGTAACACAAGACGCAGTACATGTAACACAAGACGCTGTACATGTAACACAAGACGCAGTACATGTAACACAAGACGCAGTATATGTAACACAAGACGCAGTACATGTAACACAAGACGCAGTACATGTAACACAAGACGCAGTATATGTAACACAAGACGCAGTACATGTAAACACAAGACGCAGTACATGTAACACAAGACGCAGTATATGTAACACAAGACGCAGTACATGTAACACAAGACGCAGTACATGTAACACAAGACGCTGTACATGTAACAAGACGCAGTACATGTAACACAAGACGCTGCACATGTAACACAAGACGCTGCACATGTAACACAAGACGCTGTACATGTAACACAAGACGCTGTACATGTAACACAAGACGCAGTACATGTAACAAGACGCTGTACATGTAACACAAGATGCAGTACATGTAACACAAGACGCAGTACATGTAACACAAGACGCTGTACATGTAACAAGACGCAGTACATGTAACACAAGACGCAGTACATGTAACACAAGACGCAGTACATGTAACACAAGACGCTGTACATGTAACAAGACGCAGTCATGTAACACAAGACGCAGTACATGAAACCCAAGACGCAGTACATGTAACACAGACGATGTACATGTAACACAAGACGCAGTACATGTAACACAAGACGCAGTACATGTAACACAAGACGCAGTACATGTAACACAAGACGCAGTACATGTAACACAAGACGCAGTACATGTAACACAAGACGCTGTAATGTAACACAAGACGCAGTACATGTAAACACAAGACGCAGTACATGTAACACAAGACGCAGTACATGTAACACAAGACGCAGTACATGTAACACAAGACGCAGTACATGAAAACACAAGACGCTGTACATGTAAACACAAGACGCAGTACATGTAACACAAGACGCAGTACATGTAACAAGACGCTGTACATGTAACACAAGACGCAGTACATGTAACACAAGACGCAGTACATGTAACACAAGACGCAGTACATGTAACACAAGACGCAGTACATGTAACAAGACGCTGTACATGTAACACACGACGCAGTACATGTAACACAAGACGCAGTACATGTAACACAAGACGCAGTACATGTAACACAAGACGCAGTACATGTAACACAAGACGCAGTACATGTAACACAAGACGCAGTACATGTAACACAAGACGCAGTACATGTAACACAAGACGCTGTACATGTAACACAAGACGCAGTACATGTAACACAAGACGCAGTACATGTAACACAAGACGCAGTACATGTAACACAAGACGCAGTACATGTAACACAAGACGCAGTACTTTGTAACACAGGACGCAGTACATGTAACACAAGACGCAGTACATGTAACACAAGACGCTGTACATGTAACACAAGACGCAGTACATATAACACAAGACGCAGTACATGTAACACAAGACGCTGTACATGTAACACAAGACGCAGTACATGTAAACACAAGACGCAGTACATGTAACAAAAGACGCAGTACATGTAACACAAGACGCAGTACATGTAACACAAGACGCAGTACATGTAACACAAGACGCAGTACATGTAACACAAGACGCAGTACATGTAACACAAGACGCAGTATATGTAACACAAGACGCAGTACATGTAACACAAGACGCAGTACATGTAACACAAGACGCAGTACATGTAACACAAGACGCAGTACATGTAACACAAGACGCAGTACATGTAACACAAGACGCAGTACATGTAACACAAGACGCAGTACATGTAACAAGACGCAGTACATGTAACACAAGACGCAGTACATGTAACAAGACGCAGTACATGTAACACAAGACGCAGTACATGTAACACAAGACGCAGTACATGTAACACAAGACGCAGTACATGTAACACAAGAGCAGTACATGTAACACAAGACGCAGTACATGTAAACAAGACGCTGTACATGTAACACAATGACGCTGTACATGTAACACAAGACGCAGTACATGTAACAAGACACAGTACATGTAACACAAGACGCAGTACATGTAACACAAGACGCTGTACATGTAACACAAGACGCAGTACATGTAACACAAGACCTATGATGGTAATCAATAAGGAAATAATCTATATATAGTGTCTGGTTAGGGGGGCAGGAGGGGGGCAGGAGGGGGGCAGGAGGGGGGCAGGAGGGGGGCAGGGAGGGGGGGCAGGAGGGGGCGCGTCTCCCTCAATTGATTCTTCATTTGTCTCCATTAGTGGTGTCTGCACCCCCGCCCCCCTCCTGTTTCTCTGGGGATCACACCAGCCAGGCTCCAGCTCATGAGCCACACCAGCGAGGCTCCAGCTCATGAGCCACACCAGCGAGGCTCCAGCTCATGAGCCACACCAGCGAGGCTCCGCTCATGAACCACAAACCGGCCCCAAGTCATGAACCCAAAGCCGGGTTCCTGTAACCACAAACCTTTTTTTCAGTTCAAAGAAACCAGCCAGGTCCAAAAGGCCTTCAGAACCCCAAGCGAGGTACCATGAACCACAAAAGCCGGCTTCCAGTCAAAGGCCAAACCCCAGCCAGGCCAGTCTTTAAAAAAGCCAACAGCCAAAGGCCGTCATAAAACCACAAGCCGGGCTTCCAAAAGCCTCTTTAAAACCAAAACCCAGACCGGCCCAGAAATAAAACCACAAGCCACCCCCCCGTAACACAAGCCAGTCCAGTAAAAAAGCCCCAACAGCCAAAAGGCCCGTCATGTCCCCCCAAGCGGGGCTTAACACGACCACAGGCCAAAAGGCTTTATGAACAAAACCCCAAACTCCAAAAGCCTTTCATGACCCCCCCGGGCGGGGCTCCGCCTCATGAACCAAACCAGGGGGGGGCCTCCCAGTCATGAACCAAACCCAGCAGGTCCCAAAACCCAGCAGCCCCAAAAGGGGGCTGTCATGAACCCAAAGGGCCCCCCCCCCCCCAAAGGCCCCAGTCTTTGAACCCCCAAGCCCACGGTCCAAAAAGCCATTAGTAACCCCGGGGAAAAGGTCCCCATGACACAAAGCGAAGGGTTTTTCCCCCCTTGAAAACCCCAGGAGCTGTTCATGAACCACAAGCGGGGTCCAGAAAAATGACCAAAATGCCAAGGCCAGTCATGAACCAAAAGGGAGGCTTCATGAACCAAAAGCGAGGTCCACCTTATGGAACCAAAAGGTAATCTTTTAAAAAGGGCGGGGGGGGCCCGGTTTCAAGGGGGGGCCAAAGGGGGCGGGGGGGCCCCGGCCAGGGGGGGGCAACCAGGGGGGCTTCCCCCCTAAATTGGCCCAAAACCCAAAGGGGCTCCCCCCCCGGCCCCCACCTGCTCTGGGCAAAAACCGCCGGCCCCAGTCATGAGCCACACCAGCAGGCCCCCGCTAATGTGCCCACCCAGCAAAGGTTTCCCCCCTTTGACCCACACCAGCGGGGCTCACCCATGAGCCCACCACCCGGGGGGCCCCAGCTCATGACCCAAACACCAGCCAGGCTCCAGCTCATGGGCCACACCCCCAGGCTCCGCCCGGGACCCCCACCCAGGCCCCAAAGCTAATGAGCCACACCGGCCGGGGCTCCAGCCATGACCCACCCCAGCGAGGCTCCGCTCATGAGCCACCCCACCCAAAGGTCCGGGTATGAGCCACACCAGCAAAGGCTCCAGATCATGACCCACCCCGGGCGGGGTCCCCCTCATGACCCAAAACCAGCGAGGCTCACTAAATGAGCCACACCACCCGGGGGCCCCACCTCATGAGCCAACCACCCAGGCTCCAGTTTCATGACCAAACCCAGCCGGCTCCAGCTCAGGGAGCCACACCGCCGGCTCAGCTCTTGGCCACCCAGCGAGGCCCCAAAAGCTCTTGACCCAAACACACCCAGGCTCCAGTTCATGAGCCACCCCCAACCCGGGGGCTCCCCTCTTGACCCACACCAGCAAGGCCCCAGCTCAGGGAGCCACCCCGCCAGGCTCCAGCTCATGAGCCAAAACCCAGCGAAGGGAAAAGCCCCCCCATGAGCCACAAAACCCGGGCCCCCAGCTCAGGGAGACACCCCCCAGGCCCCAGCTCATGAGCCACACCAGCGAGGCTCCCTCATGAGCCACACCAGAAAAGGGCTCCAGCTAAATGAGCCACAAAGCCAGGTTTCCAGCTCTTGGCCACCAGCCCGGTCCGTCATGACCCAAAAACCGCGAGGTCCAGCTCATGACCCACACCACCCCGGGCCCCAACCTAAATGACCCCACCCAGCGAGGTAAAGCTCATGGCCACCCCAGCGGGCTCCAGTTTCATGAGCCAACCAGCAGGGCCCCAGCTCTGAGCCACACCACCCAGGCTCCACCTAATGGGGCCACCCCGGGCGGGGGCCCCAAATCTTGGGGCCACACCCCCGGGGGCTCCCTATGAGCCACAAACCCAGGCCCCAGCTCATGAGCCACACCCCCGGGCCCCAAAATCATGAGCCACACCTCCCAGGCTCCACTCTTGAGCCACACCACCCAGGCTCCACCTTTTGAGCCCACCACCCGGGGGCTCCAGTCATGAGCCACACCGGCCGGGCCCCAAAGTTTAATAAAGCCACACCACCCAGGCCCCAGCCATGACCCACACCACGGGCTCCACCTCATGACCCACACCGGGAAGGTTCCACCCATGAGCCACACCACCCAGGCTCCAGCTCAGGGCCCACCCCCGCCGGGGCTCCACCTCATGAGCCACCCACCCGGGGGCTCCAGTCATGAGCCACACCACCCAGGTTTCCCATATGGCCACACCAGGAGGCTCAGCTCATGAGCCCAAAAGCACCCTCCGCTAATGAGCCAACCACCCAGGCCCCAAAACCCCCCATAAACCCCCACACCGGGAAGGCTCCGCTAAATGACCCAACCCACCCGGGCTCCAGCTCATGACCCACACCACCCAGGCCCCCGCTAATGACCAACAGCGAGGCTCCACCTCATGAGCCCCCCCACCCAGGCCCCAAAGTTTCATGGCCACCCAGCGAGGCTCCGCTCATGGCCAACCAGCGAGGTTCCACCTCATGAGCCACCCCAGCGAGGCTCCACCTCTTTGAACCACCCCGGCGGGTCCACCCCCATGAGCCACACCAGCGGGGGTCCATTTATGACCCAAAACACCTTTGGGGCCCCGCTCATGAGCCAAAACCACCCGGGTTTCCGTCATGAGCCACACCAGCAAAGGCTCCCGTCATGAGCCCACCAGCGAGGCCCATTTCATGGCCACACCAGCGAGGCTCCCCCTAGAGCCACACCAGCGGGCCCCCCCGTCATGAGCCACCCCCGGGAAAGGCTCCAGTCATGAGCCCCCACCGGGAAGGTCCAGTCAGGGCCCAAAAAAAGGAGGCCCCGGGTCATGAGCCACACCAGCGAGGCTAAAGTTATGACCCAAACACCAGGAGGCTCCAGTCATGAGCCACACCAGCGGGCCCAGCCCCATGAGCCACACCAGCCAGGCTCCAAGCTCATGACCCAACACCCCCAAGGCCCCAGCTAATAAAGCCACACCACCCAGGCTCCGGGTTTTCATGAGAAAACCCCAGCCAGGCCCCAGTTTTTGAGCACACCAGCGGGGCTCAGTCATGAGCCCCCACCACCCCGGGCTCCGCTCATGAGCCCCCACAGGGGGCTCCGGGCTCATGGGCCACACCACCCAAGGCCCCAACCTCAGGGCCACCCCAGCGGGGGGCTAAACCTCAGGGGCCAACCACCCAGGCCCCCCTATGGCCCACCACCCAGGCTCCAGTCATGACCCACCCCAAGCCAGGCTAAAGCTCATGGCCACACCGCCAGGTTTCCCGCTAGGACCCAAAACCCCAGGATCCAGCTCATGACCCCACCACCCAGGCTCCGGTCATGAGCCCACCACCCAGGGCTAAACCTCATGGCCACCCCCCGGGGCCCCTCCACCCCCTGGCCCCCACCGCCAGGCTCCCGGGCTCGGGCCCAAACCACCCGGGTCCAGTCATGAGCCCACCAGCGGGCTCCAGCTCATGAGACACCGGCAAAGGCCCCACCTCATGGCCACCCACCCGGGTCCAGCTCTTGACCCCACACCACCCAGGTTAAAGATCATGGCCACCCCGCGAGGCTCCAGTCATGGAAACCCCAACCCGGGGGGCTCCAGCTTTGAGCCAAAACCAGCGAGGTTACCTCATGAGCCACACCGCGAGGCCCCATTTCATGAGCCAAAACCGCGAGGCCCCACCTTTTGAGCCACACCCCCCAAGGCCCCAGTAGGGTGCCCCCCACCACCAGCGGGCTCCAGCTCATAAACCACACCAGCGAGGCCCCAAAGTCATGAGCCACACCAGCGAGGCTCCCTAATGACCCCACACCAGCGGGGGCCCCACCTCATGAGCCCAAACCCCAGCGGGTCCACCCCCATGGGGCCACACCCCCGGGCTCCACCTAAATGAGCCACCCCCACCCGGGGCCCTCCAGTCTGAGCCCCCAGCGGGGGCCCCCCGCTCAGGGACCCAAAACCAAAGCGAGGTCCAGCTCATGAGCCACACCCGGAGGCCCCACCTCATGAGCCAAAACCACGAGGCTCCATAGGGCCCAAAACCCCACCCGGGGGGCTAAAGTCATGGGGCCCCACCACCCCAGGCCCCCCAGCTCATGGGCCACCCCGGGCCAGGCCCCCAGCTCATGAGCCACCACCCAGGCCGTCAGGGAGCCACACCAGCGGGGGCCCAGCTCATGAGCCCCCCACCCAGGCTAGTCATGGCCACACCAGCGGGTTTCCGCTCTGACCCAACACCGGGCAGGCTCCCCATGGCCACCCCCGGGCTCCCCTTTGAGCCACCCCACCCGGGGCCCCCAACCTCATGAGCCAACCACCCTGGCCCCAAAGTCTGGCCCCCCCACCCGGGCTCCTGCTCATGGACACCCCCCGGGCCAGTAAATGAGCCCCCCCAAGCGGGGCCCTCCACCCCATGACCCACACCAGGGGGGGGGCCCCACCTAATGGGGCCACACCGCGGGTTTCCCACCTTTGACCCAAACCCCCGCGAGGCTCCACTCTTGAGCCACCCCGCCGGGTTCCGTCAGGCCACAAAAACCCGGGGGCTCCAGTTCATGACCCAACACCACCCAGGCTCCAGCTAATGAGCCACCCAGCGAGGCTCCAGTTTCATGACCCACACCGCGAGGCCCCGGGTCATGAGCCACACCAGCGAGGTTTCCATCAGGGACCCAAACCAGCGAGGTTCACCTCTGAGCCACACCGGGCCGGGCCCCCGTCTTGAGCCCACCCCCAAGGAAAAAGCTCATGAGCCCACCCCCACCCAGGCTCCGCTCATGGGCACACCCAGGGGTCCGTCATGAGCCCCCCCAACCAGCGCCCCGGGGCTCAGTTTCTTGAGCCACCCCAAACGAGGGCTCCAGTCTTTTGGAGCCACACCAGCGGGGGTTTCCGCTCATGAGCCACCCCAAGGAGGCTCATTCATGAGCCACAACCAGCGGGGCTCCACCCCCTTGAGCCACAAACCCAGGCTCCCTTATGACCCCACCACCCGGGGGCTCCAGCCCCATGAGCCACACCAGCGAGGCCCCAGCTTTGAGCCAACCAGCGAGGCCAAGCTAAAGAGCCCCCACCGCGGGGCTAAATCAGGGAGCCACCGCGAGGCTCCACCTCATGAGCCACACCGGAGGTTTCCGCTCAGGGAGCCACACCCCCAGGCTCCAGCTAGAGAACACCACCCAGGTCCAGCTCAGGGCCCACACCACCCGAGGTCCGCTCATGGGGCCACACCAGCGGGGTTTAAAGCCTTTGAGCCACACCAGCGAGGCTCAAGCTCATGGAAACCCCAGCGGGCTCCAGTCATGGGGCCCCCGGGCCAGGCTCCAGCTCATGACCCCACACCACCCGGGGGCTCCGGGCTCTTGAGCCCCCACCCGGGGGCCCGTCATGGCCCCCCAGCAGGCTAAAGCTTCTTTGAGCCCACCGGAGGTCCAGCTCTGAGCCCACCAGCAGGCTCCAGTTTCTGGCCCACCAGCGAGGCTCCAGCTCTTGGGGCCCCCACCAGCGAGGGCCCCAACTCTTGGCCCCCCGCGGGGGCTCCACTAAAGACCCACACCAGCAAAGGCCCCTCATGACCCCACACCACGAGGCCCCAGCTAAGGGAGCCCCCCAACCCAGGCCCCCAAGTCATGAGCCACCCACCCGGGGGCTCCGGGCTCATGAGCCACCCACCCGGGGGCTCCAGTTTGGGCCCCCCAGCGAGGCTCCAGTATGACCCAAACCACGCGGGCCCCAAATTCAGGGGCCCAA
Source organism: Cherax quadricarinatus (assembly GCF_026875155.1). NCBI lineage: Eukaryota > Metazoa > Arthropoda > Malacostraca > Decapoda > Parastacidae > Cherax > Cherax quadricarinatus. Next base: position 26,921,010 of record NC_069407.1, read on the forward strand.
ACCCCAAAGCGAGGCTAAAACTCATGAGCCTCCCACCCAGGCCCCGTAATGGCCCCCCCGCGAGGGCTCCAGCTCATGAGCCCCCCAGGGGGGGGGGGGTCCAGTCATGAGCCAAAACCAGCGGGGGGTCCAGCTCATGAGCCCACCAGCGAGGACCAGCCATCCCCCCACCGCAAAGGTCCAGCTCATGAGCCCCCCAGCAGGGCTTGTCATGACCCCAACCCCAGCAGGCCCGGGTCAGGGCCAACCACCCGGGGGCCTCAGCTCTTGAGCCACACCAGCAGGTCCGCTCATGGGGGCCACCAGCGAGGTCCCCCAAGTCCAAAACCAGCGAGGCCCCAAGTTCTTGGCCCCCCAAAGCGAGGTCCAGCTCATGGCCACACCAGCGGGGGTCCAGTCTTTGAGAACACCAGCGAGGCTCCGCCCCTAAGCCAAACCAGCGGGGGCCCCCAGTTTTCTTTGACCCAAACCCGGGGGAGGCCCCAAAGCTTTGGGGGAACCCGGGTAAGATGAGAAACAAACGGGTAATAACCCCAGCGAAAAGATTGTCGTGCCCATTACTAAGATTGCCACACCCGGGGCCCGAAAAAGCGAGGTCCCTCTGGCCCCCAGCAACCCTTAAAAACCAAAGCGAGGCCCGCTCATGGCCCCCACCAGCGGGGGCTCCGGGGCTATGACCCACCCGCGGGCTCCAGTCATGAGCCAAAACAGCGAGGCTCTCCTCTTTGACCCAACACCGCGGGGGCTCCGGGCCCCATGAGCCACCCCAAGCGAGGCCAAGTCATGGCCACACCAGCGAGGCTCCAGTCTTGAGCCCCCCAGGGGAGGCCCCACCCAGGGGAGACACCAGCGAGGTCCAGTCATGAGCCCCACCAGCGAGGCCCCGCTCATAAACCCCAACCGCGGGCCCCGGGTCATGAGCACCACAGGCAGAAGGCCCTTCCAGCCCCATTAACCCACCACCCGGGGGGCCCCGGGTTCATGAGCCAAAACCGCAAAGGCCCCCAAAGCTCATGAGCCACACCCGGGGGCCCCAGCTTAAATAACCAAACCCAAACTTCTAAATGGGGAAAAAAGCAGGTTTTTTAGTGAAAGGAAACCTGTTTAGGGGAGGGAATTTTGGGGAAAAAGGTGGTTAAGTTTGGTGGGGGGTAGTTTGGGTGGGGAAAGTTGGGGAAGGGAGGGGTAGTTAGGGTGGTGGTGGAAAATGGGGTGGTTATGGGGGGGAGGTAGTATTGGTGGAGGGTAATTTTGGGGGTGGTATTGGGGTGGTTAGGGGTGGGGTAAGTTGGGGAATGGTGGTTGGTGGAGTGTTGAGTGGGTTTTTTGGGTTGGGCCCCGGATAGTTAGGGGGGGAAAAGTTGGGGAAAGGGGGTGAAATGGGGGGTTGGTTGGTGGGGGTAGTTGGGGGGTATTAGGGGGAGGGTTAGTAGGGGGGGTCCTTTTTGGTGGGAGGGGGGTTGTTTTGGGGGGGTTGTAGTTGGGGGGTAGTATGGGTTGGAGAGGTAGTTGGGGGGGTGGTTGGGCCCCCCGGGTAGTTGGGGGCCCTAAGGGGTTAGTTGGAAAGGGGGTAGAAAGGGGAAAGGGGTATTTTGGGTGGAGGGTTGGGGGGCCCGTATGGGGGGGTAGTTGGTGGGGTAGTTTGGGGGGGTGGTAGGGAAAATTTTTTAATGGGGAAGTGGAAGTTTAGTGTTTTTTTAAGTGGAAGTTGGTTTTGTTTTTGAGGGGGGGTTTGTGGTGGAGTGGTTAATTTGGTTAGGTGGGGAAAGTGGTGGGGTGGTGGTGGTGGTCGGTGGGTGGTTTTGGTAGGGGTTTTTTGTGGTGGTAGTGGTGGGGGGGGGTAGTGGTGGTTTTGGTGGTGGTGGGTGGGGGGTTAGTGGTGGGGGTAGTGGTGGGGGTTTGGTTGGTGGTTTGGGGTTTGGGGGTTTAGTGGTGGTGGTGGTGGGGTGGGTGGTGGTTGTTTAGTGGTGGGGGTGGTGGTAGTGGTGGTTTTTGGGGTAGTGGGGGTTTGTGGGGGTGGGGGTGGTGGGTGGGGGTTTTGGGTGGGGGTTTGGTAGTGGTGGGGGGTTAGGGGTTTGGGTGGAAAGTGGTGGTTGGGGGGTGGTGGTAGTGGTGGTGGTGTGGTGGTAGTGGTGGGGTGGGGGTGGTGGTAGGGGGGTGGGTGGTGGTGGGGGGTGGTGGTAGTGGTGGGGGTGGTGGTGTGGGGGTTTGGTAGTGGGGGTTTATTGGTTTGGGGTTTGGGGGTTTAGTGGTGGTATGGTGGTGGTGGTGGTAGTGGGGGTTTAGGGTGGTGGTGGTGGTAGTGGTGGTAGTGGGTTAGTGGTGGTGGTAGGGGTTTGGGGGTTTGGGGGTGGTGGGTAGGGGTGGTATTTGGGGTTTGGTAGGGTGGTGGGGGTGGGGGGTTTGGGGTGGTGGTAGTGGTGGTGGTGGGGGTGTGGTGGTATTTTTGGTATTTGGTGGTAGTGGTGGGGGGTAGGTGGTGGGTGGTGGTGGTGGGTAGTGGTGGTGGAAAAGTGGGGGTTAGTGGTGGTGGTGGTGGTAGTGGTGGTGGTGTGGTGGTAGTGAGGGAATTGTGGTAGTGGTGGAAGTAGTGGTGGTGGTAGTGGTGGAGTGGTAGTGGTTAGTGGTGGAAGTGGTAGTGCTGGTTGTGGGGGTGGTGGTGGTAGTGATGGTAGTGGGGTGGTAGTGGTAGTGGTGGTAGTGGTAGTGGTGGTAGTGGTGGTGGTGGTGGTAGTGGTGGTGGTAGAGGTGGTAGTGGGGGTGGTGGTGAGTAGTAGTGGTGGTGGTAGGAGTGGTGGTGGTGGTGGTGGCATGTAGTAGTGGTAGTGGTGGTGGTGGGGGTGGTAGTAGTTGGGGTAGTGGGGCAGTAGTGGTGGTGGTGGTAGTGGTGTTGGTGGGGGTAGTGGTGATGGTGGTGGTAGTGGTGATGGTGGTGGTAGTGGTGATGGGGGTAGTGGGGGATGGTGGGGGTGGTAGTGGTGGTGGTGGTAGTGGTGGAAAGTGTTTGGTGGTGGTGGTGGTGTTGTTAGTGGTTTGGAAAGTAGTTGTGGTGGTGGTGGTGTTAGTGGTGGTAGTAGTTGTGGTGGTGGTGGTGTTAGTGGTGGTTAGTGGTGGAAGTAGTTGTGGTGGTGGGTGGTGGTGGTGGTGTTAGTGGTGGTAGTGGTGGTAGTAGTGGTGGTATTGGCGTGGTGGATTTGGGTGGTGGGTGGTGGTGGTGGTAGTAGGGAGGTGGTGGGTAGTGGAGGTGGTGTGGTGGTAGGGGAAAGGTGGGGTATAGTGGTGCTAGGGGTGGTGATAGTGGTAGGCTGGTGGGTGGTAGTTTTGGGGTGGTTTTGTGGTGGTGGTATTGGTGGTGGTGTACTGGTGTTGTTGATGGTGGCGGGGTAGTGGTGGTTCTTGTGGTGGTGATTGTGGTGGTGGTGGTATTGGTGGTTCTTCTGATGGTGATTGTGGTTGTGGTAGGGGTTTGGTGGTACATGGTGTAGTGATGTGGTACTGTTGTGGTTGTAGTGGTGGTGCTGGTGGTCGTGGTAGGGGTGGTGGTGGTGGTAGTGCTGGTTCTTGTGGGGTGATTGTGGTCATGGTTGTGGTGGTGTTGTGCTGGCGCTGCTGGTGGGTGGTAGTCGTGGTAGATGGTGTTGGTAGGGGTCGTGGTACTGGTGGTAGTGGCGGTGGTGGTGGGGGGTAGTAAGGGTGGTGGTGGTTGTTCTGGTGGTGTTGGTGGTGGCGGTGGAGGTTGTACTGTTGGGGGTGATGGTGGTATTGATGGTGGTGGTCATCGTGGTGGTAGTGGTGGAAGTGGTGGTGGTGGTAGTAGTACTATCGGGGTGGCGGTGGTCATGGGGGGTGGTCATGGTGGTGGCAGGGGTGGGGGTGTTACTGGTGGTGGTGGTGCTGGTAGTGGTGGAAAGTGATGGGTGGTGGTGGAAGTGATGGTGGTTAGTACTGGAGAGGTGGTGGTAGTGGTGGCGGTCATGGTGGTAGTGGTGGCGTCATGGTGGTACTGGTGGTGTTTATGGTGGTGGTAGTGGAGGTGGTAGTTTGTGGTGGTGTTGGTAGTGGGGGTTTTCTTGTGGGGGTGATTGTGGTGGTGGTGGAACTGGTGCTGTTTTGGTGGTAGTGTGGTGATTGTGGTGGTGTTGGTAGTGGTGGTGATTGTGGGGGTGGTGTGGCGGTGGTACTGGTGGTGGTGGTGGTAGTGGTGGTGGTAGTGGTGGTGGTAGTGGTGTGGTAGTGGTGGTGGTGGTGGAGTAGTTGTGGTGGTAAGTAGTATTTGGTGGGTGGTAGTGGGGGTTCTTGTGGCGGTGTTTTGTGGTGTGTTGGTAATGGTAGTAGTGATTGTGGTGGTCGTAGTTTTGGGTGGCAGTGGTGGTGATGTACCGGTGATGGTGGTAGTGGCGGCGGGGGGGGTAGTGGTAGTAGTGTTGGTGGTGGTGGTGGTGGTGATGTGCTGGTTGTGGTAGGGTCGGGGTTTGGTACTGGTGGTGGTGGTGGTGGTGGTGGTACTGGTGTTGGTGGTTGTGGTACTGGTGGTGGTGGTTTTTTGGTGGTATGGTGGGGTGGTTGTGGTGGTACTGGTGGTGGGGGTTGTGGTGGTACTGGTGGTGTAATGGTGGTGGTGATGGTAGTGGCGGTGGTAGTACGGGCGGTGGTGGTGGTGGTGGCGGTGGTACCTGGAGGTTATTCCGGGATCAACGCCCCCGCGGCCCGGTCCTATGACCGGGCCCTCCCGATGAATCAGGGCCTGATCAACTAAGCTGTTACTGCTGGCCGCACGCAGTCCAACGTACGAGCCACACCCCGGGCTGACCCGGCACTGACTTTAGGTATCTGTCCAGCTCTCTTAAAGGAAATCAGGGTTTTATTGGCAATTCCCCTAATGCTTGATGGGAGGCTGTTGAACAGCTTAGGCCCCGGGCACTTAGGTGTTTTCCCTTAGTGTACCAATGGCGCCCCTACTTTTAATTGGGGTATTTTGCATCGCCTGCCCAGTCTTTTACTTTCGTAGGGAGTGATTTCTGTGTGCAGATTTGGGACCATTCCTTCCAGGATTTTCCAAATGTGATTATGATATATCTCTCCCTCCTGCGTTTCAACGAGTACAAGTCAAGTGCTTCCAAGCTTCCTAGTAGTTAAGGTGCTTGACAGAACTTATACTTGCAGTAAAGGATCTCTGTACACTCTCTAGATCTGCGATTTCACCTGCTTTGAATGGAGATGTTAATGTACAGCAGTATTCCAGCCTAGAGAGAAACAAGTGATTTGAAAAAGGGTCATCATTGACTTGGCATCTCTCGTTTTCAAAGTTCTCATTATCCATCCTATCATTTTCTTTGCACGTGCGATCGTGGCACTGTTGTGATCCTTGAAAGTGAGATCCTCAGACATTACTACTCCCAGGTCCCTTACATTATTTTTCCGCTCTCTTGTATGGCCAGAGTCTGTAGTATACTCTGTTCTAGTTATTATCTCCTCCAGTTTTCCATAACGGAGTAGTTGGAATTTGTCCTCATTGGTACTGGTGGTAGTGATGATACTGGTGGTGGTAGCAGTGGCGGTACTGGTGGTGGTGGTGGTGATGGTGGTGGTTGTTACTGGTGGTTGTGGTAGTGGTGGTGGTACTGGTGGTAGTGATGGTGGTGGGGTAGTGATGGTGGTGGCGGTGGTGGTACTGGTGTCGGGATGGTGGTGGTTGTACTGGTGGTTGGGGGTGGTAGTGGTGCTTCTTGTGGTGGTGATTGCGGTTGTGCTAGTAGTGTTTGTGATAGTATAGGTGGGTAGTGGTGGTAACGGTGGTAGAGGTGGTCGTTGTGTTGTGCTGTTGGTGATGGTGTGGGTTTAGTGGTGGTAGTGGTTGTGGTGGTTACGGTGGTGTTGGTGGAGCTGGTGGTGGTAGAATGGGTGGTGGTGGCCAGTGGTGATGGTGGTGGTGGTGGTATAGTGGTATAGTTGGTGGTGGTTGTGGTTTTGGTGGTGATTGTGGTGGTGTGGTAGGTACTGGTTGGTAGTGGTTGTGGTGTGTGGTGGGTGATTGTGTTGGTGGTGGTTGTTGTGATTATTGGTTATGGTGTAGTGGTGGTGGTTGTGGTGGTGCTGGTTGTGGTGGTAGTGGGTGGCGGTGGTTGAGATCAGTAATGGGGGTGGTGGAGTAAGTGGCGGTAGTGGTGTAGATATTGGTGGTAGTTTGTGGTGGTGGTAATGGTGGTGGTGGTAGTTGGTAGTGGTGTGTTACAAAAAAACGCGATTCTAAAAGCTTAGATATCTCCAGTGAATACTAGAAAGGACTGCCCTTCTAGCATCCAGCCTGTTACTGGGTTTTCGTAACAAGTAGTCAGTAACCCTTGTCCAATTATCCATTTAAAATTCAGAATAATTCAATAGTGCTTCAGGAATACAACTGGTTGGCTACTAACTAGAGGGCAAATAAAAATTTTAATAAATAAATTATTAAGTCGAGAGGTATATATCCAAATTAAATTTAATCACCGTAATCAACATAATATCAAATCCTCGAGTTCAATATTTATTGTGCTGATAGCACCATATCACATTTTTTATAATTCTTAAGTACCGTCTGGTACATTAACATTTAATAAGATATACAAATTTGTACAAGTAAGTTTGTGTAGCGCTGTAAGTGCCTCTAAAGTAGTTCGCTATGTTCATGACTCGATTAGACTTAAACAGTGACTGACAAAAGTACTCTAACTAATAAACTAAACTTCTTGAAACGACTGGCAACAAGAACAGTTCTGCTTGAACAACAAAAGAATGCTAAGCCCAATAGAATGATAACAAGCAAATGCGACACAGAATCAGGATCAAGGAGATAAATATAAGACCACTAAGTAGGGACCATCAGCAGATCCCTCCCCACGTCACCAAACTTCATACTACTGAATCCTAAGTTCAGCATAAAGAAAATCCCCGACTGTGATATTACACAGAAACCAGTAAAATTATTAAGTCAGAAGCTAAAGCTCAGGACTGAGATGCTTCGAGTGTCTATGTGACACACTCCTAAGTACAAGTCGAAAATCACTAAGTCTATACAATGTTCTGTGAACAGAGGTTCTACGAACAAGAATAATGAGACAGACAATCTGTCCAACCTCAAGAGAGTCTAAATCAGACACTCTGTATGAGCAGGAAACAATAATCTTTAAGTAACGCTCTGGACAGTTTCAGCGTGGTAATTCCTGTTATACGTCACACAGATACTTTGGCTATCGCCACACACGTCTGAAGTTTTAATGTACTTAACTCAGACAAGTGAGTATCTCAATTAACTGTTTCACTTTGGGATACATCACGACTAATAATGTACTTCGAGAGAGTGATTATTGGGAAGAAACTATAATCTAATAGGGAATTTTAGGTTGGAATATCTTAGAGCTAGAACTCATCAACAGTATTTTCCATCTCCTTGGATCAAGGACTCAGTCAGGGGCATACATCCACCTGGTTTGTTGTACAAGGACTAAACCTCAAAGGTCTTCAGATTAGGAAGATACTCAAAGTGTATGATCATTAGAGTTACTTAGTATGTCAACTGGACAATTTCTCCAACATGGTGATGGACTGGTAGTGGTGTCTCGTAGTAGAGGTATTGGTGTTAGTTGTGTGGTAGTTGTGTTGTGTGGTGATGGTGGTAGTGGTTGTAGTGGTGGTGGCGGTGGGAGTTGTAGTGGTGGTGGTAGTTGTAGTGGTTGGTGGTTAGTTGTAGACCCATGGTGGTGGTGGTGGTAGTTGTAGGTGTGGTTGGTGGTGGTAGTGGTGGTGGTGGTGGTAGTTGTAGTGGTTGGTGTAGTTGTAGTGATGGTGGTAGTTTAGTGGTGGTGGTTATAGGTTGTTTTAGTGGTGGTGGTTGTTGTATTGATGGTGGTAGTTGTAGTGGTTAGTTGTAGTGTCGGTGGTAGTTGTTAGTGGTGGTGGTGGTGGTGGTAGTAGTGGTGGGTGGTGGTAGTAGTGGTGGTAGTAATCGGTAGAGGTAGTGGTAGGTAGTAGTAGTGGTGGAGTAGTGTTAGAGGTAGTGTGGTAGTAGTCGGTGGTCGTAGTGGTAGAGGTAGTTGGTGGTGAGTAGTGGTAGAGGTAGTGGTGGTAGTATTGGTGGTAGTAGTGGTAGAGGTAGTGGGTGGTAGTAGTGGTGGTAGTAGTGTGTAGAGGTAGTGGTGGTAGTAGTGGTAGAGGTTAGTAGAGTTGGTTAGTAGTCGTAGAGGTTTAAGTGGTGGTAGTGTTTTAGAGGTAGTGGTGGTAGTAGTTGTAGAGGTAGGGGATAGAGGTAGTGGTGGTAGTAGTTGCTAGATGTAGTGGAGGTAGAGGAGTGTGGTTAGTAGTGGTTAGAGGTAGTGGAGGTTAGAGGTAGTGGTGTAGTAGGTGGTAGAGGTAGTGGTGGTAGTAGTGGTAGAGGTAGTGGTGGTGGTGGTAGTGGTGAGGGTGGGTTTGTGTGTGTGTGTGCGTGTGTGTGTGCGCGCCTGTGTACTCACCTATTTGTACTCACCTATTTGTGGTTGCAGGGGTCGAGTCATAGCTCCTGGCCCCGCCTCTTCACTGATTGCTACTAGGTCCTCTCTCTCCCTACTCCATGAGCTTTATCATACCTCGCCTTAAAACTATGTATGGTTCCCGCCTCCACTACTTCACTTTCTAGGCTATTCCACGGCTTGACTACTCTATGACTGAAGAAATACTTCCTAACATCCTTTTGATTCATCTGAGTCTTCAACTTTGTTGCGCACAGGGCCACTACTTAAGCCTGTTTAGCCCTCTCTTGCAACAAATAAACAGGATTGAATATCCTGTTCTAGATGAAATCACTCAAGGTTTCAGTAGTAAACAATCACAATGTTTCTTTCCGGTTTTTTATTAAGTTTCTTAATAAACCATAGAAGGGTTTTATATTAACTTTAAAAAGGTCGCACCATAAAACAGAGTACTCATGAAATTTACACTTAAGTTCACTTAAAAGATAATACACAGAATTATCTTGATTATAGTACTGAACGGCTCTAGTATCTTAACACCTTCTCTTCACATAATAACACTTTACTTAACTCAATCCAAATGAGACAGAAGACGTAACACTTAAATAATAATTCACTCTTATTCAACTTTCATAATATACTAAGTGAGATTAGGAATATTTTACACTTAAAGGAATTTTGAGGCGAGTCTGTCTCCCATGACTTTTTCACCGTCCTCTTTGAACCAATACTGCTTAAATTCACTCCTAGCAGAGCTAGGGACAATCACCAGCGTCTCCAAAACAGCAACACACACTTCGTCAGAGACGTTTCTGTCAGATACCGTCCTAGGTACTGGAGGGTCACTAGGGAACCTCATGTGGGACCAGAAGTTTAAATCCAGGAATCAGGGAGCTTCCCTCACGAGAGGTGAGGAAGGTAAGAACTGAACTCTGTGAGGCTTTACCAGCCCACTTTGTCTCGGTGGGAGCAGGGGTCGAGCAGCTCAAAACACCTACTGGTGCTTGGCCAGGTCACCAGCAGTTGACACAAATTAAATGACCTACCTAAATACAAAGCTAAGTAATACGACCAGATAATATTATCAAGTCGAGTAAATCCATTTTAGCTACTAATGGAATTACTCCTGAATATAATATTAAGTGAAATAGCAAAAATAACATGTAATAGTATACCATTGTGATAATAAGAAGAAAATGAACAAAATGAACAAAATGAACAAAAAGGTGTAACAAACTTCCAATTGTGACCTCTCGTGTCTGTGTCCCATCTCTGGAACATCCCGTCTTTGTCCACCTCGTCTATTCCACACAGTATTTTATATGTCGTTATCATGTCTCCCCTGACCCTCCTGGCCTCCAGTGTCGTCAGGCCGATTTCCCTCAACCTTTCTTCATAGGACAATCCCCGTAGCTCTGGGACTAGTCTTGTTGCAAACCTTTGCACTTTCTCTAATTTCTTGACGTGCTTGACTAGGTGTGGATTCCAGACTGGTGATGCATACTCCAGTATGGGCCTGACGTAAATGTTATACAGAGTCTTGAATGACTCCTTACTGAGGTATCAGAACGCTAGGCGCCCGTATGCTGCAGCAGTTATCTGATTGATGTGCGCCTTGGGAGATATGCTCGGTGTTATATTCACCCCCAGATCTTTTTCCTTGAGTGAGGTTTGCAGACTTTGGCCATCTAAACTATATTGTGTCTGCGGTCTTCTTTGCCCTTCCCCAATCTTCATGACTTTACATTTGGCGGGGTTAAACTCAAGGAGCCAGTTGCTGGACCAGGCTTGTAGCCTGTCCAGGTTTCTTTGTAGTCCTGCCTGATCCTCATCCGATTTGTTTCTTCTCATTAACTTCACGTCGTCCGCAAACAAGGACACTTCTGAGTCTATCCCTTCCGTTATGTCATTCACATATACCAAGAACAGCACAGGTCCTAGGACTGACCCCTGTGGAACCCCGCTTGTCACAGGCGCCCACTTTGACACCTCGTCACGTATCATGACTCGTTGTTGCCTCCCTGTAAGGTATTCTCTTATTCATTGCAGTGCCTTTCCTGTTATGTATGCTGATCCTCTAGCTTTTGCGTAACCTCATATGAGGAACTGTTTTCGAAGGCCTTCTTGCAGTCCAAAAAAATTCAGTCGATCCACCCCTCTCTCTCTTGTCTACTTCTGTCACCTTGTCTTTAAAACTCTAGTAGGTTTGTGACACAGGATTTTCCCTCCCTGAAACCATGCTGGTTGTCAATTATACACTTGTTTCATTCCAGGTGCTCCACCACTCTCCTCCTGATGATCTTCTCCATGGGCCTTGCATACTATACAACGTTAGTGATACAGGTCTGTAGTTTAGTGCCTCATGTCTGTCTCCCTTTTTAAAAATTGGACTACATTTGCCATCTTCCCTACCTCGGGGAGTTGCCCCGTTTCAAATGATGTGTTGGGAAAATCTTTGTTAAAGTACACACAATGTCTCTGCTCCCTCTTTTTAAGGACCCATGGAGAGATGTCTGGTCCCACCGCCTTTGAGGTTTTCAAGTTCGCATAGCAGCTTCTTCACCTCCTCCTTGGTTATATGTAAACCTCATCCAGCACTTGCTGGTGCACCCCCTGCTCTGATTTCCTGGAGTCCTACTGGTTTCCACTGTAAATACTTTTTAAATCTTGTGTTGAGCTCCTGACATACCTCCTGGTCGTTTCTTGTGAATTCCCCATCACCCTTCCTCAGTCTGATTACCTGGTCCTTGACTGCTGTTTTCCTCCTGATGTGGCTGTACAACAGCTCGGGTCAGTCTTGACTTTCGAGAGCTATGTCTTTTTGTATTGCCGCTGAGCCCCCCCTTCTTATCTGTGCATATTCGTTTTCTGGCTCTTCGGCTAATCTCTTTATTTTCCTGAGTTCTCTGTCTTCTGTACCTTTTCCATTCTCTAGTACACTATTTTTTGCCTCCCTACACCTTTGGGTGAACCAAGGATCGTTCTGTTCTTCCCATTATTTCTGTTTCCCTTGGGAACAAACCTCTCCTCTGCCTCCTTGCATTTTGTTGCCACATAGTCCATCATTTCTTGTACTGGTTTTCCTGTAAGTTCCCTCTCCCAACTGAATGTCTTGAAAGAAGTTCCTCAAGCCTGAGTAGTTCCCCCTTTTGTAGTTTGGTTTTTTCCCCCTATTCGCTGCTCCTCCACTTGGAGTCAACTATGTATTTCGAAGCACAGAACCACATGATCACTAGCTCCCAGGGGCCTTTCAACATGATATCCTCGATGTCAGAACTCTCAAAGGGGAATACAAGGTCCCGTTTTTGCTGGTTCATCCTCTCCCTCTCTCTGGGAGTGTCTCTAACAAAGTTGATGGATGACGTTTTCCAGTACCACATCCATCATCTTGGGTCTCCATGTTTCGGGACCCCCATGGGGCTCCAGGTTTTCCCAGTCAATCTCCTTGTGATTGAAATCACCCATAACTAGTAACTTTGCTCCCCCATGTGTGCTCTCCCGGCCACCTCGGCTAGTGGTGTCGACCATTGCTCTGTTGCTCTCATCGTATTCTTCTCTTGGCCTCCTGCAGTTCTGGGGGTGGGTTGTACATTACGCGATTATCACCTTATGTCCCTCAGACTGGATTGTTCCTACTAAGTAGTCCCTTTCGCCCGTGCCATCCATTCCTTCCATTTTCTCAAACCCCCACTGGTTTTAATGAGCAGTGCAACTCTCCTCCCCTCTCCCCCTCTGTTTTTTCCCGAGGATTTGATATCCGGATGGAAGATTGAATCTGTTTTTTATTCTGGTGAGTTTTGTTTCTGTGAGTGCTATTTTGTCTGGGGATGTCTCCTTGATTCTTTCGTGCCACTCTCATACTTATTTGTTATTCCATCTGCATTTGTATACCCACCTTCAACTTCTTTTTTAAGATTGTGGTCTGGGAGGTGTTTTTGGGTTGGGGGAAATGGGAGACCCGATAAGGAATATGGGTGGTTTCTGTGGCGGTGGAGTTTGTTTAATGCAGTGGGTGGGGGCATTGGATGTGGCATGGGTGTTTTTGGTTTAGAGTGTTTGGTTGCACTGGGGTTGACCTCGTTGGGAGGTTCTATAGGAAGTTGGAGGGGGTGTATTTTATCTTTCCTGTGTCTGGGGGTCCCTGTCTGTCTTCTCCATCCCCCCTCTTTCCTCCCTTTTGCCTTTGTACCATCTCTCTTGTTTCTGTTTCTGCTTTTTCTGTCCGGCGAG
>NC_069407.1:26939222-26994222 GCF_026875155.1 Cherax quadricarinatus
TTCCTCGTACGACATTCCCTTGAGCTCTGGGAGTAGCCTTGTTGCAAACCTTTGTACTTTCTCTAACTTCCTGACGTGCTTGACCAGGTGTGAGTTCCAGACTGGTGCTGCATACTCCAGTATGGGCCTAACATACATAGTGTACAGTGTCTTGAACGTTTCCTTATTAAGGTATCGGAACGCTATTCTCCGGTTTGCCAGGCGCCCGTATGCTGCAGCGGTTATTTGGTTGATGTGTGCCTCCGGTGATGTGCTCGGTGTTATGGTCACCCCAAGGTCTTTCTCCCTGAGTGAGGTCTGTAGTCTTTGTCCACCTAGCCTATACTCTGTCTGCGGTCTTCTTTGCCCCTCCCCAATCTTCACGACTTTGCATTTGGCTGGATTGAATTCGAGAAGCCAGTTACTGAACCACATGTCCAGCCTGTCCAGGTCTCTTTGCAGTCCTGCCTCATCCTCGTCCGATTTAATTCTTCTCATCAACTTCACGTCATCTGCGAACAGGACACTTCAGAGTCTATTCCTTCCATCATGTCGTTCACATATATCAAAAATAGCACTGGTCCTAGAACTGACCCCTGTGGGACCCCGCTCGTAACAGGCGCCCACTGTGATACTTCTTCACGTACCATGACTCGTTGCTGCCTCCCTGTCAGGTATTCCCTTATCCATTGCGGTGCCCTCCTTTTTACATGCGCCTGATCCTCCAGCTTCTGCACTAATCTCTTGTGGGGAACTGTGTCAAAGGCCTTCCTGCAGTCTAGGAAAACGCAATCTACCCACCCCTCTCTCTCGTGTCTTACTTCTGTTACCTTGTCATAAAACTCCAGGAGGTTTGTGATACAAGATTTGCCTTCCATGAACCCATGCTGGTCTTCATTTATAATCTTGTTCCTTTCCAGGTGTTCGACCACTCTCCTCCTGATAATCTTCTCCATGACTTTGCACACAATACATGTCAGAGACACAGGTCTGTAGTTTAGCGCCTTGTTTCTGTTTCCTTTCTTAAATATGCTGTCTTCCATTTCTCAGGTAGTTGCCCAGTTTCAAGGGATGTGTTGAAGATTGTGGTTAGAGGCACGCACAGCATCTCTGCTCCTTCTCTAAGGACCCATGGGGAGATGTTGTCCGGTCCCATCGCCTTTGAGGTGTCAAGGTCACTTAAGAGCTTCTTCACCTCCTCCTCAGTTGTTCATATGTCATCCAACACTTGTTGGTATATTCCCTCTTGATGTTCCCTTCTGTGCTGTCTTCCCACAGCCCTTCCTGTCTCTACTGTAAAAACTTCCTTTAAATCTTCTGTTCAGCTCCTCCATACCTCCTGATCATTTCTTGAGTTCTCCACCTTCTGTCCTTAATCTAATCACCTGGTCTTCGACTGTTGTCTTCCTCCTGATGTGGCTATACAAAAAGTTTTTGGGTCAGTCTTGAGTCCCCAATGCTATGTCATTTTCATACTGTCGCTGGGCCTTCCTCCTTTCCTGTGCGTACTCATTCCTGGCTCTGCGACTGATCTCTCTATTTTCGTGTGTTCTCTGCCTTCTGTACTTTTTCCATTCTCTATTGCATTTTGTTTTTGCCTCCTTACACCGTCGGGTAAACCCAGGGGCTCGTTCTGGTCCCCCCATTGTTACTGTTGCCCTTGGGGAATAAACCTTTCCCATGCCTCCTTTTTTTTGTTGTTACATATTCCATCTTTTCATTTACTGGTTTTTCCTGCCAGTTCTCGTCCCACTGGCCCTCCCGCGGGAAATTTTTCTTAAACCCTATGTAGTCCCCCTTTTTTATAGTCAGGTTTTTTCCCCTTTAAACTCCTGTTTTTTCCCCACTTGCAGCTCTACTATGTATTAAAAAGCCAAAACCCACGGGGGTCGCTAGCTCCAGGGGATTTTCCTACTTGATGCCCTCAATGGAGCTCCCCAGGGTAAAACAAAAGGTCCAATCTTGCTGATTCACCCTCCCCTCTCATCTGGTATTGCCTTAACAGGTTTGGTGCAGAGGTTTTCCAGCACCACGTCCAACATCCTGGCTTTCCATTTTTTTGAGACCCCCAAGGGGCTCCAGGTTTTCCCAGTCAATCTCCCTGTGATTGAAATCCCCCATAACCAGCAACTTTGCTCTGCGGGGAGTGAGTCTTTTCCCCACCTCAGAAAATGTGTCCACCTTTCTCTGTTCTCTCTTCATATTCCTCTCGGCCTCCTGCAGTTTGTGGTGATTAACTCCGCATGACCACTTTGTGTTCCCCAGACTGAATCGTAATGCTATGTAGTCTCTTTCTCCCCGTTCACTATGCCTTCCTTTTCTCGAATTTCCATCTGTTTTTTACGAGCAGAGCAACCCCCCCTCCCCCCCCCCCCCCCCTTTCTATCTTTCCTCATGATTGGTATCCGGGGGGAAAAGATTGCATCTGTTTTTTCTCCGGGGGTTTTTTTTTCTGTAGCTGCTATGTGTCTGGGGGTTCTCTTTGATTCTTTTTTGCCATTCCCATGTTTATTCGTTAACCCATCTGCTTTTTGGTGACAAAACCTTAAACTTCTTTCAAACTTAACTGTGGTGGGGGGGGGGAAACGAGGGATTGGTGAGGATGGTTTGGTTTGGATTGTTCAGTTCCCTTTGGGGGTGTCGGGGCTGGATTTTTCTGCGGGTGTTTGGGGGGTGTGTTTCCCCTTCCTTTTTGATCCTGGGTTATTCTGCTCCCTGTTTCATTTCCCCCATTTCTCCTTTTTTTTAAACCCTTTTCCTCTTTCATTGTCTTCCTTTCGTCCTGTTTCTGTCTCGACGGGTACAAAAATCCGGAACTCCTGCTTCCTTCAGCCGTGCTTTCCCCTGCAGGTCGGGTTGGGTTGTTCCTTTGAAAATTATTTTGGGGGCCGACCCCTTTTCTTTGTGAACCACCTGATTTTCCAAAAATTTTGCCACCTGGTCTGCCCCCCTCCCCTTATTTCTGAATCTTCAATCGCTTTTTTCTCCTCCTGCTTTCTTTCATCTAATTTCCCCCCTTTAGCTTCGTCACCCCATAACAAAACGGATCTCCCCTTTTCACCCCCCATTTGGACCCCCATTGATCCTCTGATTTGTTTATTTCCCTTTCTGTGGATTTTCCCTTTCCCTTCAGCCCCTTTCCCCTGTTATGGCCCCTATGCTTTTGGGTTTGTCCTTCCTGCTCACCTGTTCCTGGCCCCCACAGGTAACGGGTTTAAGGCCCTTTGCACATGCCCCGTTCCTTCAATGTCTTCCAACCTTCATTCTGTCCTAGTGTGCTCCCTGTTTTTGTTTTGGCCCCATTGGGTTTACGGGACCTCTGAACAGTTTGTTCCTGCTTCCTTCAGACCTTGTCTGTGTTTGATGTAGCCATTCCCGATAACTTTCAAATATCTTTGCTCTGTGCTGTTTTCAGATTCCAGCTCCTCTTCTAATCTCTCATCTTGATTTCTGCTGCTTGGGGCCCTTTTGTTTCCCAAACCTTCGCTTTTGCTGAAAACCTCTCTTCCATTTTCCCTTTCCACTCAAGTCCCCTTCCCCGTCTTCCCCCCTTTTTTTGAGCTTACCTCCCATTCCTCCCCCCCAGATTTGTCCTTGGCCCCCTTTCCCTCCTGGTTTATTTCCCCGTTGCTCTACAGAAGGGGGGACGGGGGGTTAGGGGAGGGGAATAGATGGTGGAGGAGAGGGGATGGAGGGTTGGGGGGGGGGAGGATGTTTTGGAGGGGTAGGATAGTTGGGGGGGGGGGTTAAATGGTTTGGGGGAGAGAGGGGATGGGGTTTTGGGGGGGGGGGAGGAGGTTTTATTGGAGGGAGGGAGGTGTTGGGGGGGTTTAGACGGTTTGGGGGGGGGGTTGGGGTGGTTTGGGGGAGGGGAGGTGGCAAGGGGAGGGGGGTTAGGGAAGGGGGGAGGGGTGGTTAGGGGGGGGGGGTACTGTTTTTGTCAAGTTTTTTGGTTTTTCAAGTGGTCAGGGTGGTGTGGGTTGTGTGTGTGTTGTGTGTGTGGTGTGTTGTTGTGTGTGTGTGTGTGTGTTTTTGTGTGTGTGTGTGTTGGTGTGTTGTGTGGTGTGTGTGTGGGGTGTGTGTATGTGTGTGTGTGTGGTGTTGGTGTGGTGTGTGTGTGTGGTGTGTGTGGGGTTGGTGTGTGTGGTGTGTGGGGTGTGTTATGTGGGTGTGGGTTGTGTGTGGTGTGGTGTGGTGGTTGTGTGTGTGGGGGTGTGGGTGGGTTGTGTGTTGTTGTGTGGGGTGTGAAATGTGTGGTGTTGTGTGTGTGTGTGTGTGTGTGTGTGGTTTGTGTGTGTGGGGGGTTGTGTGTGGTGGTGTGGGGCGGGGGTGTGTGGCGTGGTGTGTGTGTGTGGTGTTGTGTGGTGTGTGTGTGGGTGTTTGTTTAGTGTGTGTGTGTGTGTTGTGTGTGTGTGTGTGTGTTGTGTGTGTGTGTATGTGTGTGTAGTGTGGTGTGTGTGGGGTTGTGTGTGTGTGGTGTGTGTGTGTGTTGTGTGTATACTCGCCTATGCTACCCCCCTTTTGTTTTGGGGGGGTCGACATAGCCCGGGGCCCCGCCTTTTTCACTGATGCTACTGGTCCTCTTTCCCTGCTCCTACTTTACATACCTCGCCAAAAACTAAGTATGGTTCCCCGTCCCCCACTACGCCCCTTTCTGGGCTTTTTCCCGCCTAAGAAATACTTCCAAACATCCCTTTGACTCATCTGAATCTTAAGTTTTAAATGTGACCCCTTTTTTCTTGTCCCTCTCTGGAACATCCCGTTTTTTGTCCCCTTGTCCATTCCAGGTTTATTTTATATGTTTTTATCATTCTCCCCTGACCCTCTGTTCTCCATTGTGGTTCAGGCCAATTCCTTACCCTTTCATAGTGGAAAAAAACCCCCCTTAAACTCGGGGGACTAGTCTTGTTGAAACCTTTGAAATTTTCTCTAATTTCTTTACGTGTTTGACCAGGTGGGGATTCCAAACGGGGTTTTCAACCCCATATGGGCCGACATAATGCATACGAGTTTTTGAAAAATTCCTCACTGGGGTATCGGAACGTATCCTTAGTTTGCCAGACGCCGATGCGCGGCAGTTTTATAATATGCCCCTCGGGAGATATGCTGGGTTTTTTATATCCCCCCCAAGACCTTTTTCCTTGAATGAGGTATGCAGTCTTTGGCCACCTGACATTCTTCGTTAGCGGTTTTTTCCCCCCTTCCCCGATTTCATGATTTGCTTTTGGGCAGGGTAAATTCAAGGAGCATTTTGCTGGCCCCGGGTTGTACCCTACCAGGTCTCTTTGTAGTCTCCTGATCCTCGATGATTTGATTTCCTCATTAACCTCACATCATCTGCAAAAAGGAACTTATGTGTTTATCCCTTTCGTTATGTCTTCAGTAAAAACCAAAAACACACAGGCCTAGGACTGACCCTTGGGGAGCACCGCTTGTCACAGGCGCCTACTTTTACCCTCGAACTACCAAAGACTCGTTTTTGCCTCCCGAGGTTTTCTCTGATCCATAGCAGTCCCTTTTCCCTTTATGGTCCCTGATTTTCCCCAGCTTTTGCATTAACCTCTTGTGGGAACTGTGTCGAAGGTTTTTTTGCGCCCAAAGAAAAGCTTATCCACCCATCTCTCTTTTGTCTTACTTCTGCACCTTGTCTAAACTCCAGTGGGTTTGTGACACGGGATTTTCTCGATAAACGTGCTGGTTGTCGTTTATACATTTTTTTCTTTCCAGATGCTCCCCCACTCTTTCCTGATGATTTCCCTCCTGATTGTGCATACTTAACGTTATGACACAGTCTGTAGTTAAAATACCTCGTGTGGTTCCTTTTTTAAAAATTGGGGAAAACTATATTTGCCATCTTCCCATACCTCGGGTAGTTGCCCATTTTTCAAGGATGTTTGAAGATCTTTTTAGTGGCACACACAGGTTTCTCTGCCCCCTTCCTAAGGGACCCACAGAGAGATGTCGGCCCCCCTCCTCTGAGGTTCAAGTTACATAGAGTTTTTCCCTCCCCTGTTTATATTCCCTCATCCCATTTTGGTGTACCTCCCTGTTCTAAATTCCTGGAGCCTTCCTTTTTTCCACTTAAATACTTCTTTAAATCTCATGTTGAGCTCCTCCATACCCTCGGCGTTTCTTGTGAACCCCCCCACCACCTTCTTCAGCCTGATTACCTGGTCCTTGACGGGTTTTTTTCCCCTGTGTGACTATAAAACATTCGTCAGAACTTCACTTTTAATGCTATGCTTTTTTTCAGTTGTTGCTGACCTCCCTTCTTATCTTGCATATTCGTTTCTGGCTCTTCGGGGATCCTTTTATTTTTCCCGTGTCCCTTTGTCTTTTTTGACCTTTTTCCCTTTTTGTGAAAAAGGACTCATTCTGGTTTCCTTTTTTTTTCTGTTTTCCCCTTAAAAAAACCTTCCCCGCCTCCTTGCATTTTGTTGTCCTAGTCCTCATTTCTTCTCAAAAAATGTATTCAAAGACAGAACCCATATCACTACTCCAAGGGGGTTTCATACATAATTTCGATGTCCGAAATATCAAGGGAAAAACAAAGGGCCCTTTTGTGGACATCCCACCTCTATCCTGGTGTACCCCTAACATGTTTTTGCATGGGTTTCCCCTACCACATCCATCATTTGGTTCCCATGTTTGGGACCCCCCATGGGACTCCAGGTTTTTTCCCGTCAATGTCCTTATGATTGAAATCACCCATAACTAGTAAATTTGCTCCCCTCCCCCATGTGGCCTTCTGGCCCCCCTCGGCTAGTAGTCGACCATTTTCTGGTGCTCTTGTCGTATTCTTCTCTTGGGCCCCCTGCAGTTCTGTGGCAGGTTTATATTACTGCACAGACTGCATTGTTTTCCTCCCTTCCTTTCATTTTCAAATCCCAATGGTTTTTAAAAAGACAGTACAAACCCCCCCCTCCTCCCTCCCCCCTCTGTCTTTTCCCTTTGAATTTGATTCCGGGGGGAAAAGTTATCTGTTATATCGTGGGAGGTTTTTGTGATGCATTATCTGGGGGTGTCTCCTTTTTCTTTGATACAATCCTCACACTTATTTGTTATTCCCCTCTGCATTTGTATACCCAAACCCTTTAACTTCTTTCCTAAAAATGTGGTGTGGGGGTTGTTGGGGATGGGCGGGAGACCTGATAAGGAAATAAGGGGGGTTGCTGTGGGGGTGGAGTTTGTAATGAGGGGGTGGGGGCATTGGATATGGCATGTGGGTTTTTGGGGTTGAATGTGGTTGTACTCACCTAGTTGAGGTTGCAGGGGTGAGTCCGAGCTCCCGGCCCCTGTGTTGGGGTGGTGGTGTGTGTGGTGTATTCCCAAGTTTACTCACCTATTTAGGTTGCAGGGGGCGAGTCCAAGCTCCCGGCCCCATGTTGGTGTGTGTGTGTGGTGTGGTGTGTTTGTGGGTGTGTGTGTGTGTGTGTGTAATCACCTAGTTGTAACCCCCCGTTGAGGTTTTCAGGGGTGACCAAGCTCCGGCCCCCCCTCTTTACTCTTCACTGGGGTGTGTGTTTGTGTGTTGTGTGGTGTTGGTGTTGGGGGTGTGTGCTTGTGAGTGTGTGTGTGGTATGTATGTGTGTGTGTGTTGTGTGTGTGTGTGTGTGATCGTTTTTTTGCACCAATCCGAATGAAGCTCCGACGTCACACAACCCGGCCTCCTATTGGTCATATGGGCCGGACAGCCTCGTCCCCTAATTGATCACCGTCAGCCAAGTGACGTATCGAGGCACCCCTTGGTTGATTACAAGTGACGTCATAAGGGAAATATTTATTAAAGGGAGTCTACTACGTCATTCCCTTTCCCGTTGGCTGAGAGTCAGCATGGCAGTTAACGATGTTGTTGGTGATGACGCACAAAGACGTTGTGAAATGGTTTTGTTGTGAGAGAAGCAATGTGTTATTGTTGGGGGTGGTGGGGGGGGTTTGATGGTGTAAATGGTGTGGGGGACGGTGGTGGTTATGGTTGCGGGGGTAATAATGGTGTGATGGGGTGGTGGTAGATGGTAGGGCTATGATGGGTGGGGGTTTTGGTGGTAGTGCTGGTCGTGGTTGTTGTGTGGTTTTGGGGGGTGGTGGAATAATGGTATTAGTGGGGGGTGATGGTTATGGTGGGGGTGGGGTGGTTGTGCTGGTGGTTGTTGTTGTGGTGGTGGTGTGATGCTATAATGGGTTTGCGGTGGTGAAGTAAACCCCTTGGAACCTAACCAACATTAAACCCACTACTAAGCACACCCAAACCCCTCAAAACTAAGCATCACCACCAACTCACCACTAAGCACGCCAAAACATCACCCTAACATCACCATTAAAAATAACCCCTAACCCCTCCCATAAGCTCACCCCTAAGCATCACCACTAAGCATCCCACTAAGCATCACCACTAAGCTCACCCCTAAGAACACCAAAAGCACACCACAAGACACCCCTAAGCCACCACAAGCATCACCATTAAACAAACCATAACCATCCCACTAAGCATCACCACTAGCTCACCCTAAGCCACCACAAGCATCACCACTAAGCATCACCACAAGCTCACCATTAAAAAATAACCAAAAGACACCACTAAGCATCACCAAAGCATCCCATAACACACCCCAAAGCTCCCCACTAAGCATCACCCCAAAACTACCCCTAACATCACCCCTAAACACCCCTAAACTTTACCATAAACATCCCACTAAGCATACCTTAAAAATCACCACTAACCATCACCCCTAAACTCACCCCTAAGCCCACCACTAAGATCACTACAAAAAATCACCACTAAACATCACCATAAACACACATAGCATACACTAAGTATCCCACTAAGCATCACCACTAAGCTCACCATTAAAAAACACACAACCATCACCATAAGCATCACCACTAAACATCACCACTAACATCACATAGCATCACCCCTAAGCATACCACAAGCTCACCACAAACATCACCAAATGCATCCCACTAACATCACATACATCAAACCCCTAAGTATCACATAAGCATCACCCTAAGCATCACCACTAACATCCACTAAGCACACCACTAAGCTCCCACTAAGCATCACCACTAACACCCAAATGCATCACCACTAGCATCACCATGCATCACCACTAAGCTCCCCTAACTCACCACTAAACATCACCACTAAGTCACCACTAGCTCACCAAAAGCATCACCACAAGCATCACCACTAACCACCACTAACACCAAGCACCCACTAAGCATCACCCCTAACATCCCCAAAAGCATCCCACTAAGATCACCCCTAAGCATCACCATAAGCATCACCACTAGCATCACCCCTAAGCATCACCACTACACACATAGCTCACCCCTAAGCATACAAGCATCACCACTAAGCTCAAAAGCATCACCACTAAGTATCACCACTAAGCTCACCACTGCTCACTTTTAAGCTCACCATAAGATCACCACTAAGCATACCACTAAACTCACCCCTAAGCATCACCACTAAGCATCACCACTAAACATCACCCCTAAGATCACATGCATCACCCTAAACATCAATAGCATCACCAAAAGATCACATACATCACCCCTAAGCATCACATCATCCCCCACTAAGCACAATACATCCCACTAAGTTCACCACTAACATCACCAAATAAGACACCATTAAACATCCCACTAAGCATCCCACTAAACATCACCATAAGCTCACCACTAAACATCACCCCTGCATCACAAGCATAAACCCCCTAACATCACATAGCTCAAACCCCTAAGCATACAAATCACCCTAAGCATCACATGCACACCACAGATCACCACTAACATACATAGCATCACCACTAAGCTCACATAGCATCCCACTAACACACCAAATAAATCACCACTAACATCACATAGCATCACCACTAAGCATCACCCTAACATCCCATAACATCAACTAACTCACCCCTAACATCACTAGCACACCACTAAGCTACATAGCATCACCCCTAAGACACATAGCATCACCACAAGCCCATAGCATCACCACAACATCACATGCTCCCACAAGCTCACATGCACACCACTAAACATCACATAGCATCACCACAAGCATCACCATAAGCATCACATAGCATCACCACTAAAACATCACATAGCATTTACCCCTAACCACCACTAACATCACCCTAAGCATCACAAGCATCACCACTAAGCATCAACTAAACATCCACAAAAAATCACCACAACATAAACCAAAGCATCACAAGCATCACATAAGCATCACATAGCATCACCCCTAGCATCACCAAATAAATCACCACTAAAATCACCACTAACATCACCATAACATCACATAGCATCACCATAAGCACCATAGCATCCCACAAGCATCACCACTAAGCATCCCACTAAAATCACCCACTAAAATCACCACTAAGCATCAAATAGATCCCACTAAGCATCAATAGCATCACCAACATGAACTAAGACATTATATGTAAAAAATGCAAAATTTAAATGAATTTATATTTTTGTAATATGAAGTCATTTTTTTAATATGGAATTAAAGAAAATTATGCAGGTAAGATATTTGACCAACTCGGGGTTCTCTTGATGCTAAACAAGTGTAACAGTCTTAAACTTTTGTGTATCACTTTTTGTTCCAGGATGTGTGAGTCTAGTTGTTTGTGCTGGGGGTTTGTTTTCCGATGGTGGTGGTTGTTGTTGCCCATGGGGTGCGGTGGTTTGTTGTTGTTGCCCATGGTGGTGGTTGTTTTTGCCGATGTTTGGGTTTTTGGGGGGGGGCCCCGGGGGTGGTGGGTTGTTGTTTCCCATGGGGTGGTTGTTTCCCATGTTGGTTGTTGTTTGTTGCCGGTGGGGTGGTTTTTGTTGCCCATGGTTGGTGGTGGTTGTTGCCCTTGGGGGTGGTTGTTGTTGCTGATGGTGGTGGTGGTTGTTGTTGTTGCTGATGGTGGTGGTGGTTGTTGCCCATGGGGGTGGTGGTGGTTGTTGTTGTTGCCCATGGTGGTGGTTGTTGTTGTTACCCATGGTGGTGGTGGTTGTTGTTGCCCATGGTGGTGGTGGTTGTTGTTGCCGATGGTGGTGGTTGTTGCCGATGGTGGTGGTTGTTGCCGATGGTGGTGATTGTTGCCGATGGTGGTGGTGGTTGTTGTTGTTGCCCATGGTGGTGGTGGTTGTTGTTGCCGATGGTGGTGTGGTTGTTGTTGCCCATGGTGGTGGTGGTTGTTGTTGCCGATGGTGGTGGTGGTTGTTGTTGCCGCTGGTGGTGGTGGTTGTTGTTGCCGATGGGGGTGGTGGTGGTTGTTGCCGATGGTGGTGGTTGTTGTTGTTGCCCATGGTGGTGGTGGTTGTTGTTGCCCATGGTGGTGGTGGTTGTTGTTGCCCATGGTGGTGGTGGTGGTTGTTGCCCATGATGGTGGTTGTTGTTGTTTTTGCCGCTGGTGGTGGTGGTTGTTGTTGCCGATTTTGGTGGTGGTTGTTGTTGCCCATGGTGGTGGTGGTTGTTGTTGCCGATGGTGGTGGTGGTTGTTGTTGCCCATGATGGTGGTTGTTGTTGTTGCCGCTGGTGGTGGTGGTTGTTGTTGCCGATGGTGGTGGTGGTGGTTGTTGCCGATGGTGGTGGTTGTTGTTGCCGATGGTGGTGGTGGTTGTTGTTGCCGATGGTGGTGGTGGTTGTTGTTGCCCATGGTGGTGGTTGTTGTTGTTGCCGATGGTGGTGGTTGTTGTTGTTGCCGATGGTGGTGGTTGTTGTTGTTGCCGATGGTGGTGGTTGTTGTTGTTGCCGATGGTGGTGGTGGTGGTTGTTGTTGCCGATGGTGGTGGTTGTTGTTGCCCATGGTGGTGGTTGTTGTTGTTGCCGATGGTGGTGGTGGTTGTTGTTGCCGATGGTGGTGGTTGTTGTTGCCCATGGTGGTGGTTGTTGTTGCCGATGGTGGTGGTTGTTGTTGTTGCCGATGGTGGTGGTGGTTGTTGTTGCCCATGGTGGTGGTGGTTGTTGTTGCCGATGGTGGTGGTGGTGGTTGAGGTGGTAGTGTTAGCAGTAATGAAAGCAGTAGTGGTGGCAGTCGTGGTTGCAGCAGCAGTGGTGGCAACAACAGTGATGGCAGCAGCAGCAGTGGTGGCAGCAGCAGTGATGGCAGCAGCAGTGATGGCAGCAGCAGTGATGGCAGCAGCAGAAGTGGTGGCAGCAGCAGTGATGGCAGCAGCAGTGATAGCAGCAGCAGCAGTGGTGGCAGCAGCAGTGGTGGCAGCAGCAGTGATGGCAGCAGCAGAAGTGGTGGCAGCAGCAGTGATGGCAGCAGCAGTGATAGCAGCAGCAGCAGTGGTGGCAGCAGCAGTGGTGGCAGCAGCAGTGGTGGCAGCAGCAGTGATGGCAGCAGCAGCAGTGGTGGCAGCAGCAGTGATGGCAGCAGCAGTGATGGCAGCAGTAGTGATGGCTTCAGCAGCAGTGATGGCAGCAGCAGCAGTAGTGGTGGTGGCAGCAGCAGCAGCAGTGGTGGCAGCAGCAGTGATGGCAGCAGCAGTGATAGCAGCAGCAGCTGGTGGCAGCAGCAGTGATGGCAGCAGCAGTGATGGCATCAGCAGCAGTGATGGCATCAGCAGCAGTGATGGCAGCAGCAGCAGTAGTGGTGGTGGCAGCAGCAGCAGCAGTGGTGGCAGCAGCAGTGATGGCAGCAGCAGTGGTAGCAGCAGCAGCAGTGGTGGCAGCAGCAGTGGTGGCAGCAGCAGTGATGGCAGCAGCAGCAGTGGTGGCAGCAACAGTGATGGCAGCAGCAGCAGTGGTGGCAGCAGCAGTGATGGCAGCAGCAGTTATAGCAGCAGCAGTGATGGTAGCAGCAGAAGTGGTGGCAGCAGCAGTGATGGCAGCAGCAGCAGCAGTGGTGGCAGCAGCAGTGATGGCAGCAGCAGCAGTGGTGGCAACAGCAGTGATGGCAGCAGCAGTGATGGCATCAGCAGCAGTGATGGCAGCAGCAGCAGTAGTGGTGGTGGCAGCAGCAGTGATGGCAGCAGCACTGATGGCAGCAGCAGTGATGGCAACAGCAGTAGAGGCAGCGGCAGCAATGGTGGCAGCAGCAGTGATGGCAGCATCAGTGATGGCAGCAACTCCTCCACAACTTGCAGCTGCAGCCATCACCAAGAAATTGGTCGTATGTCATTCCAGGACCCGAGAAGCTGCCCCCCCCCCCCAGCACACACACACACACACACACACAGCGATGACGAAGGTTTTAATGTGTGATGATCGAGCTAGTACTCTGTCAGGAAGCTTGAAGACAAGTGATGATGGGCGAGCTAGTACTCTGTCAGGAAGCTTGAAGACAAGTGATGATGGGCGAGCTAGTACTCTGTCAGGAAGCTTGAAGACAAGTGATGATGGGCGAGCTAGTACTCAGTCAGGAAGCTTGGAGATAAGGGATGATGGTCGAGCTAGTACTCTGTCAGGAAGCTTGGAGATAAGGGATGATGGTCGAGCTAGTACTCTGTCAGGAAGCTTGGAGACAAGGGATGATGGGCGAGCTAGTACTCAGTCAGGAAGCTTGAAGACAAGTGATGATGGGCGAGCTAGTACTCTGTCAGGAAGCTTGAAGACAAGTGATGATGGGCGAGCTTAGTACTCAGTCAGGAAGCTTGGAGATAATGGATGATAGTCGAGCTAGTACTCTGTCAGGAAGCTTGAAGACAAGTGATGATGGGCGAGCTAGTACTCTGTCAGGAAGCTTGAAGACAAGTGATGATGGGCGAGCTAGTACTCAGTCAGGAAGCTTGGGGACAAGGGATGATGGGCGAGCTAGTACTCAGTCAGGAAGCTTGGAGACAAGGGATGATGGTCGACCTAGTACTCAGTCAGGAAGCTTGGAGACAAGGGATGATGATCGACCTAGTACTCAGTCAGGAAGCTTGGAGACAAGGGATGATGGTCGACCTAGTACTCAGTCAGGAAGCTTGGAGACAAGGGATGATGGTCGACCTAGTACTCAGTCAGGAAGCTTGGAGACAAGGGATGATGGTCGACCTAGTACTCAGTCAGGAAGCTTGGAGACAAGGGATGAGGGGTCGGCTAGTACTCAGTCAGGAAGCTTGGAGACAAGGGATGATGGTCGACCTAGTACTCAGTCAGGAAGCTTGGAGACAAGGGATGATGGTCGAGCTAGTACTCAGTCAGGAAGCTTGGAGACAAGGGATGATGGTCGAGCTAGTACTCAGTCAGGAAGCTTGGAGACAAGGATGATGGTCGACCTAGTACTCAGTCAGGAAGCTTGGAGACAAGGGATGATGGTCGACCTAGTACTCAGTCAGGAAGTTTGGGAAAGACAAGGGATGATGGTCGACCTAGTACTCAGTCAAGAAGCTTGGAGACAAGGGATGATGGTCGAGCTAGTACTCAGTCAGGAAGCTTGGAGACAAGGGATGATGGTCGAGCTAGTACTCAGTCAGGAAGCTTGGAGACAAGGGATGATGGTCGAGCCAGACATACCTCTCTCCACGAGTTATATG
This sequence comes from Cherax quadricarinatus, assembly GCF_026875155.1. NCBI lineage: Eukaryota > Metazoa > Arthropoda > Malacostraca > Decapoda > Parastacidae > Cherax > Cherax quadricarinatus. The sequence goes on from NC_069407.1 coordinate 26,953,677, forward strand.
CACTGAGAGACATACCCTTCTTCACGAGGTATATAACACTGAGAGACATACCCTTCTTCACGAGGTATATAACACTGAGAGACATACCCTTCTTCACGAGGTATATAACACTGAGAGACATACCCTTCTTCACGAGGTATATAACACTGAGAGACATACCCTTCTTCACGAGGTATATAACACTGAGAGACATACATTTCTTCACGTGATATATACTGTGAGAGACATACCTCTCAATAAGTATATATATCTTATGAAATTAATAATAATTATTTTGTTAAATGAACATTTTTCGAATGTTGTTGCAATTTTATACAAGAATTTATACACTGTGTATGCCAGTGTATATATTTTAGGGGTTAAAGTATTCCTGTCCGGTCAACTTGTGACGTAGTCTTAATGACCCTCGTGTGGTGGATAGACTTGAAACCCGATTACTCCACCAATACACATTGTAACCCAAGATTATTAACCCGGAAGGTTAACAAGCCAAGGGAAAATAAGGCAAGCAAGGTGGATTATTCCCGATATTATTTTTTCCAAACTGGATTTCAGTCTCTCTCTCTCTCTCTCTCTCTCTCTCTCTCTCTCTCTCTCTCTCTCTCTCTCTCTCTCTCTCTCTCTCTCTCTCTCTCTCTCTCTCTCTCTCTCTCTCTCAACATAGTGGCTCCTGTTCATTGCTGTGTCTGTCAGCCAGTAGTGTGGTGGAGTTAACGACTGATGTGTGTCTGTCAGCGTGAAGAGCCCTGCAGTACAGCTCGATGACTGACAGATGTCTCTCTCTTCGCAGTGTGTGATTTGCGTCAACGCCAAGGCTACAATGCAGACCTTCCCGTGTGGTCACCGTGTGGTCTGCCGCAAATGTTTCGTCAAGACCATCCAGGTGTGTGGCAAGTGTTTATTCAGACCATCCAGGTGAGTGGCAGGTGTTTGTTGTGACCATCCAGGTGTTGAGTGTGAGATGGATTGTCGAGGAGTTCTCCTTAGTGATGCAGTATACAGTAGACCAGACGTGGCTAATTGGTTGAGTCCTTTCAAAGTTGAAACAACATAGCCAAGAGTCATCTTTAGCTTGCCTGATAGCATCGTCCGGCCTGAGCCCGGGCGTTCATACATTCTGAAAGGTTTTGTGTGGTTATCTACTTATCGAAAATCCTCGGAAGTCTATTCCTGTGAGCGAGTGACCTGAGGCATTCTGGTATCCACCAGGAAACCAGAATCGAGGTAAGTTTCGAGGTCTTAGATATAGCTAACTTTACACCCCTAGTTACTGTGTACCTTTCAGAAATAAAAAGTCACAGTACGGTGATTGGAACAATAAACAATTATCCCGCACACAGGATAATGATACTTATGACTACTTTCGCGGGACATTTGTGTACTTTAGTGTCAAAGTCGTTCCTGGAGATATTGAAGTGGGTGATCCTTGAGGGACTGAAGGAGAGACAGAAGTGTCTCAGTCATCAAAAATGCAGATGGTGAGGTGGTCATTATCCAAACAGACACAAGCGACGCACCAAGTAATGTTACGGGGGAAGACAAAAATAAATCTGTAGTTGAAGTGTTTCTAGTACGATCATCTTCGCCAGTTCCACTCTCGTCGTTAACTAGAGTGAAGCTTGTACTTAAAAATAATTCAGCAATGTATTTACCTCTGCTGATCGTCGTGAGGCATCCACACTGACGATGATGGTCAGGGTAATCCCCTACAGTGAATTAATTAAGGTTAGAGCAGGTGATAAACAAAAGCAACTTAAGTCCGTCAGTAGCATTAAGACTGAAAAAAAAGTCAGGTAGGTATTATTGGATTGAATTCTGCATGCGTCTGCTTGACGGTAGAATTCAATAACACTCCTGTGCGGGGTAATGGATATAAATTCATTGGAGAATATGCAGAGGAGGATGACAGTTGATTCACTGTATAAGAAATCTCCCGTATGAAGATAGACTTCGAGCCTTGAATTTTCACCCTCTGGAGAGACGCAGGATGCGAGGAGATATCATCTAAGTGTATAAGTGGATATTGGGCATAAACAAAGGTGAAATTAATAAAATGCTGAGGATATCGAATCTGGTAAAAAACAGAAATAACGGATTTAAGTTACATAAATTTAGATTTAGAAAGGACAGAGGTAAGTACTGGTGTGTTCCTCCATTCACAGGTTCGTATGCTGTGATGATAGATGGAACTCCTTCAGCTTATTAATACTGTCAGTTTCTTCCGCGTCACTTAGATCCCTCTAGCAGACAAGTCTTCAGCAAGGACTTACATTAGTGGGTATGGAAGCCATTACAACACAGGAATAAGAGTTGTTCAGTTTCAGCAAGTCTTTGAGCGGTGCGACAGGTTTGGAGTTCTTCTATAAAGCCTACCTGTCAGTAACCTTAATCAAGCACAGGATGAGGGTGGCCAACTTTATAGAACCAGTCTCTGGTAGGTTAGCTAAGATTTGTTAGGAAACAGGACAAATGTTTCCTGACGCAAGTCTTAGTCATATGATGACCCACCGCTGGAACTTTTGGTCATCTGACCGAGACCTTCCACTGGCTTACCAGTCCACCTCTTTAAAAATTATGGTTATGATGATAACCATTTAAGTTATAGTCGTATGTAGAGGTACAAAAAAACTGGAACATTCAGGCAGAATACCACGAAAACGTTGGATGGAGCCTGCAATCTCTCTTCAGTGGAAGTGAAAGACCTCTAGCCTCCTGCTGCAGGGGTGCTCTCTAGAGCCCTCAAATAGTGTTTCCCAAAGATTTAAGTAGTAAGTTGTGTGGGGATAGCGAAGAGACTTGCCAGGCTGTTAAGACTTGTGGTATGTTAGTGCCGACGGAGCTGAGCTCTCGCAAACGGATTCCTAGCAGTGCGACCCAATATCTTTTGACAGGTCGATTACGCCGAGGTTAATGGACCGGCAAAGCCTGCAGCGATGCATTAACCTTAAGAATGCCGCTGAGTATATCCAGAAGAATGTCTCCCTAGATTGCCCTTTTGTTCGCGCTCTGTACTCACCTAATTGTGGTTGCAGGGGGTCGATTCATAGCTCCTGGCCCCGCCTCTTCACTGGTCGCTACAAGGTCCACTCTCTGCTCCATGAGAAGGGACAGAAGCTATGTATGGATCCTGTGTGTGTGTGTGTGTGTGTGTGTGTGTGTGTGTGTGTGTGTGTGTGTGTGTGTGTGTGTGTGTACTCACCTAATTGTACTTGCAGGGGTTGAGACTCAGCTCCTGGCCCCTGCTCTTCACTGAACGCTACTAGGTAATCTCTCTCCCTGCTCCATGAGCTTTATCATACCTCGTCTTAAAGCTACGTATGGTTCCTGCTTCCACTACATAACTCGCCAGACTGTTCCACTTCCTGACCACTCTGTGACTGAAGAAATATTTCTTAACATTCCTGTGACTCATCTGAGTCTTCAGCTTCCAAGAGGGACCCCTTGTTTCAGTGTCCCCTCTCTGGAACATCCTGTCTCTGTCCACCTTGTCTATTCCACACAGTATTTTGTATGTCGTTATCATGTCTTCCCTAACCCTCCTCTCCTTCAGTGTCGTCAGGCCGATTTCCCTTAACCTTTCTTCGTAGGACATTCCCCTTAGCTCTGAAACTAACCTTGTCGCAAACCTTTTCACTTTCTTTAATTTCTTAACGTGCTTGACCCGGTGCGGGTTCCAAACTGGTGCTGCATACTCCAGTATGGGTCTGACGTACACGGTGTACAATATCTTGAAAGATTCCTTATTTAAGTATCGGAACGCTGATCTCAGGTTTGTCAGGCGCCCATAAGCTGCAGCAGTTGTCTGGTTGATGTGTGTTTCCGGAGACATGCTTGGTGTTATACTCACCCCAAGATCTTTCTCCTTGAGCGAGGTTTGCAGTCGTTGGCCACCTAGCCTATACTCTGTCTGCGGCCTTCTCTGCCCTTCTTCGATCTTCATGACTTTGCATTTGGCAGGGTTGAATTCGAGAAGCCAGTTGCTGGACCAGGTGTCCAGCCTGTTCAGGTCTCTTTGAAGTCCTGCCTGATCCTCATCTGATTTAATTCTCCTTATTAACTTCACATCATCTGCGAACAGGGACACCTCTGAGTCTATCCCTTTCATTATGTCACTCACATATACCAAAAATAGCACTTGTCCTAGGACCCTCCCCTGTGGGACCCCGCTCGTCACAGGCGCCCACTGATAGCTCATCAAGTACCATGACTCGTTGTTGCCTCCCTGTCAGGTAATCTCTGATCCATTGCAGTGCCCTCCCTGTTATACACGCCTGATCCTCTAGCTTCTGCACTAATCTCTTGTGAGGAGAAAATGCAATCAACCCGCCCCTCTCTCTCGTGTTTTACTTCTGTTACTTTATCGTAAAACTCCAGAAGGTTTGTGACACAGGATTTGCCTTCCATGAATCCGTACTGGTTGTCGTTTATACTCTTGTTCCGTTCCAGGTGCTCCACCACTCTCCTCCTGATAATCTTCTCCATGACTTTGCATACTATACACGTCAGAGACACTGGTCTGTAGTTAAGTGCCTCTTTTCTGTCTCCTTATTTAAAAATGGGAATTACATTTGCCGTCTTCCATACGTCAGGTATTTGCCCAGTTTCAAGGGATGTGTTAAAGACTATGGTTAATGGCATATACAGCATTTCTTCTTCCTCTCTAAGGACTCACGGGGAGATGTTGTCCGGTCCCATTGCCTTTAAGGTATCAAGGTCACTTAGCAGCTTCTTCACCTCCTCCTCAGTTGTGTGTATGTCATCCAACACTTGTTGGTATATTCCCTGTTGGTGTTCCCCTCTGTCCTGTTTCCCAGAGTCCTTTCTGTCTCTACTGTAAATACTTCCTTAAATCTCATGTTGAGCTCCTCACATACTTCTTTCCTCAGCCTGATCAGCTGTCTTTCTCCTAATGCGGCTATACGGCAGTTTCGTGTTATGTGTAATAGAATTGTTAACACAAGCAACAAATGCCTTCACAATAAGATAAATCGACACAGACAAAGATGTATATACTGAACGGTGAATGTCTCTCAGTGTATATGTGCTGATGGATTCCCTTATTCCTTGTTTTAGAGAATATAAACTCACAGTACACAGGAACAATAAAAGTCACCATACCCAGGCTGGAACAATAAGTCACCATAACCTGGCTGGAACAATAAGTCACCATACCCTTGCTGGAACAATAAGTCACCATACCCTTGCTGGAACAATAAGTCACCATACCCTTGCTGGAACAATAAGTCACCATACCCTTGCTGGAACAATAAGTCACCATACCCTTGCTGGAACAATAAGTCACCATACCCTGGCTGGAACAATAAAAAGTCACCATACCCTGGCTGGAGCAATAAGTCACCATACCCTGGCTGGAACAATAAGTCACCATACCCTGGCTGGACAATAAAAGTCACCATACCCTGGCTGGAACAATAAAAAGTCACCATACCCTGGCTGGAACAATAAGTCACCATACCCTGGCTGGAACAATAAGTCACCATACCCTGGCTGGACAATAAAAGTCACCATACCCTGGCTGGAACAATAAAAAGTCACCATACCCTGGCTGGAGCAATAAGTCACCATACCCTGGATGGAACAATAAAAGTCACCATACCCTGGCTGGAACAATAAGTCATCATACCCTGGCTGGAACAATAAGTCACCATACCCTGGCTGGAACAATAAGTCACCATACCCTGGCTGGACAATAAAAGTCACCATACCCTGGCTGGAACAATAAGTCACCGTATTCTGACTGAAACAATAAAAGTCACCATACCCTGGCTGGAACAATAAGTCACCATACCCTGGCTGGAACAATAAAAGTCACCATACCCTGGCTGGAACAATAAGTCATCATACCCTGGCTGGAACAATAAGTCACCATACCCGGGCTGGAACAATAAGTCACCATACCCTGGCTGGAACAATAAGTCACCATACCCTGGCTGGACAATAAAAGTCACCATACCCTGTCTAAAACAATAAAGAATTGAGACACTTATGCAACACATGGGAATCTTTATTGAAGAAACGTTTCGCCACACAGTGGCTTCATCACTCCAATACAAAGTAGAAATGGGTAAGGAGAGTAGAAGTATGAGGTAATCAGTCCCTCAACCTGGATTCGATGTGTTCAGTCCATCACTCTTGTAGTAAGTGCAGCATAGGGCCAGAGAGGTGGCTTATATACTGCGGTGAGATGAGTTGAAGCAGGAGGAGGCAGGATCTTAGTGGGACCTGCCACTAATGTAAGTAGGTCATCGTCCAAAGGTTTGGGCAAGCGTTGAAGTCCCACTAAGATCCTGCCTCCTCCTGCTTCAACTCATCTCACCGCAGTATATAAGCCACCTCTCTGGCCCTATGCTGCACTTACTACAAGAGTGATGGACTGAACACATCGAATCCAGGTTGAGGGACTGATTACCTCATACTTCTACTCTCCTTACCCATTTCTACTTTGTATTGGACTGATGAAGCCACTGTGTGGCGAAACGTTTCTTCAATAAAGATTCCCATGTGTTGCATAAGTGTCTCAATTCTTCAACTTGTCGGTTTTCAAAACCATTCATCACATAAAACAATAAAAGTCACCATACCCTGGCTGGAACAATAAAAGTCACCATACCATAGCTGGAACAATAAGTCACCATACCCTGGCTGGACAATGAAAGTCACCATACCCTGTCTGGAACAATAAAAGTCACCATACCCTGTCTGGAACAGTAAAAGTCACCATACCCTGGCTGGAACAATAAAAGTCACCATACCTTGGCTGGAATAATAAAAGTCACCATACCCTGGCTGGAACAATAAAAGTCACCATACCCTGGCTGGAACAATAAAAGTCACCATACCCTGACTGGAACAATAAAAGTCACCATACCCTGGCTGGAACAATAAAAGTCACCATACCTTGGCTGGAACAATAAGTCACCATACCCTGACTGGAACAATAAGTCACCATACCCTGGCTGGACAATAAAAGTCACCATACCCTGGCTGGAACAATAAGTCACCATACCCAGGCTGGAACAATAAGTCACCATACCCTGGCTGGAACAATAAGTCACCATACCCTGGGTGGAGCAATAAGTCACCATACCGTGCCTGGAGCAATAAGTCACCATACCCTGGCTGGACAATAAAAGCCACCATACCCTGGCTGGAACAATAATTCACCGTACTCTGACTAAAACAATAAAAGTCACCATACCCTTACTGGAACAATAAGTCACCATACCATAGCTGGAACAATAAGTCACCATACCCTGGCTGGACAATAAAAGTCACCATACCCTGGCTGGAACAGTAAGTCACCATACCCTGGCTGGAACAATAAAAGTCACCATACCCTGACTGGAACAGTAAATCACCATACCCTGGCTGGAACAATAAAAGTCACCATACCCTGACTGGAACAGTAAGTCACCATACTGGCTGGAACAATAAAAGTCACCATACCGTGACTGGAACAGTAAGTCACCATACCCTGGCTGGAACAATAAAAGTCACCATACCCTGACTGGAACAGTAAGTCACCATACCCTGGCTGGAACAATAAAAGTCACCATAAGCTGACTGGAACAGTAAGTCACCATACCCTGGCTGGAACAATAAAAGTCACCATACCTTGGCTGGAATAATAAAAGTCACCATACCCTGGCTGGAACAATAAAAGTCACCATACCCTGGCTGGAACAATAAAAGTCACCATACCCTGACTGGAACAATAAAAGTCACCATACCCTGGCTGGAACAATAAAAGTCACCATACCTTGGCTGGAACAATAAGTCACCATACCCTGACTGGAACAATAAGTCACCATACCCTGGCTGGACAATAAAAGTCACCATACCCCGGCTGGAACAATAAGTCACCCTACCAGGCTGGACAATAAGTCACCATACCCTGGCTGGAACAATAAGTCACCATACCCTGGGTGGAGCAATAAGTCACCATACCGTGCCTGGAGCAATAAGTCACCATACCCTGGCTGGACAATAAAAGCCACCATACCCTTACTGGAACAATAAGTCACCATACCATAGCTGGAACAATAAGTCACCATACCTGGTGGACAATAAAAGTCACCATACCCTGGCTGGAAAAAGTAAGTCACCATACCCCGGCTGGAACAATAAAAGTCACCATACCTGACTGGAACAGTAAATCACCATACCCTGGCTGGAACAATAAAAAATCACCATACCTGACTGGAACAGTAAGTCACCATACCCTGGCTGGAACAATAAAAGTCACCATACCGTGACTGGAACAGTAAGTCACCATACCTGGCTGGAACAATAAAAGTCACCATACCTGACTGGAACAGTAAGTCACCATACCCTGGCTGGAACAATAAAAGTTACCATAACCTGACTGGAACAGTAAGTCACCATACCCTGGCTGGAACAATAAAAGTCACCATACCCTGACTGGAACAGTAAGTCACCATACCCTGGCTGGAACAATAAAAGTCACTATACCCTGGCTGGAACAGTAAGTCACCATACCCTGGCTGGAACAATAAAAGTCACCATACCCTGGCTGGAACAATAAAAGTCACCATACCCTGGCTGGAACAATAAAAGTCACCATACCCTGACTGGAACAGTAAGTCACCATACCCTGGCTGGAACAATAAAAGTCACCATACCCTGGCTGGAACAGTAAGTCACCATACCCTGGCTGGAACAATAAAAGTCACCATACCCTGGCTGGAACAATAAAAGTCACCATACCCTGGCTGGAACAATAAAAGTCACCATACCCTGGCTGGAACAATAAAAGTCACCATACCCTGGCTGGAACAGTAAGTCACCATACCCTGGCTGGAACAATAAAAGTCACCATACCCTGGCTGGAACAATAAAAGTCACCATACCCTGGCTGGAACAATAAAAGTCACCATACCCTGGCTGGAACAATAAAAGTCACCATACCCTGGCTGGAACAATAAAAGTCACCATACCCTGGCTGGAACAGTAAGTCACCATACTCTGGCTGGAACAATAAAAGTCACCATACCCTGGCTGGAACAATAAAAGTCACCATACCCTGGCTGGAACAATAAAAGTCACCATACCCTGGCTGGAACAATAAAAGTCACCATACCCTGGCTGGAACAATAAAAGTCACCATACCCTGGCTGGAACAGTAAGTCACCATACCCTGGCTGGAACAATAAAAGTCACCATACCCTGGCTGGAACAGTAAAGTCACCATACCTGGCTGGAACAATAAAAGTCACCATACCCTGGCTGGAACAATAAAAGTCACCATACCCTGGCTGGAACAATAAAAGTCACCATACCCTGGCTGGAACAGTAAGTCACCATACCCTGGCTGGAACAATAAAAGTCACCATACCCTGGCTGGAACAATAAAAGTCACCATACCCTGGCTGGAACAATAAAAGTCACCATACCCTGGCTGGAACAATAAAAGTCACCATACCCTGGCTGGAACAAGCCATCCTGAAACACGCAATAACAATTTATTGTTGTAACAGTCGCCAGGGCAGTGTCCTGACACGGGTCACAAGCCTTCCACGTCCTGATATGAGAAGAACGTTAGCACATGATGTTTCAGTCTATCCCTGAACCGTTCTCACATCACAAGTGAGAGAAAAAAGGCGGAGGTCGGAAGACAGAACAGCCGAGGGAAGAGAGACAGTAGCAGAAGTAGCATCAGTAGTAGTGTGGAATTTTTTTTACATAATTTCTTAAATGAATAATATAATAATTGTGTAATAAAATGTGATATTATTTGGACCCTTTGAAATTTTTTAAGAGAAGGGGGTTGTGGAACAGCCGGAAAGTGAGGCAGAGGCAGGGAGACGATATGTAGAATTTAATGTGTGAACACTGGACGAGTTGTGCAATGTGATTGGGCGTTCTCGAGGGTCAATTGGGGTTTTTCGGCCAGAATTTGTAATTAGAAACGCATGTTAATGTCCTCTGCTGAAGAACTGGGACAGGAAATTTGCTGGACCTCAAGAATTACGTGTGGATGGCAGAAGATAAGGGATGCAAATATCGCTCACAGGGAAGTGCACCATTAGCCCTTGCATTTACATCTCTAGCTGGCCAAGTGTTAGGCAGGTGTTGTGGTGTGATCCATCTACAGTAATTAAATGGCAAGTGGTAATAACCAATTATATTTTGTGTACCCAGCAAACGTAATTATAAACAGTCCAAAACTTTAATTTACCAGAGTAGCTGGTTTTAATATTATAATTATTAATTTAATATCAGGTCTAGCTTTTTGTGAAAGTGGTGGGAAGTGGGCAACGAGGGAGTTACAGTTCAGTGACCTGCTATGATTTAAGTCCCACTTACCTCACCCAAATTACTTGCAGGTAATAAGTCAGGTAATGCACTGTAAGACTGGTGCAGGTGATTTGCTCACATAATAATAATAATAATAATAATAATAATAATAATAATAATAATAATAATAATAATAATAATAATAATAATAATAATTTTCACACGTTGTAATGAGGACGTAGCAGCAATAAAGATAGTTGTTAAAAAAAGGTATAAAATGCCGAAATGTGCAGCAGTTGGGTATCTTTACTGTTGAAACGTTTTACCTACACAGTAGACTTCTTCGGTCGAATACAGAGGCAGCAAGTGTTGGTAGTGAGATGAAGATGATGTAATGATGTAACCAGTCCATCAACCTTGGAGAAATAGTATATGAGGTGGTCAGTCCCTCAGCTTGACTGAGTAGTAGTAGATGAGATTGGTAGTGTAAAAGAAACAAGAGAACAGAGAAGCACTGCAGGAGGACAACTGGCCCACGACGGTATGACAAAACTCCCTTGGGACAAACCTCCCTCAGTACATAAAGACAGTACATAAAAACTAGTTAGTTGTTCTTTAGTCTCTGCCTAGCATACGGGCGCCTGGCAAACCTACGGATAGCGTTCCGATACCTCAGTAAGGAGTCGTTCAAGACTCTGTATACCATCTACGTCAGGCCCATACTGGAGTATGCAGCACCAGTTCGGAATCCACACCTAGTCAAGCACGTCAAGAAATTAGAGAAAGTGCAAAGGTTTGCAACAAGACTAGTCCCAGAGCTATGGGGATTGTCCTACGAAGAAAGGTTGAGGAAAATCGGCCTGACGACACTGGAGGACAGGAGGGTCAGGGGAGACATGATAACGACATATAAAATACTGCGCAGAATAGACAAGGTGGACAAAGACGGGATGTTCCAGAGATGGGACACAGACACAAGAGGTCACAATTGGAAGTTGAAGACTCAGATGAATCAAAGGGATGTTAGGAAGTATTTCTTCGGTCATAGAGTAGTCAGGCCGTGGAATAGCCTAGAAAGTGACGTAGTGGAGGCGGGAACCATACATAGTTTTAAGGCGAGGTATGATAGAGCTCATGGGGCAGGGAGAGAGAGGACCTAGTAGCGGTCGGTGAAGAGGCGGGGCCAGGAGCTGTGACTCGACCCCTGCAACGACAAATAGGTGAGTACAAATAGGTGAGTACACACACACACACACACACACACACACACACACACACACACTCACACACACTCCCTTCCCACTCATTATCCCTAGCCTTCTCCCTAGCATTCTCTCTCCCTCTCTCACTATCTCTCTCTCTCTCCCTCCGTCTCTCTCACACACAAGCTCCTTTCCGTGATAAAAAAAAAATGGGTAACCCAAGAGGGCGGAGACCCAGGGGTCTGGAGGTCGAACCCAGGAGGGAGGAACCTGGGAGGAAAGATTGGGAGGCAGAGCTCACAAAAATGGAGGAAGAGTGGGGAAGGAAGCTAGCTGAGCTCGGCAGGGTAATGGAGGAGAGGATAGCTGAAGAGAGCAGGAAGCGGGAACTTCAAGTCTTAGCAGCAGAAGATAAGATAAAGTGCTTAGAAGAGGAGCTAAAAAACCTGAAACAAAATAGAGAGACAAATGACAGTACAGACATGATATCAGGAACTTCTATACTAGTCACAGACGAGGGGGCTACCTGGAGTCTACCTGGAGGTTATTCTGGGGATCAACGCCCCCGCGGCCCGGTCCACGACCAGGCCTCCTGATGGATCAGGGCCTGATCAACCAGGCTGTTACTGCTGGCTGCATGCAGTCCAACGTACAAGCCACAGCCCAGCTGATCTGGCACTGACTTTAGGCATCTGTCCAGCTCTCTCTTGAAGGCAGCTGTAGGAATTCAGGAAAAGATGAGTACAGGAAGACGAAATGAGAAGCCTGCAGTCAATGCAGGAGACATGACTTATGCAGAGACTCTAACAGTCAACTACAGTGGCAGGGAACAGCTGAGCAGGGAAGACAGTCCACTGAGCATAGAGGCTGCAGTAAGGGCAGGGGTTGAAGGCAGGAACGTTTCGATGGAAGGAGCTAAAACACCTCAGAGGATGCAAAGAGAGACACAGTGGGAGAAGGAGAGGGAGAGGTCGGTGTTTGTCTACAGGCTCCAAGAAGTTGAAGGGGAAACCTATGATGAAAGAAACCAGGGGGAGAAGAAAACAATCAAAGGTATCTGGAAAGCAATAGGTGAGGGAGACATGACCCAGGTGGCAAATTTTCGGAGAATTGGGTGGTTTGCAGGCAGAAGGAGACGGCATGTCAAAGTAATCTTCAAGGCAGAATCAGCTCGAACCAGGATCCTGCAGGAGAAAGCACGACTGAGGAACAATCCAGAGTACCGGAGAGTGTACCTCGATCACGACAGAACACAGCAGGAAAGGACAATACTGAGAGAGAGGGTACAATGACGAAAGGAGGAACGGGAAGCATCAATGAAGACGAGCAGAACCCAGACTCAAGTGGAAGGGCAAATACACCCTACAGAGACACCCACAGAAGGACTCCAACCACAACAACCCCAAAACAACTGAATAATCTCAACCAAAACCTACACACTGTTCCCTCTGCCCCCACCCCCATCACAAACCCCAACCCTACAGCAGCCCCCTTTGGGCACTCTGCCCCCACCCCCACCATAAACCCCACCCACACTGTGACAACCCCAATGCAGTTGAGCAATGTCAACCAAAACCCACACACTGTTCCCTCTGCCCCCACCCCCACATCACAAACCCCACTGCTACAGCAGCTCCCTATGGGCACTCTGTCCTCACCCCCATCACAAACCCCACCCACACCACAAACCCCCATAGCCCCCCAGGGCTCCCGCTTCCCCAACCCCAATATTCTCCCAGGTCCACCGTGATAGACAAGAAGCTGAAGGTGTGGTACACAAATGCAGATGGAATATCAAATAAATACGAGGAGTGGCATGAAAGAATCAACGAGAAGGCCCTAGACATCATAGCAGTCACAGAAACAAAACTCACTGAGACAATAACAGATGCAGTCTTCCCACTGGGATATCAGATCCTGAGGAAAGATAGAAGGAGCAGAGGGGGAGGAGGGGTTGCACTGCTCATAAAAAACCGATGGAGTTTTGAGGACATGAAAAGCATGGATGAGATTGGAGAAAGGGACTACATAGTACGTACAATTCAATCTGGGGAACATAAGGTGGTCATTGCTGTGATGTACAACCCACCACAGAACTGCAGGAGGCCAAGAGAGGAATATGATGAGAACAGAGTGATGGTGGACACACTGGTTGAGGTGGCACGAAGAGCTCAATTGTGCTGAGCAAAGTTACTGGTTATGGGTGATTTCAACCACAGGGAGATCAGTTGGGAAAACCTGGAGCCTCATGGGGGCCCCGAAACATGGAAAGCCAAGATGATGGATGTGGTACTGGAAAACCTCATGCATTAACACATCAGGGACACTAATAGGGAGAGAGGGGAGGATGAACGTAGTAGTTCAGACATTGATGACATCACATATGAGAGGCCCCTCGGAGCTAGTGACCATGTAGTCATGACTTTTGATTACATAGTAGAGTTACAGGTGGAGAGGGTAACAGGAGTTGAATAGGAAAAGCCAAACTATAAAAGGGGGGACTACACAGGTATGAGGAACTTCCTGCGGAAGGTGCAGTGGGACAGAGAAATTGTAGAAAAATCAGTAAATGAAATGATGGAATATGTAGCAATAAAGTGCAAGGAGTCAGAAGAAAGGTTTGTTCCCAAGGGCAACAAAAACAATGGGAAGACCAAAGTGAGTCCTTCGTTTACCCGAAGGTGCAGGGAGGCAAAAACTAAGTGCATTAGAGAATGGAAGAGGTATAGAAGGCAAAGGACCCAGTCGAAGACCAGAAACGAATATGCACAGATAAGGACAGTACGAAAATGACATAGCATCGAAAGCCAAGTCTGACCCGAAACTGCTGTTTAACCACATCAGGAGAAAGACGACAGTCAAAGACCAGGTGATCAGGCTGAGGAAATAAGGTGGGAACTCACAAGAAATGATCATGAGTTATGCGAGGAGCTCAACAAGAGATTTAAGGAAGTATTCACAGTGGAGACAGGAAGGACTCTGGGGAAACAGGACAGAGGGGGACACCAACAAGGAATACACCAACAAGTGTTGGATGATATGCACACAACTGAGGAGGTGAAGAAGCTGCTAAGTGACCTTGATACCTCAAAGACAATGGGACCGGACAACATCTCCACATAGGTCCTCAGGGAGGGAGCAGATATACTGTGTGTGCCATTAACCACAATCTTCAAAAGATCTCTTGAAACTGGGCAACTGCCTGAGGTATGGAAGACCGCAAATGTAGTTCCCATTTTTGAAAAAGGAGACAGAAAAGAGGCATTAAATTACAGACCAGTGTCATTGACGTGTATAGTATGCAAAGTCAAGGAGAAGATTATCAGGAGGAGAGTGGTGGAGCACCTGGAACGGAACAAGAGTATAAACAACAACCAGCACGGATTTATGGAAGGTAAATCCTGTGTCACAAACCTTCTTGAGTCTTATGACAAAGTTACAGAAGTAAGACACGAGAGAGAGGGGTGGGTTGATTGCATTTTCTTGGACTGCAAGAAGGTCTTCAACACAGTTCCTCACAAGCGACTAGTGCAGAAACTAGAGGAACAGGCGTGTATAACAGGAAGGGCACTGCAATGGATCAGAGAATACCTGACAGGGAGGCAACACTGACTCATGGTACCGATGAGGTATCACAGTGGGCACCTGTCACGAGCGGGGTCCCACGGGGGTCGGTCCTAGGACCAGTGCTATTTTTGGTTTATGTGAATGACATGATGGAAGGGATAGACTCAGAGGTGTCCCTGTTTGCATATGATGTGAAGTTAATGAGGAGAATTAAATCAAATGAGGATCAGGAAGGACTTCAAAGAGACCTGGACAGGCTGGACACCTGGTCCAGCAACTGGCTTCTTGAATTCAACCATGCCAGATGCAAAGTCATGAAGATCAGAGAAGGGCAAAGAAGACCGCAGACAGAATATAGACTAGGTGGCCAAAGACTGCAAACCTCGCTCATGGAGAAAGATCTTAGGGTGACCATAACACCGAGCATGTCTCCGGAGACACACATCAACCAGATAGCTGCGACAGCATATGGGCGCCTGGCAAACCTGAGAATAGGAATAAGAAGATGAGAGATAGAGTGTGCTTCCCTGGAGCTGGTGTTGGGGACATTGTCAACAGACTGGATAATATCATGTCAGGTAATGGGAACAAGCCCATTATCTGTCTCAGTGCTGGTGGAAATGATATTGGGAAGGGTAGGAGAGAAGAGCTGCTAGATAAGTACAGGTCAGCTATAGATTTCATTAAGTCTAAGGGAGGGATCCCAATCATATGTAGCATCTTGCCTAGAAGGGGAGTAGGAAATGAATGGTTGTCTAGGGCAATTGGTGTAAATTGCTGGCTAGACAGATACTGCAAGGAACTTGCAATCCCATTCATTGACAACTGGAACAACTTTTATGGCAAACATGATATGTATGCAAGGGATGGGGTTCATCTCTCTGGGGCAGGGGTGGTAGCACTTGCAGACTCGATTGAGAAGGCATTGGTGAAATGCCTATGATTTTAAACTGATGGAAGATAGAGGTATGGGTGTGTGTGGGGAAACAAGCAGGTTGCAACACTAGGGTTGGAAACAGTAAATGTATAAAAGGCATTCAGCATGAAGTTATAAATAAAGACAATAGAACAGGTCAGCAAAACAAAGGGGGACAGCAGAGGGCAGCAAGGGACTAGCTCCCTTAAGGTTTACTATACTAATAGCAGGAGTGTTAGAAATAAGATAGATGAGCTAAGATTAATTGCAAGTGCAGGAAACATAGATATTATTGCTATAACAGAGACCTGGCTCAATCTGAAAGATAGAGAGATGCCCTCTGAATGTCACATACAAGGCTATAAATTATTCCACACTGACAGGGTCAACAGGAAAGGTGGTGGAGTAGCGATGTATGTCAGAGACAATTTAAATTGTTGTGTTAGACAAGATATTAAATTAGAAGCGTCAGCCACTGAATCTGTTTGGTTACAGCTTCTCGAGGGCCGAGAAAAAACTAATTTTGGGTGTGATTTACAGGGCCCCAAATCTTGATAGGGAGTGCAGTAAACTTCTATGGGACGAAATTCGTAAGCATCTACATACGAAAATGTTGTGCTAATGGGAGATTTCAATTATAGACAGATTGACTGGAGCAATTTGACAGGAAATTTAGAGTCGGGTGACTTTCTTGATACGATCAGGATTGTTTTTTAAAACAGTTTGTGACAGAGCCAACTAGGGGAAATAACCTCCTTGACTTGGTTCTTGCCAGTAGGGAAACACTAATTAATAATCTTGAGGTTAATGATGAGCTTGGGGAGAGTGATCACAAATCACTCAGTTTTAACATATCATGGAATTCCCCTAATAATGGCAATCAAGTCTCCGTCCCTGACTTTCGCTTGGCTGATTTCATAGGACTGAAAAATTACTTAGGTGGGCTGAACTGGAATGACCTGACTAGGGGTCAGGTAGGTGGTGATGGTTGCCGATATGATGCTTTCCAGGGCATAGTTCTAGCTGCTCAGTCAAATTATGTTCCAAATAGGGAAATCAGATCAAACAAAAATGATCCTAAATGGATGAACAATAGATTAAAATATCTGATTGGTCAAAAGAGAGGCATATATAGGCAAATCAAAAGAGGAGAGGGCAATTAAGAAATCGATATATTCAGTTAAAGAGAGAAATAAAAAAGGGAATTAGAAAAGCAAATAGAGATTATGAGGTTAAAGTTGCAAGAGAATCGAAGACTAACCCAAAAGGATTCTTTCAGGTATACAGAAGTAAGATCAGGGACAAGATAGGCCCAATCAAAAGTTCCTCGGGTCAGCTCACTGACAGTGATAAGGAAATGTGTAGAATTTTTAACACATACTTCCTCTCAGTTTTTTACACAGGAGGATACCAGCGATATTCCAGTAATGATAAATTATGTAGAACAGGACGATAATAAACTGTGCACTATTAGGGTCACAAGTGACATGGTCCTTAGGCAAATAGATAAATTAAAACCTAACAAATCCCCAGGCCCTGATGAACTGTATGCAAGGGTTCTAAAGGAATGTAAAGAGGAGCTTAGCACACCTTTGGCTAATCTTTTCAACATATCACTACAAACTGGCATGGTGCCAGATAAGTGGAAAATGGCAAATGTGATACCTATTTTCAAAACAGGTGACAGGTCCTTAGCTTCGAACTATAGACCAATAAGCCTAACCTCCATAGTGGGAAAATTTATGGAATCAATAATTGCCGAGGCAGTTCGTAGCCACCTTGAAAAGCATAAATTAATCAACGAATCTCAGCATGGTTTTACAAAGGGGCGTTCCTGCCTTACGAATTTATTAACTTTTTTCACTAAGGTATTTGAGGAGGTAGATCATGGTAATGAATATGATATTGTGTATATGGACTTCAGTAAGGCTTTTGACAGGGTCCCCACATCAGAGACTATTGAGGAAAATTAAAGCACATGGAATAGGAGGAGAAATTTTTTCCTGGATAGAGGCATGGTTGACAAATAGGCAGCAGAGAGTTTGCATAAATGGGGAGAAATCAGAGTGGGGAAGCGTCACGAGCGGTGTTCCACAGGGGTCAGTGTTGGGCCCCCTGCTGTTCACAATCTACATAAACGACATAGATGAGGGCATAAAGAGCGACATCGGCAAGTTTTGCCGATGACACCAAAATAGGCCGTCGAATTCATTCTGACGAGGACATTCGAGCACTCCAGGAAGATTTGAATAGACTGATGCAGTGGTCGGAGAAGTGGCAGATGCAGTTTAATATAGACAAATGCAAAGTTCTAAATGTTGGACAGGACAATAACCATGCCACATATAAACTAAATAATGTAGATCTTAATATTACGGATTGCGAAAAAGATTTAGGAGTTCTGGTTAGCAGTAATCTGAAACCAAGACAACAGTGCATAAGTGTTCGCAATAAAGCTAATAGAATCCTTGGCTTCATATCAAGAAGCATAAATAATAGGAGTCCTCAGGTTGTTCTTCAACTCTATACATCCTTGGTTAGGCCTCATTTAGATTATGCTGCACAGTTTTGGTCACCGTATTACAGAATGGATATAAATTCTCTGGAAAATGTACAAAGGAGGATGACAAAGATGATCCCATGTATCAGAAACCTTCCCTATGAGGATAGACTAAGGGCCCTGAAACTGCACTCTCTAGAAAGACGTAGAATTAGGGGGGATATGATTGAGGTTTATAAGTGGAAGACAGGAATAAATAAAGGGGATTGTAAATAGTGTGCTGAAAATATCTAGCCTAGACAGGACTCGCAGCAATGGTTTTAGTTGGAAAAATTCAGATTCAGGAGGGATATAGGAAAGTACTGGTTTGGTAATAGAGTTGTGGATGAGTGGAACAAACTCCCAAGTACCGTTATAGAGGCCAAGAACGTTTTGTAGCTTTAAAAATAGGTTGGATAAATACATGATGTAGATGTGGGTGGGTGTGAGTTGGACCTGATAGCTTGTGCTAACAGGTCGGTTGCCGTGTTCCTCCCTTAAGTCAATGTGACCTGACCTGACTAGGTTGGGTGCATTGGCTTAAGCCGGTAGGGACTTGGACCTGCCTCGCATGGGCCAGTAGGCCTTCTGCAGTGTTCCTTCGTTCTTATGTTCTTATGTTCTTATACCTTAGTAAGGAATCATTCTAGACACTGTACACTGTGTACATCAGGCCCATACTGGAGTATGCAGCACCAGTTTGGAACCCACACCTGGTCAAGCACGTCTTGTTGCAAAGGTTTGCAACAAGGCTAGTTCCGGAGTTCAAGGGTATGTCCTACTAAGAAAGGTTAAGGGAAATCGGACTGACGACGTTGGAGGACAGGAGGGTCAGGGGAGACATTATAATGACATACAAAATACTGCATGGAATAGATAAGGTAGACAGAGACAGATTGTTCCAGAGAGGGGACACAGAAACAAGGGGTCACAATTGGAAGCTGAAGACTCAGACGAGTCACAGGAATGTTAGGAAGTATTTCTTCAGTCATAGAGTCGTCAGGAAGTGGAATAGCCTAGCAAGTGATATAGTGGAGGCAGGAACCATACATAGCTTTAAGATGATGTATGACAAAGCTCAGGAAGCAGAGAGAGAGAGATCACTAGTAGCGGTCAGTGAAGAGGAAGCGCCAGAAGCCGAGTCTCGACCCCTGCAACCACAATTAGGTGAGTAGGTGAGTACACACAAAATGGTGGGGACTCAAAGGAACCAGGGACCAGAAGAGAATGGTTCTAGTAGGGAGGAGTGGATGGAGGAGCAGTGCAAAAGGATGGAACAAGAGTGGGAGAGAAAACTAGGACAGCTTTCTGCAACAATGGAGACAGAGCTGTCTGTGAAATTGAAAAAGAGGTTGGAGGAGGAGAAGAATTGGGAGTCACAAGTCGAAACTGCAGTAGCCAGGATAAGGGTCCTAGACGATGAGGTAAACAGGCTGAAGCGAGTTACAGGGGTACTGAATGGAGAAGACACAGCATATGAAGCTGGGAGGCCAAACAGAAAGGAAGGAGATATAACTTATGCTAAGGTCACATCAGCCTGCCAAGCAGGGCCAAGGAGTGAAAGGGGAGAGCAGCTGGGCACAGATGGTGAGGGTGATAGGTCAAATGCAGAGGCACAACCATGCTACCAAGAACTACTGGAAAAAAACAAGGAAAAAATGGCCATGTACAGACAGGAATCAGAGTCACAGAGGAAAAGGCAATGGGAGGAGGAAAGGGCAAAGTCAGTGTTTATTCATGGGCATCAGGAAAGCGAGGGAAGGACACACACTGAAAGACGGCAGGCAGAAAGAAAGGAGATTGAGAACATCATCACAAAAATAAGTGAAGAGGACATGGATGACATTGTAAATTTTCAGAGAATAGGGAGGTACCTGAAGGGGAGAAAACGACTGATCAAGCTGATTTTCAGGACAGAAACAGTGCAGAACAGGATCCTCCAAGAGAAACCATGGTTGAAGTACTCATCAGAATACAAGAAGGTGTTCCTAGACAGAGACAGAACACAAACAGAATGTCAGCAGCTGAGGGAGAGAACACAAAAGTGAAAGGAGCTAGGATGGGAGACAGGAACAGAATCAGCAGAGGTCAACCAGTGCACGGCAGAGCAACAAGAGCAAGCACACACAGAACCATCCCCAGAACCCAACAATCTATCACACCATCCCAACACAAACTCCAATCCACACTCACAGCTCCCACCCAACACTCAGCTATAGAATCCCACAGTACACTACTAGGTCTCCCACCCTCACAGACCCCCCAAAACACAATGATGGAGAGGAAACTAATGGTATGGTACACAAACGCTGATGAAATAACAAATAAATGGGAGGAGGCATCACCAGACATCATAGCTTTCACAGAAACCAAGCTCACAGGTATGATAACAGATGTCATCTTTACAATGGGATATCAGATCCTGAGGAAAGACAGAGGAAGCAGGGGGGTGGAGGAGTGGCACTGCTGATCAAAAACCGATGGAATTTTGATGAGCTGGAGAGAGGAGACAGTGGAGAAGCAAGTGATTACATAGTAGGAACGCTTGAGTCTGGAGGTCCCAAGGTGGTAATTGCAGTGATGTATAAACCACCACAGAACAGCAGGAGGCCAAGGCAAGAGTATGATGAGAGCAATAGAGTGATGGTTGACACACTGGCTGTAGTGGCCAAAAGAGCTCATGTGAGCAGGGCAAAGCTACTGATCATGGGTGACTTTAAGCACAAGGAAATCGATTGGAAGAACTTGGAGCCACATGGGGTCCAAGATACATGCAGGGCTAAGACGATGGAGGTGGTACTGGAAAACTTCATCTACCAACACATAAGGGACACTACCAGAGAGGAGAGGATGAACCAGCGAGACTGGACCTAGTATTCACCTTGAGTAGTGCAGATGTTGAGGATATCACATATGAAAGACCCCTTGGGGCCATCAATCATGTGGTGTTAACCTTCGGATTCACAGAGTTACAAGTGGAGGAGGAAGAAGGAAGGGCCGGGCTAATGAAGCCAAACTACAAGAAAGGGGACTACTACACGGTATGAGGAACTTCCTGAATGGGGTCCAGTGGGACAGAGAACTGGAAGGGAAGCCAGTAATTGAGTTGATGGAATATGTAACAACAATATGCAAGGAAGCTGAGGAGAGGTTTGTACCTAAGTGTAACAGGAATAATGAAAAAGCCAGGATGAGCCCATGGTTCACCCAAAGGTGCAGGGAGGCAAAAACGAAATATGCTAGGGAATGGAAGAAGTACAGAAGGCAAAGGATTCAGGAGAATAAGGAGAGCAGTCGTAGAGCCAGAAATGAATATACACAGGTAAGAAGGGAGGCCCAATGACAATATGAAAACGACATAGCAGCAAAAGCCAAATCTGACCCGAAGCTTTTATACAGCCACATCAGGAGGAAAACAACAGTCAACGACCAGGTAATCAGGCTAAGGAAGGAAGGAGGAGAGACAACAAGAAACAACTGTGAAGTATGTGAGGAACTCAATAGGACATTCAAAGAAGGGTTCACAGAGGAGACAGAAGGGACTCCAGAAAGTCGGAGAGGTAGCGTACATCACCAAGTGCTGACACAATACACACAACCGAGGAAGAAGTGAAGTAGCTTCTGAGTGAGCTAGATACCTCAAAGGCAATGGGGACGGATAACATCTCCCCATGGGTCCTGAGAGAGGGAGCAGAGGCGCTATGTGTACCCCTAACAACAATATTCAACACAACTATCGAAACAGGGAGATTGCCTGGGGCATGGAAGACAGCAAATGTAGTCCCAATCTTTAAAAAAGGAGACAGACATGAAGCACTAAATTACAGACCAGTGTCACTTACATTTATAGTATGCAAAGTCATAGAGAAGATTATCAGGACAAGAATGGTGGAACATCTAGAAAGGAATGTTCTCATCAACAGCAGCCAACATGGTTTCAGGGATGGGAAATCCTGTGTCACAAACCTACTGGAGTTCTATGACAGGGTGACAGCAGTAAGACAAGAGAGAGAGGGGTGGATAGATTGCATTTTCCTAGACTGTAAGAAGGCGTCTGACACAGTTCCACACAAGAGATTAGTGCAAAAACTGGAGGACCAAGCAGGGATAACAGGGAAGGCAATACAATGGATCAGGGAATACTTGTCAGGAAGACAGCAGCGAGTCACGGTACGTGGCGAGGTGCCAGAGTGGGCGCCTGTGACCAGCGGGGTCCCGCAAGGGTCAGTCCTAGGACCAGTGCTGTTTCTGGTATTTGTGAATGACATGACGGAAGGAATAGACTCGGAAGGGTCCCTGTTTGCAGATGATGTGAAGTTGATGAGAATTCATTCAGACGAGGACCAGGCAGAACTACAAAGGGATCCGGACAGGCTGCAAACCTGGTCCAGCAATTGGCTCCTGGAGTTCAACCCCACCATGTACAAAGTCGTGAAGATTGGGGAAGGGCAAAGAAGACCGCAGACGGAGTGCAGTCTAGGGAGCCAGAGACTACAAACCTCACTCAAGGAAAAAGATCTTGGGATGAGTATAACACCAAGCACATCTCCTGAGGTGCACATCAACTAAATAACTGTTGCAGCATATGGGCGCCTAGCAAACCTCAGAACAGCATTCCGACATCTTAATAAGGAATCGTTCAGGACCTTGTACACTGTGTACGTTAGGCCCATATTGGAGTATGCGGCACCAGTTTGGAACCCGCACCTAGCCAAGCATGTAAAGAAACTAGAGAAAGTGCAAAGGTTTGCAGCATGACTAGTCCCAGAGCTAAGGGGTATGTCCTACGAGGAGAGGTTAAGGGAAATTGACTTGACACTGGAGGACAGGAGAGATAGGGAACACATAATAACGACATATAAAGTACTGGGGGAGGGGACGTGGCTAGGCCTGGGGACACTTGGTCCCAAAGATGAGGGGGTACTTGTACCTCCTCCCATGGGAGACTTAGGTCTCGAAATACTCCCCAGATGGGGAGCCAAGGCCGGGTCATCACTACTTGGAAAAGACCCGGGCCGGGAGAATACCGGCGAATAAAAAAAAAATACTGAGAGGAATTGAAGAATTGAGACACTTATGCAACACATGGGAATCTTTATTGAAGAAACGTTTCGCCACACAGTGGCTTCATCAGTCCAATACAAAGTAGAAATGGGTAAGGAGAGTAGAAGTATGAGGTGATCAGTCCCTCAACCTGGATTCGATGTCTTCAGTCCATCACTCTTGTAGTAAGTGCAGCATAGGGCCAGAGAGGTGGCTTATATACTGCGGTGAGATGAGTTGAAGCAGGAGGCGGGGGGATCACTTGTCGGTTTTCAAAACCATTCATGAGAGGAATTGACACGGTGGACAAAGACAGGATGTTCCAGAGATGGGACACAACAACAAGAGGACACAGTTGGAAGTTGAAGACACAGTTGAATCACAGGGATGTTAGGAAGTATTTTTTCAGTCACAGAGTAGTCAGGAAGTGGAATAGTTTGGGAAGCGATGTAGTGGAGGCAGAAACCATACATAGCTTTAAGCAGAGGCATGATAAAGTTCATGGTTCAGGGGGGCCAGGAGCTATGACTCGACCCCTGCAACCACAACTAGGTGAGTACACAGTAACAATGGGTCAAAACTGAAAGCTAAACACTCAAATAAGTCACAGGGATGTTAGGAAGTATTTGTTCAGTCACAGAGTTGTCAGAAAGTGAAACAATCTAGAGAAGGATGTAGTGGAGGCAGGATCCATACATAGCTTTTAGAAGAGGTTCGATAAAGCTCATGGAGCAGGGAGAGAGTGGACCTAGTAGTGATCAGCGAAGAGGTGGGACCACAAATGGGTGAGTGCATATAGGTGACTACACACAATCACTATATATACATATAATATATATATATATATATATATATATATATATATATATATATATATATATATATATATATATATATATATATATATATATATATATATATATATAATATATATATATATATATATATAAAATATATATATATATATATTTATATATATATATATATATATATATATATATATATATATATATATATATATTAAACACTCCAGTATCCCTAATATAGCAGAGGCAAGAAGAAGAAAAACACGAGG
Source organism: Cherax quadricarinatus (assembly GCF_026875155.1). Taxonomy (NCBI): domain Eukaryota; kingdom Metazoa; phylum Arthropoda; class Malacostraca; order Decapoda; family Parastacidae; genus Cherax; species Cherax quadricarinatus. The sequence goes on from NC_069407.1 coordinate 26,978,297, forward strand.
TTCTAATTGCGCAACTTAATTAAGAAACCTTGGAGGATCCCCAGGGCTCAACTCTAAGACGGGAATTCTTAAGGGATTACTTGGTAGAGTCAGGTCTAAACACATGGGTTTATCACCACTACAACTCTCTAATGACAACATTATGTGCCTCTGCAGGTTGCGTACGGGCCCCTCTTTGTGTCTGTGTATGTTATACACACTCCCCACTCAAAATTAGGGTCTAGATTCTAGTAAAGGGCTCTTAATCAGAGGAAGAGGAGCCGTTTTCATTTTCTTTGAATCAGATCTGATCATCCATAATTCCCTAGGTATAGCATGGACCAACTTGGCTTGACCTGGTTTTCACTTCGAGTGAAGCTGACCTAGAAGAAATAGGCTACCAGGTGGGTCGAGTTAGTATATAGTAGAAGTGTGGAGAAAAGAACTAGGACAAATATTAACGAGACTACAGAAAAAAAGAGACTATGAAGGGAAGAGATTGTCATTAATGAAGGAATCCACTGAGACAGAGAACTGAATGATAAGATAAGATATGAGATAATAATAATATTTTTTATTTCTACAAGTATATATACAAGGTATACAGACCATCGCTGACATCAGTGACATACTACTATATAGAAAGTCCCTTGTTATGCAGAGCATTTCCCGCAAATTAGGTCAATTTTGTCCCAGCCACCAATAAACCTCTTTGATCAGGTCCTTATCCACCTGGAGGCACTGCCATGGACCACTCCGAGGGGGCGTTGATCCCCAGAATACCCTGGAGGTATACTCCAGGTAGGATGCGACCCACACCAGTCGACTAACACTCAGGTACCCATTTTACTGATAGGTGAACATGAACAGCAGGTGTCTTACTGAAACACGTTTTAATGTTTTCCACCCATACCTGTGAATCGAGCCCCAGATCACAGTATGTGAGCTGAGTGCGCTAGCGGTCGACCTACTGGATGATGGAGGCTTGGGAAAGCGAAATAGAGAGAAAGCTCTTGGTCACTCAGAGCTGAAGAGAAGTCAAAAGGAGCAAAGAGCAGTGACTTCGCCCGAAACACCCGGGACAGCAGAGAACAGTGAAGCGGAATATTCAGCTAGGAGTTGCTATGCAATTATGAGAAGCCAACCAGAGTGTCATTTCAAGAAGGTGTCAGCACCAATAGTCAAATAAATACCGAAATTACTACGACGCCAGACAGGGAGGAAGACGGCTGTGAATAATCAAGTGATAAGACTGAAGAAGGAAGAGTAGAGAAGACGACTGAGAGGCATGCCAGGAATAAACAGAAAATCTGAGATCTATCACAGAGGAAACTCGGAAGATGCCACGAAGGAAAGATGAAAAAATTAACCAAGAAAAATGGGATCGAATTCATATATCGAAGTAGAAAGTAACGAAGACACGCAAGATGTGGGAGTGAGGTGTGGGAGTGAGGTGTGGGAGTGAGGTGTGGGAGTGAGGTGTGGGAGTGAGGTGTGGGAGTGAGGTGTGGGAGTAGGTGTGGGGAGGGGGGGTGAGTGTGGGAGTGAGGTGTAGGAGTAGTGAGGTGTGGGAGTGAGGGTGTGTGGGAAAGGAGGTGTGGGATGAGGTGTGGGAGTGAGTGTGGGAGTAGGGTGGATAAAGAGGTGTGGGAGTGAGGTGTGGGAGTGAAGTGTGGGAGCTAGGTGGGGAGTGAGGTGTGGGAGTGAGGTGTGGGAGTGAGGCGTGGGATTGAGGTGTGGAGTTAAGTGTGGGAGTGAGGTGTGGGAGTGAGGTGTGGGAGTGAAGCGTGGGAGTGAGGTGTGGGAGTGAGATATGGGAGTGAAGTGTGGGAGTGAGATGTGGGAGTGAGGTGTGGGAGTGAGGTGTGGAGTGAGGTGTGGGAGTGAGGTGTGGGAGTGAAGGCGGAGTGAGGTGTGGGAGTGAGGTGTGGAGTGAGGTGTGGGAGTAGGTGTGGGAGTGAGGTGGGGGAGTGAGGTGTGGAGTAGTTGGGAGTGAGGTGTGGGAGTGAGGTGTGGGAGTGAGTGTGGGAGTGAAGTGTGGAGTGAGGTGTGGGAGTGAGGTGGTGGAGTGAGGTGGGGAGTGAGGTGGGGGAGTAGGTGGGGAAGTGAGTTGGGAGTGGGTGGAGTGAGGTGTGGGAGCTAGGTGTGGGAGTGAGGTGGGGGAGTGAGGTGTGGGAGTGAGGTGTGGGAGTCGAGTGGGAGTATGTGGGGGTGAGGTGTGGGAGTGAGGTGGGGGAGTGAGGTGTGGGAGTGAGGTGTGGGATGAGGTGTGGGAGTGAGTGGGAGTGAGGTGTGGTAGTGAGGTGTGGGAGTGAGTGTGGGAGTGAGGTGTGGGATGAGGTGTGGGAGTGAGGCGTGGGAGTGAGGTGTGGGAGTGAAGTTGAGTGAGTGGAGTGAGTTGTGGGAGTGAGGTGTAGGGGTTTGAGGTGTGGGAGTGAGGTGTGGGAGTGAGGTGGGGGAGTGAGGTGTGGGGAGTGGGGGTGTGGGAGTAGGTGTGGGAGTGGGGTGGGGGAGTGAGGTGGGAGTAGGTGGGAGTGGTGGGGAGTGAGGTGTGGGAGTGAGGTGTGGGAGGAGGTGTGGGAGTAGTGTGGAGTGAGGTGTGGGAGTGAGGTGTTGGAGTGAGGTGTGGAGTAGGTTGGGAGTGAGGTGTGGAGTGAGGTGTGGGAGTGAGTGTGGGAGCTAGGTGTGGGAGTGAGGTGTGGGAGTGAGGTTTTGGGAGTGAGTGTGGAGGTGGGGTGTGGGAGTGAGGTGTGGGAGTGAAGTGTGGGAGAGTGTGGGAGTGAGGTGTGGGAGTGAGGTGTGGAGTGAGGTGTGGGAGTGAGGCGGGGGAGTGAGGTGTGGGAGTGAAGTTGGGATGAGGTTTGGGAGGGATTGGGAGTGACGTGGTGGGGGTGAGTGTTGGGAGTGAGGTGTGGGAGTGAGGTGTGGGAGTGAGGTGTGGAGTGAGGTGTGGGAGTGAGGTGTGGGAGTGAGGTGTGGGAGTGAGGTGTGGGAGTGAGGTGTGGGAGTAGGTGTGGGAGTGAGGTGTGGGAGTGAGGTGTGGGATTGGGTGGGAGTGGTTGGGAGTGAGTGTGGAAAGTGGGTGGGGGAAAGTGAGGTTGGGAGTATGGTGGGAGGGGTGTGGGATGAGGTGTAGAGATGAGGTGTGGGAGGTGATGTGGGGAGTGTGGGAGTGAGGTGGAGTGAGTGTGGAGCGAGGTTGGGGAGTGGGGTGGAGTGATGGTGGGAGCAGTGTGTGGGAGTAGGTGTGGGAGGAGGTGTGGAGGAGGTGTGGAGTGAGGTGTGGGAGTGGGAGTGTGTGGATGTCGAGGTGTGGGAATGAGATGTGGAGCGAGAGTGTGAGAGGTGATGTGAGGAGGTGTGGAGTGGAGTGAGGAGTGAGATGTGGGAGGAGGTGTGGGAGTAAGGGGGGTGGAGGAGGATTGATAAGTGGAGTATTGGAGTGAGGTACGTGATGTGGATGACATCGTACTATCCTAGTAGTACCATATGTACTAAATTCAGTCACTAACACAACATTATAGGTCGGGACGAGACAGCGAATGTGAGCTAGAGACACATCGACGCAGCGTGTAACATGTACTAGGTGTGAGATTTGACGTCACTAATAGAGCATACGTGACTAAGGTATGGGAGCGAGGTTGACCAATCAGGTGCATGACAAATGAGGAGTGTAACAACATACGTGTAACACAACTTCACACGTCACTACATGTCATACAGTCACTAAGCATAACATCACACTCTATAATAAACTCACACGTCACTAACAAACATCACACGTCACTACATAACATCACACGTCACTAACACAACTCACATCACTCCCAACATCATACGTCACTAACAAACATCACACGTCACTAACAAACATCACACGTCACTAACAAAACATCATACTCACTAACAAACATCACACGTCACTAATATACACATCATACGTCACTAACAAACATCACACGTCTACTAACACAACATCACATGTCACTAACACAACATCATACGTCACTAAAAACATCACACGTCACTAACATAACATCACACGTCACTAACACAACATCAACTCACTAACAAACATCACACGTCTACTAACACAACATCACAGTCACTAACACAACATCATACGTCCAACTAACATCCACGTACTAATAAACACACGTCACTAACATAACATCACACGTCACTAACACAACATCATACGTCACTAACATAACATCACACGTTACTAACACAACATCCCATGTCACTAACACAACATCATACGTCACTAACAACATAAACGCACTAACATACACACACGTTCACTATACACAACATCCCATGTCACTAACACAACATCATACGTCACTAATATAACATCACACGTCACTAACATAACATCACACGTCACTAACACAACATCATACGTCACTAACATAACATCACACGTTACTAACACAACATCCCATGTCACTAACACAACATCATACGTCACTAACACAACATCACACGTCACTAATATAACATCACACGTCACTAACATAACATCACACGTCACTAACACAACATCATACGTCACTAACATAACATCACACGTTACTAACACAACATCCCATGTCACTAACACAACATCATACGTCACTAACACAACATAATCGTCACTAACATAACATCACACTCACTAACACAACATCACGTCACTAACAAACATCACACTCACTAAAAACATCACACGTCACTAACATAACATCACACGTCACTAATCAACATCATACGTCCACTACATAACATCACACGTTACTAACACAACATCCCATGTCAGTAACACAACATCATACGTCACTAACACAACATCACACGTCACTAATAACATCACACGTCACTAACATAACATCACACGCCCACTAACACATCACATCGTCACTAACAAACTTCACACATCACTAACAACATCACACGCCACTAACAAACATCATACGTACTAACACATCACACGTAATAACACAACATCAATCCACTAAACAACATCACGTCACTACACATGACATGACACTAACATAACACACACGTACTAACCAATATCACACGTCACTAATATAACATCATACGTCACTAACATAACATCACACGTCACTAACACAACATCACACGTCACTAACATAACATGACATGACACTAACATAACATCACACGTCACTAACATAACATCACAACCACAACATAACTATCACACGTCACTAGCACATCACACGTCACTAACAAACATCACACTCACCGTAATAAGACAGCCACTAACATCACACACGTCCACAAACACACACACGTCAATAACACAACATCACACGTCATTATACAGCATCACACGTCCAACATAACACTAACATCACACGTCACTAACTAACATCAAACGTCACTAACATAATACGTCACACGTAACTAACAACAACAATCATCACACTCACTAACATAACATTACATGCCACTAACATATCACACATCACTAGCACATCACACGTCACTAACACATCACACGTCACTAACACAACATCACACTTCACTAATACAGCATCACACGTCACTAACAAAACACACACTTCACTAATAAAAGCATCACACTCACTAAACACCACACGTCACTAACACACCACACGTCACTAATACATCATACACGTCACTAAACACATCACACGTCACTAACACAACATCACACGTCATTTAACATACACAACGTCACTAACACAACGTCACACGTCACTAACACAACACACACGTCCTAACATAACATACATCCACAACTTTCCACTCACTACCATCACACGTCACTAACACATCACACGTCACTAACAAAACTCACACTTCACTAATACAGCATCACACGTCACTAACACACCACACGTCACTAACACAACATCACACTTCACTAATACAGTATCACACGTCACTAACACATCACACGTCACTAATACATCACACGTCACTAACACATCACACGTCACTAACACAACATCACACGTCACTAACACATCACACGTCACTAACACAACATCACACGTCACTAACACACCACACTAACACATCCACACGTCACTAAACATCACACGTCACTAACACATCACACGTCACTAACACATCACACGTCACTAACACATCACACGTCACTAACACATCACACGTCACTAACACATCACATGTCACTAACACATCACACGTCACTAACACATCACACGTCACTAACATAACAAGGATCAAACTTGTTAACGTGGAGTGTTCATGTCTCTTCAGGTTGCGGTGAGTCAGCGGCTGCTGCCCCTGCGGTGTGTGGTGTGTAGGGCCAAGATCCTGCGGCTGCGGCAGGCCAGGGACGCTCCCTTCCCCACCTCCATCTCCCAGTACTCCATGGCTGCCGTTGCCGCCACCGGCAGATGTATGCCAGCCTCCTCCTCTCTCTATTCCTTCGGCTCCGGCTCCTCCGGGATCTCAGGTGAGCGAATCTTTTCTTCAGGGCATTTCTGCAGGGTCCCTCTAGGTCAGTGGTTCCCAAACTTTTTCAGCTTGTTACCCAATTTAACATGCCACATAAAGCATGTTACCCCTTTCACAAAATGTTGTTATTATTGATATATATGGCTAAATTAAAACACTTGAGATATTTTCTTTTATTTATTTTATTTGAACATTGTGCATCTCTAATGACTATTACCAAAGATGTCAAGAACATCAGTGGGATGGATGGAGTTGCATACTTGAAGCTAGTTTAGGAATTCTTGGCTTCATACCAGCTTATGTCTACCTCGGCTGATGCTCACAGATAAACTGACAGTGTGAAATAGAGGCAGCCTCAGGAAGTGAGTGACGCGTACTGGACAGGTCGATCTGGGCTACTGAGTGACTTTTGTCCTGAAGCATACTTGTCAAAATACTTTTGGGTTTCCACACACTTAGCTATATATTTCTTCTTTTCTAATACTGTATATTAGTTTTTGATGTTTATTGTTATTTGGTTTAACTTTATTACTTACTTATAATAGGTTTACTTTACAACTTTATATACTAAGACAAAGTTAACAATAATCCTCATACCGGGTACCGCATTGTTTTCTTGATTTTCAGAATTCATAACTTTTTTTCTGTACCCCTCCATTACCCCCCAAAAATGGTTAAATTACCCCCAGGGGGTAATTTACCCCCAGTTTGGGAACCACTGCTCTAGGTCAACCTTTCAGGTCCCCTACTGAGTGAACCTTTCAGGTCCCCTGCTGAGTGAACCTTTCAGGTCCCCTGCTAGGTGAACCTTTTAGGTCCCCTGCTGGGTTAACTTTCAGGTCTCCTGCTGGGTCAACCTTTCAGGTCTCCTGTTAGGTGAACCTTTCAGGGCCCCTGCTGGGTGAACCTTTCAGGTCCCTTGCTGAGTGAACCTTTCAGGTCCCCTGCTGGGTGAACCTTTCAGGTCTCCTGCTGGGTGAACCTTTCAGGTCCCTACTGAGTGAATGTTCTGTGCTTGTGGTCTTTTAAGCAGGTTGGTGGATGTTTGACGCAGTACAAAGTAGTTGTCTGGATGCTTGGTGGATTAAGCATGTCTGGATTTTTTGGTGAATTGTAAAGGAAATGCTTGGGTGTATAGTTTTCTAATGGATAGCGGAATTTGTTTACATAGTAAACTCAACCAGACACTGGAAGGAAACTTAATAAACCCCTTACGGTTCTTGACAGTTGCGAGTGCTTGATGTAAGTGCTTGAAGACTCTAGTGGCTCTACGACTGTGAGTTCCTGATGACTCTTAGTGCCTGAAGAAAATGAATGCATCATTGTAACTTTACACTGATTGTTTTACCTCTACTCTGTTGATTCCCTGCTAAATTATGCACCACTGTATTATACACCACTGTATTATGCACTGCTGTTGTATGAATTGCTCCTCTAAGGAGTACCTTATGTATTTCTGAATCCTGGCATATCATTGCCTCTGTACCACAACAGTAAAATACCCTGGCTCCCCCTCCCTGTACCACTGTGAACAGTGTACCGCTGGGCCGCTGTACCCCGCGGCTGCCACTACTCCCTCGTACCGTCTACAGGCTTGTCCAAGGTGAGCAGCGCCAGCTCAAGCAGCGGAGGATCATACCGCAGTACCTGTGGTGCCAAGCTGGCCAGACCTGTCACCATCTACGCTGCCAAGAGACTTCCCCCGGGCAAGAAACTCCGCTACACGGTCAGTAACACACGAGCAAGAACCTTTTAGTATAACACGGGAAGACTCTGTGTAACCGGGAAGAAACTCTCAGCGTAACACGGGGAAGAAACTAGTATATAACGGAGAAGAAACTATCATATAATGGGGAAGAAACTATCATATAACATGGGGAAGAAACTGTCATATAAAACAGAGGAAAACTCTGATAAAACGAGGAAGAAACTATCGTATAACACGGGAAAACTATCATATAACACGGGAAAACTATCATATAACACGGGGAAAACTATCATATAACACGGGGAAAACTATCATATAACACGCAGAAAACTATCATATAACAGGGGAAAACTATCATATAACACGGGGAAAACTATCATATAACACGGGGAAAACTATCATATAACAAGGGGAAAACTATCATATAACACGGGGAAAACTATCATATAACACGGGAAAAACTATCATATAACACGGGGAAAACTATCATATAACAAGGGGAAAACTATCATATAACACGGGGAAAACTATCATAAAAACAAGGGGAAAACTATCAATAACACGGGGAAAACTATCATATAACACGGGGAAACTATCAATAAAACGGGGAAAACTATCATATAACAGGGGGAAACTATCATATAACACGGGGAAACTATCATATAAACGGGGAAAACAAATCATATAACACGGGAAAACTATCATATAACACGGGGAAACTATCATATAACACGGGGAAACTATCATGTAACACTGGGAAACTATCATATAACACGGGGAAACTATCATATAACACTGGGAAACTATCATATAACACGGGAAAACTATCATATAACACTGGGAAACTATCATGTAACACTGGGAAACTATCATATAACACGGGAAAAACTATCATACAACACTAAGAAACTATCATATAACACTAAGAAACTATCATATATCACGGGGAAACTATCATATAACACGGGGAAAACTATCATATAACACTGGGAAACTATCATACAACACTAAGAAACTATCATATATCACGGGGAAACTATCATATAACACGGGGAAAACTATCATATAACACTGGGAAACTATCATATAACACGGGGAAACTATCATATAACACTGGGAAACTATCATATAACACGGGGAAACTATCATATAACAGGGGAAAACTATCATATAACACGGGGAAACTATCATAAAAACACGGGGAAACTATCATATAACACGGGGAAACTATCATATAACATTGGGAAACTATCATATAAACGGGGAAAACTATCTTTATAACACGGAGAAAACTATCATATAACACAGGAAACTATCATATAAACACGGGGAAAACTATCATATAACTCGGAAAACTATCATAAAACACGGGAAAACTATCATATAATACCGTGAAAATATCATATAACAGGGGAAAAAACTATCATATAACACGGGGAAACTATCATATAACTCGGGAAAACTATCATATAACACGGGGAAAACTATCATATAACACGGGGAAAACTATCATATAACACGGGGAAAACTATCATATAACACGGGGAAACTATCATATAACACGGGAAAACTATCATATAACACGGGAAAACTATCATATAACACGGGAAAACTATCATATAACACGGGGAAACTATTGTATAACACGGGGAAAACTATCATATAACACGGGGAAAACTATCATATAACACGGGGAAAACTATCATGTAACACTGGGAAACTATCATATAACACGGAGAAACTATCATATAACACGGGGAACTATCATATAACACGGGGAACTATCATATAACACGGGGAAAACTATCATATAACACGGAGAAACTATCATAAAAACACGGGGAAACTATCATGTAACCACTGGGAAACTATCATATAACCGGGGAAACTACATATAACACTGGGAAATTATCATATAAACGGGAAAACTATCGTATAACACTGGGAAACTATCAAAATAACACGGGGAAACTACCATAAAAACATGGGGAAAACTATCATAAAACACGGGAAAACTATCATATAACACTGGAAACTATCATATAACACGGGGAAACTATCATATAACACTGGGAAACTATCATATAAAACGGGGAAAACTATCATATAACACGGGGAAACTATCATATAACACGGGGAAACTATCATGTAACACTGGGAAACTATCATATAACACTGGGAAACTATCATATAACACGGGGAAACTATCATATAACACGGAGAAACTATCATATAACACGGGGAACTATCATATAACACGGGGAACTATCATATAACACGGGGAAAACTATCATATAACACGGAGAAACTATCATATAACACGGGGAAACTATCATGTAACACTGGGAAACTATCATATAACACGGGGAAACTATCATATAACACTGGGAAATTATCATATAACACGGGGAAACTATCGTATAACACTGGGAAACTATCATATAACACGGGGAAACTATCATATAACATGGGGAAAACTATCATAAAACACGGGGAAAACTATCATATAACACTGGGAAACTATCATATAACAGGGGAAAAACTATCATATAACACTGGGAAACTATCATATAAAACGGGGGAAAACTATCATAAACACGGGGAAACTATCATATAACACGGGGAAACTACATGTAACACTGGGAAACTTTCATATAACACTGGGAAACTTTTCAATAACACGGGGAAACTATCATATAACACGGGGAAACTATCATATATTGGGAAAAACTATCATATAAAAAGGGGGAAACTATCATATAACACGGGGAAACTATCATATAACACGGGGAAACTATCATGTAACACTGGGAAACTATCATATAACACGGGGAAACTATCATATAACAGGGGGAAAACTATCATATAAACACGGAAAAAAACTATCATAAAAAAAGGGGGAAACTATCATATAACACGGGGAAACTATCATAACATGGGGAAACTATCATGTAGCAGTGGGAAACTATCATATAACACTGGGAAACTATCATATAACACGGGGAAAACTATCATATAACACTAAAAACTATCATATAACACAAAGAAAACTATCATATAACAGGGGAAAAAAACTATCATAAAACAGGGGGAAACCCTCATAATATCACGGGGAAACTATCATATAACACGGGGAAACTATCATATAACACGGGGAAACTATCATGTAACACTGGGAAACTATCATATAACACTGGAAAACTATCATATAACACGGGGAAACTTCATATAACACGGGGAAAAACTATCATATAACACTGGAAAACATCATATAACACGGGGAAACTATCATATAACACTGGAAAACTATCATATAACACGGGGAAACTATCATATAACACTGGGAAACTATCATATAACACGGGGAAACTATCATATAACATGGGGAAAACTATCATATAACACGGGGAAACTATCATATAACACTGGGAAACTATCATATAACACTGGGAAACTATCATATAACACTGGGAAACTATCATATAAAACGGGGAAAACTATCATATAACACGGAGAAAACTATCATATAACATGGGGAAAACTATCATATAACATGGGGAAAACTATCATATAACACAGGGAAACTATCATATAACACGGGGAAACTATCATATAACACGGGGAAAACTATCATATAACATGGAGAAAACTATCATATAACAAGGGGAAACTATCATATAACACGGGGAAACTATCATATAACACGGGGAAACTATCATAGACACGGGAAAACTATCATATAACACGGGGAAAACTATCATATAACACGGGGAAAACTATCATATAACACGGGGAAAACTATCATATAACACGGGGAAACTATCATATAACACGGGGAAAACTATCATATAACACGGGGAACTATCATATAACACGGGGAAAACTATCATATAACACGGGTGAAACTATCGTATAACACGGGGAAACTATTATATAACACGGGGAAACTATCATATAACACGGGGAAACTATCATATAGCATGGGGAAAACTATCATATAACACGTGGAAACTGTCATATAACACGGGAAAAACTATCATGTAACACGGGGAAACTATCATATAACACGGGAAAACTATCATATAACACGGTGAAACTATCATATAACACGGGGAAACTATCATATAACACGGGGAAAACTATCATATAACACTGGGAAAACTATCATATAACACGGGGAAACTATCATATAACACGGGGAAACTATCATATAACACGGGGAAACTATCATATAACACGGGAAAAACTATCATATAACACGGGGAAACTATCATATAACACGGAAAAACTATCATATAACACGGGGAAAACTATCATATAACACGGGGAAACTATCATATAACACGGGAAAAACTATCATATAACACGGGGAAACTATCATATAACACGGGGAAACTATCATATAACACGGGAAAAACTATCATATAACACGGGGAAACTGTCATATAACACGGGGAAACTATCATATAACACGGGGAAACTATCATATAACACGGGGAAACTATCATATAACACGGGAAAAACTATCATATAACACGGGGAAACTATCATATAACACGGGGAAAACTATCATATAACACGGGGAAACTATCATATAACACGGGGAAAACTATCATATAACACGGGGAAAACTATCATATAACACGGACAAAACTGTCATATAACACAGGGAAAACTATCAAATAACACGGGGAAAACTATCATATAACACGGGGAAAACTATCATATAACACGGGGAAACTATCATATAACACGTGGAAAACTATCATATAACACGGGGAAACTTTTAAATATAACACGGGGAAAAATATAAATAAACACGTGGAAACTATCATATAACACGGGGAAACTATCATATAACACGGGGAAAACTATCATATAACACGGGGAAAATATCATATAACACGGGGAAAACTATCATATAACACGGGGAAAACTATCATATAACACGGGGAAACTATCATATAACACGGGGAAAACTATCATATAACACGGGAAAACTATCATATAACACGGGGAAACTATCATATAACACGTGGAAAACTATTATATAACACGGGGAAACTATCATATAACACGGGGAAAACTATCATATAACACGTGGAAACTATCATATAACACGGGGAACTATCATATAACACGGGGAAAACTATCATATAACACGGGGAAACTATCATATAACACGGGAAAACTATCATATAACACGGGAAACTATCATATAACACGGGGAAACTATCATATAACACGGGGAAAAACAATCATATAACAGGGGGAAAAAAACTATCATATAACACGGGAAAACTATCATATAACACGGCGAAAACTATCACATAACACGGGAAAACTATCATATAACACGGAAAACTTCAATAACACGGGAAAAACTATCATATAACACGGGGAAAACTATCATAAAAACAGGGGAAAAAACTATCATATACACGGGAAAAACTATCATATAACACGGGGAAACTATCATTAAGAGGGGGAAAACTATCATATAACAGGGGAAAACTATCATATAACACGGGGAAAACTATCATATAACACGGGGAAAACTATCATATAACACGGGGAAAACTATCACATAACACTTGGAAACTATCATATAACACGGGGAAACTATCATATAACACGGGGAAACTATCATATAACACGGGGAAACTATCATATAACACGGGGAAACTATCATAAACACGGGAAAAACTACATATAACACGGGGAAAACTATCATATAACCGGGGAACTATCATATAACACGGGAAGCATCATAAAAACCACGGGGAAACTATCATATAACACGAGGAAAACTATCATAAACAAGGGGAGACTATCATATAACACGGGGAAAACTATTATATAACACGGGGAAAACTATCATATAACACGGGGAAACTATCATATAACACGGGGAAACTATCATATAACACGGGGAAAACTATCATATAACACGGGGAAACTATCATATAACACGGGGAAACTATCATATAACACATGGAAACTATCATATAACACGGGGAAACTATCATATAACACGGGGAAACTATTATATAACACGGGGAAACTATCATATAACACGGGGAAACTATCATATAACACGGGGAAACTATCATATAACACGGGGAAACTATCATATAACACGGGGAAACTATCATATAACACTTGGAAAACTGTCATATAACACGGGGAAACTATCATATAACACGGGGAAACTATCATATAACACTGGGAAAACTATCATATAACACTGAAAAAACATCAGTGTAACAAAATACAATGGTAAAGAGTTCTTTGATTTATGGAAGTTTAGTGGTTTTTCCCCTTCCTTGGATCAAACCTAATTGTCTCCCATTTTCCAGGGGTTGTTTGACTCTCACGGGTTTATGCGTCACTATGAATGTAATGTGAATCACCTGTGTCTAGCACTAGATGAGAACATTCAAACCTGGGGATTGAAATGAACGGTCGTTAGGTTAAGTTAGGCTAAGTTAGCATAGGTTAGGTTAGATAGACTATTTTAGGTTTGATTAGGCTAGGTTAGATTACATTACGTTAGGCTAAGTTAGGTTCGATTAGGTTAGGCTAGGTTAGGTTAAATTAGGTTACATTAAGTTAGGCTAGGTTAAGTTAGGCTAGGTTAGGTTAGGATAAGCTAGGCTAGATTAGATTCGGTTAGCCTAGGTTAGGTTAAATTCGGTTAGGTTATGTTAAGTTAGGATAAGTTAGGTTATGATAAGCTAGGATAGATTAGGTTAGGTCAATTTAAGCTAGGTTAGGTTAGATTCGGTTAGGTTATTAAGTTAGATTAGGTTTAATTAGGTTAAGTTACGTTAGGTTAGATTCGGTTAATTAAGGTTAGGTTAAGTTAGGTTAGGTAAGGTTATTAGGTTAGGTTAGATTATTAAGTTAGGTTAGGTTAGGGTATTAGGTTAGGTTAAGGTGGGTTTGATTAAGTTAGGTTAGGGTATTAAGTTAGGTTATGTTTAGGATCAGGGCCTGATCAACCGGTCAGGTACTGACCGGCTGGTCAGGTACTGACTTTAGGTGCCTGTCCAATGCCTTCTTGAAGACTGCCAGGGGTCTATTGGTAATCCCCCTTATGTATGCTGCGAGGCAGTTGAACAGTTTTGGGTCCCTGACACTTATTGTGTTGTTTCTTATCGTGCTAGAGGCGCCCCTCCTTTTCATTGGGGGAATGTTGCATCGTCTACCGAGTCTTTTGCTTTCGTAGGGAGTGATTTTCGTGTGCAAATTTGGTACTAATCCCTCTAGGATTTTCCAAGTGTATATAATCATGTATCTCACCCGCCTGCGTTCTAGGGAGTACAGATTGAGGAACTTCAAGCGTTCCCAGTAACTGAGGTGTTTTATCGCAGTTATGTGTGCCGTAAAGGTTCTCTGTACATTTTCTAGGTCAGCTATTTCACCTGCCTTGAAAAGTGTGCAGCAATATGCCAGTCTAGGTAGAGTTAAGTTAGGTTATTATAGAAGTCACTATGTCTGACTGCTTGTTTAAAACTGTCTCCACTGCACCACTCACTTAACAATAAAAAGAGAATTTATGTAATAATTGATATTCTTTTGCCTGTTATCATCCAGATAAGAAATATTCACAAATACTTTTTTCCTGGGCAATAGACGATATCGTGACTGTTATTTATAACATAAAATATTAATGGTTTCTCTCCTGGGTAAAATATACGTGATGACCACAAAATATGACTTGGACGAACACTCTAGGTGATTTATAGGTATGTTAAACTATGTATGATAATTG
>NC_069407.1:26999222-27029222 GCF_026875155.1 Cherax quadricarinatus
GGGGGTGGGGTGAATATGTACGGGTGTATACATGTGTCTGTGAATATGTATGTGTGTGTGTATATATGTGTCTGTGTGGGGTGTATGTATACGTGCATATTTGCGTACGTGTATGTATGTGTGAATATAAGGATGGATGTGTGTATATACGTATGCGTGTGTACTTACCTATTTGTACTTACCATTTCATGGTTGTAGGGGTTGATTCTCAGCTCCTGGCCCCGCCTCTTAACTTTACACTATTTAGGTTCACTCCCTCTGAGCCTCATGGGCACTATCGTACCAGTTCTTAAAACTATGTATGGAGTCTGCCTCCACCACTCCCTCATCAAAATCATTCCGCTTCCCCATCACTCTGAGACTGAAGAAATGCTTCCTAACATCCTTCTAGCTGGGCTGTGACTTTAACTTCCAGTTATGTCTAAGAGTTCTCATCTCTTACCTCTCAAGCATCTTTCTTCGTCTATCTTCGTCTATCTTATCAGTTTCCCTGAGTATTTTGTTTGTAGTTATCATGTCCCCCTAGTTCTTTTGTCCTCCAGTGTTATTAGGTCCGATTCCCTTAGCTTCTCCTGGTATCTCATGACCCTTAACTCAAGAACAACTTAAGAACAACCCTTGTTGCATACTTCTACACTTTCTCCAGTTTCTTAAAACGTTTTTTAGATGCGAGGTCCATACTGGTGCTGCGTACTCCAAGATGGGTGTATTATATAAAGGACCCTGAATGACTGTTTGTTGAGATTTTTGAAGGCTATTCTTAGATATGCCAGACGAGCATTAGCTGATGTGAACCTTTGGTGATATACCTGGCGCTATGCTTACCCCTAGGTCTTCCTTTCTGAATGAAGTCTGCAGCCTCTGTCCCTCTAGTCTATACCTCGTTTCCGGTCGTCTTGTTCATTCCCAAGTCTTCATGACCGTGCATTCATTGGTGTTAAATTCAAGCAACCAGTTACCTGACCAATCTTGCAGTTTGTGTAGATCCCTTTGAAGCCTTTCCTTGTCTCCTCTGTTATTATTCTCTTCATTAGTTTCACATCATCAGCGAACAGGGATATATCTGAATCAGTGCTATTCGCAATGTCATTCACATATACCAGAAACAGTACTGGTCTTAGTAGCGATCCTTGCGGAACCCCGCTAGTTAATCTTTCCCATTCCGACATCTCTGTCCTGACAGTCATTTTTACTTCCCTCCCTTAAGATGCTCTTTGATCCTCTCCTGAATGACCTTCATTCTCTCCTGAATCTTAAGTTTTTGGTCCCGCCTGTGTGTGTGTGTGTGTGTGTGTGTGTGTGTGTGTGTGTGTGTGGTGTTGTGTGTGTACTCTCACCTAGTTGTACACACCTAGTTGTGGTTGCAGGGGTCGAGTCATAGCTCTTGGCCCCGCCTCTTCACTGGCCGCTACTGGGCCACTCTCCCTGCATCATGAGCTTTATCATACATCTGCTTAAAGCTATGTATGGTTCCTGCCTCCACTACATCGCTTCCCAAACTGTTCCACTTCCTGACTACTCTGTGACTGAAGAAATACTTCCTAACATCCCTGTGATTCATCTGTGTCTTCAACTTCCAACTGTGTCTCATTGTTGCAGAGTCCCATCTCTGGAACATCCTGTCTCTGTCCACCTTGTCAATTCCTCTCGGTACTTTATCTGTCGTTATCATGTCCCTCCTATCCCTCCTGTCCTCCAGTGTCGCCAGGTTGATTTCCCTTAACCTCTCCTCGTAGGACATACCTCTTAGCTCTGGGACTAGTCTTGTTGCAAACCTTTGCACTTTCTCTAGTTTCTTTACGTGCTTGGCTAGGTGTGGGTTCCAGACTGGTACCGCATACTCCAATATGGGCCTAACGTACACGGTGTACAGGGTCCTGAACGATTCCTTATTAAGATATCGGAATGCTGTTCTGAGGTTTGCTAGGCGCCCATATGCTGCAGCAGTTATTTGGTTGATGTGCGCTTCAGAAGATGTGCCTGGTGTTATACTCACCCCAAGATCTTTTTCCTTGAGTGAGGTTTTTGCCTCCCTGCACCTTTGGGTGAACCATGGGCTCATCCTGGCTTTGTCATTATTCCTGTTACCCTTGAGTACAAACCTCTCCTCAGCTTCCTTGCATATTGTTGTCACGTATTCCATCATCTCCTTCAGTAACTTCCCTGCCAGTTCTGTCCCACTGAACCCCGTTCAGGAAGTTCTTCATTCCCGTGTAGTCCCCTTTCTTGTAGTTTGGCTTCATTCGTCCGGCTTTTCCTGCTTCCCCCTCCACTTGTAACTACTGTTTATTAGAATCTTTAAACCACATGATCGCTGGCCCCAGGGGGTCTTTCATATATGATGTCTTCAATATCTGCACTACTCCAGATGAATACTAGGTCCAGTCTTGCTGGTTCATCCTCTCCTCTCTCTCTGGTAGTGTCTCTTACGTGTTGGTACATGAAGTTTTCCAGTACCACCTCCATCATCTTAGCCCTCCATGTATCTTGGCCCTCATGTGGCTCCAAGTTCTCCCAATCGATTTCCTTGTGGTTGAAGTCACCCATGACCAGTAGCTCTGCCCTGCTCGCATGAGCCCTTCATAACACTTTAGCCAGCGTGTCAACCTTCCCTCTATTACTCTCATCATACTCTTATCTTGGCCTCCTGCTGTTCTGTGATGTGGTCTGCGTGTGCGTGTGTATATGTGTCAGCTTGTGCGATTGTATGTGTCTGCGTGTGTGTGTGAGTGGGTACTCACCTAATTGTGGTTGCAGGGGCCGATACTCAGCTCCTGGCCCCGCCTCTTCACCGACCGCTACTAGGTCCTCTCTCCCCCTGCTCCATGAGCTTTATCATACCTCGTCTTAAAACTATGTATAGTTCCTGCCTCCACTACATCGCTTGCCAGACTGTCCACTTCCTAACTACACTATGACTGAAGAAATACTTCCTAACATCGCTTTGATTCATCTGAGTCTTCGGCTTCCAATTGTGACCCCTTGTTTCTGTGTCTCATCTCTGGAACATCCTGTCTCTGTCCACCTTGTCTATTCCACGCAGTATTTTGTATGTCGTTATCATGTCTCCCCTGACCCTCCTGTCCTCCAGTGTTGTCAGACCGATTTCCCTTAACCTTTCTTCATAGGACATTCCCCTTAGTTCTGGGACTAGCCTTGTTGCAAACCTTTGCACTTTCTCTAATTTCTTGACGTGTTTGACCAGATGTGGGTTTCAAACTGGTGCTGCGTACTCCAGTATGGGCCTGACGTACACAGTGTATAAAGTCTTGAACGATTCCTTACTGAGGTACCGAAACGCTATTCTCAGGTTTGCCAAGCGCCCATATGCCGCAGCAGTTATCTGGTTAATGTGTGCTTCTGGCGATGTACTCGGTATTATACTCACTCCTAGGTCTTTCTCCTTTAGTGAGGTTTGCAGCCTTTGACCTCCTAGCCTATACTCTGTCTGCGGTCTTCTTTGCCCTCCTCCGATCTTCATGACTGTGCATTTGGGGGGGTTAAATTCTAGGAGCCAATTTCTGGACCGCACATCCAGCCTGTCCAGGTCTCTTTGTAGACCTCTCTGATACGCGTTTGATTTAATTCTCCTCATTAACTTCACGTCATCTGCAAATAGGGACACGTCTGAATCTATCCCTTTCGTCATGTCGTTCACATATACCAAGAATAGCACTGGTCCCAGGACTGACCCCTGTGGGACCCCGCTCGTCACTGGCGCCCACTGTGATACCTCATCACGGACCATGACTCGCTGTTGCCTCCCTGTTAGGTATTCTCTGATCCATTGCAGTGCCCTTCCTGTTATACGTGCCTGTTCCTCTAGCTTTTGTACTATTCTCTTGTGAGGAACTGTGTCGAAGGCCTTCTTGCAGTCCAAGAAAATGCAATCAACCCACCCCTCCCTCTCATTTCTTACTTCAGTTACCTTGTCATAAAATTCTAGTAGGTTTGTGACACAGGATTTGCCTTTCATGAATCCATGCTGGCTGTCGTTTATAATCTTGTTCCGCTCCAGGTGCTCCACCATTCTCCTCCTGATAATCTTTTCCAAGACTTTGCATACTATACATGTCAGTGACACTGGTCTATAATTTCTGTATTCCTTCTTAAAGATGGGGACTACATTTGCCTTCTTCCATACTTCAGGTAGTTGCCCAGTTTCAAGGGAAGTGTTGAAGATTTTGGTTAGTGGCACATGCAGTGTCCCTGCTCCCTCTCTAAGGACCCATGGAGAGATGTTGTCCGGTCCCACCGCCTTTGAGGTATCAAGGTCACTTAGGAGCTTCTCCACCTCCTCCTCAGTTGTGTGTAATTCATCCAATACTTGTTGGTATATCCCATGTTGCTGTACCCCACTGTTTTGTCTTCCTGTTGTCCCTTCAGCCTCCACTGTAAATACTTCCTGAAATCTCATGTTGAGCTCCTCACATACCTCCTGGTCGTTTCTTGTGAGCTCCCCACCTTCCTTTCTCAGCCTGATTACCTGGTCCTTGACTGTTGTCTTCCTCCTGATGTGGCTGTAGAGTAGTCTCGGATCAGACTTCACTTTCGATGCTATGTCATTTTCATACTGCCGCTGCGCCTCCCTCCTTATCTGTGCATACTCGTTTCTGGCTCGTCGACTAATCTCTTTATTCTTCCGAGTCCTTTGCCTTCTGTACGTTTTCCATTCTCTAGAGCACTTAGTTTTTGCCTCCCTGCACTTTCGGGTAAACCAAGGGCTCGTTCTGTCCTTCCCGTTATTTCTGTTACCCTTAGGAACAAACCTTTCCTCTGCCTCCTTGCATTTTGTTGTTACGAAGTCCATCATTTCGTTTACTGATTTTCCTACCAACTCCTGTTCCCACTGTGTGTGTGTGTGTGTGTGTGTGTGTGTGTGTGTGTGTGTGTGTGTGTGTGTGTGTGTGTGTGTGTGTGTTTAAACTCTCTGTATAATTAACTTCTGAAAAAGACGACCAGAGTCCCAACAAAGTATGTGTTCGCAGGAGACGATGGGTCGGCTGCCCACCATCAAGGAGTACACAGAGTTCATCACTGAGAAGGAACTGGAGAAAGAGAAGTCTTGCTCCACCAGAATAAGGTAAAGTTATGACATGGAAGGTCCACCCCCGTCTAGTTTGTCCAGTTCACTGTCAACATTAGTTCCTGCAGGCCATTTTGTTCCTAGATGAGAGAGGCCAAGCACTTTAGCATTCATTCCCTTTAGTTTACTCACGTACACAAATTATATGACATTTATTTTTGCAATTATTAATATGATGTACAAACATACTTACGGGTGCTCCAGGATTCATACAATGTATCATGTATATGCACAGTTCTTCACCAAAGTTTACTCAGTTGCTCAACAAGCTCTCCTTGTGGCCTATGCAGGGCTTTGTAAGACAATGGAAGGCGAGGGGAGAGTGAGAGGGTAACTCCTGCAAACCGTTCACCATCTGGGTTCTGGCGAACTCTTGATGCTACCAGAAAAAGAGTTAAGTGGTTGCCGGGGTCGATTCAGTGTTCAGTGTTGGAACATTAAACCTCTACACTACCTCTGTCACAACTTCCATTAATACTGCTTGTCTGCGCTCAAACTTCTCGGCTCATGGTTGTCGTGCGCTCACATCTTGTGTAGGTACACACAGATGCACAGTAATGTTTACAGAGTTCATCTTGTGTCTCTTTCAGGAGACGGTTGTCACTTTACCTGAGAGCATTATACTCCCAGACATAGCTAGAAGTCATATTCACCTCAGGAGTTATATTTTTTGGTGTGATATATTTATAAACAGGCTATATATACGTCCAACAAAAGCAAGGAAATTCTGCAGCTTTCACAATATAACACGTAAATAAAGAACGGTCACTTTTTTTACTGTTTCACGTATCATTTGGAAATTTCCTGAGAGGTGTGTACAGTGACTGCCACATAGTGGCAATTACTCTTTTTTTTAAATGAAGACATAAAGATATTCCCGTTACCGTAAATATCTCGATTTACACAAGAAACTGTTCCTTATTTCTCAAAAACGTTTTCTTGATGCAAGTTAAACAGCTCCCCACTCAACAGATTCAGTCACTGTCCCCTTAACAGGTTCAGCTACTGCCCTAATTACCAAGTTCAATCAGTGTCTCCCCCAGGAAGTTCAGCTACTGCACTAGTTAGTAAGTTCAACCAATACCTCCCTGAAGGTCGGTCACTGCCCGTCTCTATACGACTCACACAGCAACACAGGAGAACACAGACTCAGAGTGAAGCTGCAGAATAACCTTTCACTTGTTCACTCTTAGAGAGACTTTCCGGTTCGTAGCATGGAGCATGAGTTTGTTACCATTCTTAAGATTTTTCACCACCACCACTACCACCACCACCACCACCACTACTACTACTACTTACTACTAATACCACCACTCACAGCATGAAGCAGTCTTACGAGCCGCCTCCCTTCCATACTCATTGACGTTCTTCTAATAATCACTGTAGTTTCTCCCACTCTTAATAAATGCACTTTTTTTAAATAATTGGAATTCCGTTGTTGTTTCACTGTGATAAAAAAAGTTAAAACTCACATTTCGTGTATATTAAAAAGCTATTTTTTTAAATTGATCCTTTTTCTGATCTGCATATGCATTTTTGTGAGCATAGTCCGGATGCCCCTTAGAAAATGATTCACGCACCTATGTCTTCAATATTAACAATGCTTATAATCCGATAAAACATGTAAAAACATTCACTTAGTATTGTAGGTTAATGGTTGATACGTAATTACTGTACCGAGTTAAGAAAGCTAGTGTTGATAAAAAAATATGAGAGATTATGAATGTTTTTTTAATCCACTAGAAGGTAGAGATTTCTGTGTTTCTGTTAAAGCAGTGAGGGAACACCTGCCTCGGTCTCTCCCACCCACCATAACTAACACTGACTTTCCCTGTGCAGGTGTGCCCAAAAACTAGTGAGCCAGATCGAGCAGCATCACGGTGTTTCTCCACGGATGCCCAGCCCATCCTCATCGCCTTCCCCGTCTCCGGCCAGGTCCCCTACAGCCATGGCTGCAGTTGTGGCGGTGACAGCTGTAGCCGTTCCTGCAGGGGGCAGTGGGGCGTCAGTTAGTAGCCTGCACGACCGGGTCATCTCTAGGTCCCCGTCAGCGTCCCCATCTGAAGCATCCAGTACAAGGAGCACTCCTGACAAGCAGTCTCTTGTTGGCATGGGTCGCAGAGCGTCGTCAAGCTCTGCGTCTTCACTCAAAAGCAATCTTTCCCTCGCCAGCAGCACCTCCGTCAGAAGTAACTCCTCGGTACACAGTAACACTTCGTATAAGAGCGCCTCCTCTGTAAAGAGCGCCTCCTCCGTCAAGAGTGGCGTATCTGTAAAGAGCGGAATGTCCAGTAAAAGTTCAGTGTCGACGAGAAGCAATGCCTCCACCAAGAGCACCACATCAGGCAAGAGCACAGGCACTGTCAAGTCGAACAAGTCGACCAACTCGAAAAAGAAAGAAGCCGATACTAAAGGAGTGAGAAGAAAGGAAAATAGTGATAAGAAAACTGAGACAAATGATAAAAGAGTGAAACAAACAAAGGGGGAGAGCAAGATCAAGGCGCTCAAGAAAAGATTTGAAGGTAAAGAATATCAAAGATTACAATAGTGGCAACAAAAGCTTTTCACATTAGTGGAGGTACGTTGCTCAGTGCAAAATATATGTTATAACACATGTGTTGGAGTGTGATGAGTGGGCTATGGTTGTGAGAGAGTCTCTCCTCCAGGGGGCGCTGACCCCGCTTGACCTAGCCACTTGCTCAGACTCGTGGGCAACAAGGGTCACTCGTAGTGTAGGCATCGCAATACATATCTTTCTCGTTCGTGTGTTCGTTATACAGTACATTATGTAAGTCAAGTGGAGTACTGCCTGTACTCCTCCCTTGCTCCTCGCCTTCAGTCGAGTCTTGGTAATGAGAGTTCCTGTAAGGAACAGTAATTTGTGTTCCCTGCGAGGGACGGTGGAAAGCTTCTCTGCTCCATCAGGCACAGCTGCCACACGCTTACACTCACAGCTTTATAAGTCCAAACACTCGAGCGAGACTGCCGCAATAATACATGTTGAAAGCATATTTTTATTAACAAACCTTGGTGCATTGACTTGGACAGACCCTGGAGGTGATTTCGATGATCTTACCGTTGGTCGAAAATAGACCTTGTATTTGTTTTCCTTTGTGAAGTGTAGCCCCCTCAACGGGGAAGTGAACAGTTCTTCCATTTGTAAGGGTTAGTCAGCACCAGCAGCCTTCATGGTGATACAGAACTTGAGAGAGATCTCCCGTCGTCCAGACAGGCAATACGTTGTTAGCCTTGTATATGTAGCTAGGCCGAAAGTAAACTAGCTAGATTCTTATGTTATTCGGAAGGAGATTTTGGTGTTTCAATGGTGGCTCTAACCTACTGAATGTCAGCCCAGGATGTGTCGCTAGCCTCAGGGAAGCTCCTGCTACCACCACAGCAGTAGCACGTAGGAACTGACATCACCAGCAGTTTGCTCTTGGATCCACCAACAGGCCGGGATTGTCACCACTACCAGCAGGTTGTCCCTGCCGCTACCAGCAAGTTACCGCTGCGGCCACCAGCAGGATAGGTCTGCTATAAACAGTAGGCCAGGCTTGCTGCCACCTCCAGCAGGTTGGACCTGCTATCACCACCATCAGTTCTGATCTACCATTACCTGTAGTAACAGGCCGTATATGCCACCAGCAGTAGGAGGGCGGACCTATCACCACCAGCAGGTCAGACCCGATGGCAGGTTCGACCTGCCATCAGCAGATGATCGTGACTACATCAATGTCTGCTCAGTTTCCTGCTACCTGCTAAGGCAAAGCGACAACAACTGGGTCAGTGGTGGAAGCTTGAGAGCCTCCCCGAGTTTAAAGATGACTAACCAAATTTGCTACCCTCTCAACACACAAGCATCATGTTGTATACATTAATGAGTGCACAGTAAGTTCTTGTTAACTACTGCGCGGGTCTGGAACAGTCCACAATACAATGAAAGATTCCTGAAGATATTATCAGTATGAGAGCAGTATATTCACCCATTATGTAGTGACCTCAGCCAGTACCAAGACAACTGTAGGCTGAGTATGATAAAAACTACAGTTTTCAGAGACTACAATATGGTACCATTGCAACCATTCTAGCGCTGAGAGGTCATTTGATGTGTTGCAATGATACTGGGGTCCATATCTACGTTTAAAAATCACATTACCGTGGCTACAACAAAATTTATTACTAACAAACAACAGTGTGACGTTGAAACACTTCACAACAAACCCATAATTTTGAAAAAAAAAATTGGGGCAACGTTTTGGTCCGTCTTGCACTAATATAAAGCCATAATTGTGATTTGATAACAGTCCAGACTGGACCATTGTATCGAGTCCTCTCTAAATTAGGCTATTTTAATACTGATTTTACTTTCAAATGCTTTCATGTTATTGTGACATTATCAGTCCCCATGTAGTTTATTCTGTGTGTGTGTGTATATATATATATATATATATATATATATATATATATATTATATATATATATATATATATATATATATATATATATATATATATAATTACACTGTATACTCATTTTGTATGTTGTTTAAATTTTATTGAGAATTTTGAACAAAATTTTAGGACCAGGTCTACTAGATGTATTTACGGACACGTGTTGCGAGGTGGCGGTACTTACCTGTGGTAGGACCAACATCTGTAGGGGTCTCACACCTGATGGAGGTCCCACACTTGTTTGGGGGTCCTATGCCTGATGGGGGTCCCACACCTGCTGGGGGTCCCACACCTGCTGGGGGTCCCACACCTGCTGGGGGTCCCACACCTTCTGGGGGTCCCACACCTGCTGGGGGTCCCACACCTGGTGGGAGTCCCAAACCTGGTGGGGGTCCTACATTTGACCCCGTCCTTGGCCCCAGACAGTGTTGCCATCCGGGTGGCCACCATATACACCTAGAGTTACAAAGATACACTCCTTCCATTAGCTGTAAGATCAAGAGTTTCTGTAAGAGGACTTCCAGTTAATGTTATTTCTCCATTGATTGCCTTTGGCTCCTCTTTGCCACACGAAAACCATTTTTGCCCAGCCTTTGTCTTATCTTCTGTAATTTCACAACTAAGTTTTCTTTTTTAAGTTTGACTCAAGTTTCATAAGCAATCATTGTTAACACAAGGACGGAGGTGTTGCTGAAGTATTATGTAATCTTAGTCTACATTATAGGCATGTGGTCCAGATTCTCAGTCACCATCCCCCTGCCTTCACCTCTCTGGAGACAAGGGCTTCGCTATTACTATCCCTGAGTACATGTATTGACAGAGTGGCGACTGGAAGTCTGGACTTCTACAGTGAAATATATAGATAAAATTGTACAAGTAGGAAGTAAATTCTGGCTGCCCCTCCAATGGTTCAATGGATGGCTTATTATGGTTGTAGGAGTGAGGAAAGACAGAGTAACAACAACACTGTACTCTCTGAAGTCCCAGATCACAACAACAACACAATACAATAGATGATCGAACATAAAATAACATGGGATTTAATTCTCTCACTGCACCCAACACCTTCCATGGCTGCTCTCTGGTAGTGGGGAAGAGAAAGGGAAGAATACTGTTGAGAGCATTAGAAAGATAACTCAGGCGGGTGGAAGGTGTTCATCCAAGAAGGTAAAATTAACCATGGCAACCTGCTGGGGTGGTCAGATGCATTAGCTCAATTACTTATTACTTGTAAGTTTCACTCATTTTTTTTTTCAGCTACGATTTGAATCTTCATCAAAATGCATTTGTACTTTGGCCAAATTGTAGTGATTTTTGAAGATAAACCTTTGTATTTACTACCCTAAGACAGCAGTCAGCGTGTGTTGGTGGTCCACGCTTTATGTGGCCATGATCTGCACCATCAGTGACCATGGTCCATGCTATCATTTATTATGGTCCACTAATCACTGGTCACAGAACTTGGGTGTGGTGTCGTCTGGGCAGTGAATGTTGACCGTCTCCGCCTGTGGGTCAACTTCTGTTCCAGTTGTCCCGTAACTGTATATAGTTTGCCCAGTTCTTTTGTTGTCATTATGGAAGGTCCTCATTAGTGGCTGTATGGAACATTAAGAGTAGTTAGTGTTTACAAGTCATGATTGATTAACGTGTGGTAACCAGAGTTACAACATAAGAAAAGAGAGGCACTGCAATAGGCCGTCTCGCCAATGCTATCAGTAAGATTATTTAGGAACAGGAAAACAGAAGTAGTTATCATACATAGTGTAAATTACCTAGGATAGCCTCCCCTCCCCCCAAAAAAAAGTCAGACAAAGTGACTTATTTCCACTGGGGTCCTTGTTATTTCTTATTATTTATCTTAAAAGATAAAACAGCTAAGTAAGTCAACTGTGTGAAGATCAGTTACAAAAAAAATGAGATAGACATTCTAGAAATAATGTAAATTGAGTTTTTTACATTAACATTAAAGAGAGGATCAACTTATAATAACAGGTAAATGAATTCTTCAATTTGTCGGTTTTCAAAACCATTCAGGTACATGAAT
The DNA here is from genome assembly GCF_026875155.1 of Cherax quadricarinatus. Taxonomy (NCBI): domain Eukaryota; kingdom Metazoa; phylum Arthropoda; class Malacostraca; order Decapoda; family Parastacidae; genus Cherax; species Cherax quadricarinatus. The sequence continues at coordinate 27,010,804 of NC_069407.1, forward strand.
GTTACTGATACATGAAATCACTCTCCTCCCTTTTTGTAGCTTCATTCATTACGTACCTTTTAGCTCCTATTCTTGAAGTGGCTTGCTCTAGGATAGGCTTTGACATGTGCAGGCAAGAATGCTCCTTAAAACAACAAGTCGCATCTCTTAAGTGTACAGATGATGTTCAAATTCAAGTTTATATTTATAAAAATTACTGTATTTCAAAAGATACAATAATATAAGGACCCATATAATACACTGTATTTCAGACAAAAGTTAATCTGGTCTCAAAATCTATATATCTAGTACCTGGATTAATACGAATCTGAAAAAAAAAAAGATGCAAGTTACGAGATAATTAATAATTTACAATGTGTGCCTCCCAGAGTACACAAGGGGGATTGCCAATAGACCCCTGGCAGTCTTCAAGACCCCTGGCAGTCTTCAAGACCCCTGGCAGTCTTCAAGACCCCTGGCAGTCTTCAAGACCCCTGGCTGTCTTTAAGACCCCTGGCTGTCTTCAAGGCCCCTGGCTTCTTCAAGACGGGACCAACCCTGGCTATCTTCAAGACCCCTGGCTGTCTTCAAGACCCCTGGCTATCTTCAAGACCCCTGGCTATCTTCAAGACCCCTGGCAGTCTTCAAGACCCCTGGCAGTCTTCAAGACCCCTGGCAGTCTTCAAGACCCCTGGCTGTCTTCAAGACCCCTGGCTATCTTCAAGGCCCCTGGCTATCTTCAAGACCCCTGGCTATCTTCAAGACCCCTGGCTATCTTCAAGACCCCTGGCAGTCTTCAAGACCCCTGGCTATCTTCAAGACCCTGGGTGTCTTCAAGACCCCTGGCTGCCTTCAAGACCCCTGGCTGCCTTCAAGACCCTGGCTGTCTTCAAGACCCCCGGCTGCCTTCAAGACCCCTGGCTGTCTTCAAGACCCTGGCTGCCTTCAAGACCCCTGGCTGTCTTCAAGACCCCTGGCTGCCTTCAAGACCCCTGGCTGCCTTCAAGACCCCTGGCTGCCTTCAAGACCCCTGGCTGTCCTTCAAGACCCCTGGCTGTCTTCAAGACCCCTGGCTGTCCTTCAAGACCCTGGCTGTCCTTCAAGACCCCTGGCTGCCTTCAAGACCCCTGGCTGTCTTCAAGACCCTGGCTGTCTTCAAGACCCCTGGCTGCCTTCAAGACCCCTGGCTGCCTTCAAGACCCCTGGCTGCCTTCAAGACCCCTGGCTGTCTTTTAAGACCCTGGCTGTCCTTCAAGACCCTGGCTGTCCCTTCAAGACCCCTGGCTGTAACACCTAGGTTGTCTTCAAAACCTGGTTGCGGGGGTCGGACCCGTGGCTCCTTGGCCCCGGGTGTCTTCAACCTTTGGTGTCTACAAGACTCCTCTCCTCAAGACCCCTGGCTTCTTCAATACCTCTGGGTGCCCTTTTAGGACCCCTCCTCATCCCTTCAAGACTATTCCCTTCTGACCCTGTGTCTTTAAGAATATGTTTCCCAAGACCCTGCTGATTCAAAACTGGTGCCTTCAAAACCCCCTGTGTTCAACCCTGGCTGCCCTTTAAAAACCCCTGGCTGTCTTCAAGACCCCTGGCTGTCTTCAAGACCCGTGGCTGCCTTCAAGACCCCCGGCTGCCTTCAAGACCCCTGGCTGCCTTCAAGACCCTGGCTGCCTTCAAGACCCTGGCTGCCTTCAAGACCCCTGGCTGCCTTCAAGACCCTGGCTGTCTTCAAGACCCCTGGCTGTCTTCAAGACCCCTGGCTGTCTTCAAGACCCCTGGCTGCCTTCAAGACCCCTGGCTGCCTTCAAGACCCCTGTTCTTAGACCTGGTGCCTTCAAGACCCCTGGCTGCCTTCAAGACCCCTGGCTGCCTTCAAGACCCCTGGCTGTCTTCAAGACCCCTGGCTGTCTTCAAGACCCCTGGCTGTCTTCAAGACCCCTGGCTGTCTTCAAGAAGGCTCTGGACAGGCACCTAAAGTCAGTACCTGACCAGCCGGGTAGTGGTTTGTACGTTGGTTTGCATGCGTCCAGCAGTAACAGCCTGGTTGATAAGGTCCTAAACCACCACGAGATCCGGCCATGGACGGGACCGCGGGGGCGTTGACCCCCGTAGAGGATACTAGTTTTGAGATCACCATGCAAAACAGTTCTCTAGTGCAAGTTTATGTACAGTCTCAAGTGCGTGTACTCAGACCTCCACCTGTGTTGTACGTACCCATCAGACCTCCACCTGTGTTGTACGTACCCATCAGACCTCCACCTGTGTTGTACGTACCCATCAGACCTCCACCTGTGTTGTAGTACCCATCAAACCTCACCTTTGACGTAGCATCAGGACCTCCACTGTGTCGTACCCGTACCCATCAACCATCCATCCGTGTTGTACGTACCTCAGACTCCCACTTGTTACGTCCAAAGTACTAGACTTTTTTCGTTACCTGTGTTGGTACTTACCCTTCAGACCATCACTGTGTTGTACCTGTCCTAATCAGACTCCACTGTTACGTACCATCAGACTCACTGGTTACGTACATGTTAGTGCAGGTCATTCACAAACTCACTGTGGGTAGAAATTTCGATGCCGCCCCCATCCAATCAATTAAACCAAGATACGACGCTAAGGTCAATGTTAGCCTTGAATGCTTTTTGGTTCTGAGGTAATTTACAGTGTATGTATTGTACTGATGTGCACTTGCTAATACTTGTTCTTTACACTATAATTAAACGTAATCTAAATAGCTAGTAGCCTAAGTGCAACGTGCTGTAAGGTTCCCATCAGGTAACTCATATATTTTCTTATTAAAACTATGATATCCACTAATTCTTTTTTATATATATTTCGGTGTTGATAATTAACATTTTTGTTAATTTTGTGTAAGGCAGAGTTAATATAAATTAAATTACAGCATCAGATGTTATCGTGCCCCAGCACGACATTAACATAGGCAACATATTATTTTTTATTAACAATATTGGGTTTAACAGTAGTGTGTTACTGTCCTCTTCTATTTAAGATAACATATATATACAGTGAGTTGTATATATCTAGGTGTATATATACTGAAAGTATATTTCCACCCCTATTTTACGTATGGAAGTATTCTTGGCCGGTGATGATATTAGGAGAGGTTAAGGGAAATCAACCTGACAACACTGGAGGACAGGATGGATAAGGGGGACATGATAACATGTACAATGCTGAGAGGAACTGACTAGATGGATTGGGACAGGATGTTTCAAAGAGGGAACACAGCAACAAGGGGTCATAACTGGAAGCTGAAGATTCGGATGAGTCACAGGGATGTTAGGAAGTATTTCTTCAGTCATAGGGTTGTCAGGAAGTGGAACATTATGGAGAGTGATGTAGTGGAGGCAGGATTCATATATAGCTTTAAGAAGAGGTGTGATAAAGCTCATGGAGCCGGGAGAGAGTGGACCTAGTAGTGACCAGCAAAGAGGAGGGGCCAGGAGCTATGAATCAACTACTGCAATCACAAATAGGTGAGTATAGGCAACAAGCAGTTTTAATGTCCCTCTCAGTAGTCGATTAGTTTTAAATTCCATTAATCACTGACTGTCCGTGGTTCGATCCCCGGCCGGGTGGAAACACTGGGCGTGTTTCCTTACACCTGTTGTTCCCGTTCACCTAGCAAGTAAGTAATTACCTGGGTGTTGGTCAACTGGTGTGGGTGGCATCCTGGGGGACAAAACTGAAAGACCACAATGGAAATAAAACAGACAGTCCTTGATGACGCACTGACTTTCTTGAGTTATCTTGGGTGGCTAACCCTCCGGAGTTAAAAATCCGAAAATCTTATCTTTATCTTAACCATAAGCTTTCATTACCCAAGAAGATACTGATGCATTACAGGTGCAATAGTTGCTTAAAAGTATATAGCATATTTGTACAAGAAAAATCTATCATTTTGCATAAAATTCCTGGCAGTTTAAACTTTAATTCTGATGAGTGGGTCAGATTATTTATGTACTGACACTGTTAAATACAGTTTCATAAATTATCATACATATGTGTAAATTACCCTGTGGGTAATAAAGAAAAAATGGTTATGATTATAAGCGTAATTTTAAAAGGGTGGACTGGTAAGCCAGTGGAAGGCCTCGGTCAGATGACCAAAAGCTCCAGCTGTGGGTCATCATATGACTAAGACCCGCGTCAGGAAACACTTGTCATGTTTCCTAACAAACACTTGTCATGTTCCCGGACAAACACTTGTCATGTTCCCTGACAAACACTTGTCATGTTCCCTGACAAACACTTGTCATGTTCCCTGACAAACACTTGTCATGTTCCCTGACAAACACTTGTCATGTTCCCTGACAAACACTTGTCATGTTCCCTGACAAACACTTGTCATGTTCCCTGACAAACACTTGTCATGTTCCCTGACAAACACTTGTCATGTTTCCCTGACAAACACTTGTCATGTTCCCTGACAAACACTGTCATGTTCCCTGACAAACACTTGTCATGTTCCCTGACAAACACTTGTCATGTTCCCTGACAAACACTTGTCATGTTCCCTGACAAACACTTGTCATGTTCCCTGACAAAAAAAAGATAATGATGAAATAATGGCCATGTGATTTATTGAGTTTGAATCCTATCCACCCCAGTTGAAATAATTCACTTTGTTTTGGGTTATCCTAGATAATTTACACTATGTATGATAATTGTACTTATGTTCCTGTGCCTAAATAAACTTACAGGAGGGCCATTAAGGTTACTTTTTAACTGTTTACTATCAGTCGTATGTACTTCAATATTAAAATTCGATTGAAACTCTGTATATACACCGAGAAACACACTTCTCGGTATATATAAGTAAATATAAAAATGAGAATCCTGGGGCAAATTATTGAAAAGTTATAATAGAAATTATTTCAGTCAGAGACACTAAACACAGAGACTGATTAAAACTTTTGTTCGACTTACTTACGTAAGTTATTGTTTGTTTTATTTCGTCTGTCAAGTTATTCCAGACGTTTTTGGGTCCGTCACTTGTTGTGTGGACACTGTACTGGTTGTGACGGTGTATACTGTGTACTGTTACACTACACAATACCGAATATGTCAAATTTTCAATTAGCAAGAACTCATTTAAAATTTTGTCCTTGCTAAAATTTTCTCTTATGCGTTTAAAGATATATTTTTTCATTATGTTAATTTAAAAATTAATAATTTTATACCAAAAGAACCTTAGAAATCCAACTAATCCAACTAAATATATTTTATATAAGTTTACAATATTTAATGATAAAAAAGCACAATGAATTATATTTTTTCATTTGGGTCAGAATGATTTTTACGAAATTAATGAATACAGGCTAATATATATATATATATATATATATAATATATATATATATATATATATATATATATATATATATATATATATATATATATATATTATATATATATAATATATATATATATTAGCCTGTATTCATTAATTTCGTAAAAATCATTCCCACCGAGGCAGGGTGACCCAAAGAGAAAGAAAATCCCCTAAAAGAAAATACTTTCATCATCATTCAACACTTTCACCACACTCACACATAATCACTGTTTTTTCAGAGGAGCTCAGAATACAACAGATTAGAAGTATATACGTATAAAAATACACAATATATCTCTCCAAACTGCCAACATCCCAAACTCCTCCTTCAGAGTGCAGGCATTGTACTTCCCATTTCCAGGACTCAAGTCCGGTTATATAAAATAACCGGTTTCCCTGAATCCCTTCACTAAATATTACCCTGCTCACACTCCAACAGATCGTCAGGTCCCAAATACCATTTGTCTCCATTCACTCCTATCTAACACGCTCACGCACGCTTGCTGGAAGTCCAAGCCCCTCGCCCACAACACCTCCTTTACCCCCTCCCTCCAACCTTTTCGAGGACGACCCCTACCCCGCCTTCCTTCCCCTACAGATTTATACGTTCTCCATGTCATTCTACTTTGATCCATTCTCTCTAAATGACCAAACCACCTCAACAAACCCTCTTCAGCCCTCTGACTAATACTTTTATTAACTCCACACCTTCTCCTAATTTCCACACTCCGAATTTTCTGCATAATATTTACACCACACATTGCCCTTAGACAGGACATCTCCACTGCCTCCAACCGCCTCCTCGCTGCAGCATTCACAACCCAAGGTTCACACCCATATAAGAGTGTTGGTACTACTATACTTTCATACATTCCCTTCTTTGCCTCCATAGATAACATTTTTTGCCTCCACATGTACCTTTTTTTCCTTCATCAATTCTATGATTAACCTCACCTTCATAAATCCATCCGCTGACACGTCAACTCCCAAATATCTGAAAACATTCACTTCTTCCATACTCCTCCTTCCCAATTTGATATCCAATTTTTCTTTATCTAAATCATTTGATACCCTCATCACCTTACTATTTTCTATGTTCACTTTCAACTTTCTACCTATACACACATTCCCAAATTCATCCACTAACCTTTGCAATTTTTCTTTAGAATCTCCCATAAGCACGGTGTCATCAGCAAAAAGTAACTGTGTCAACTCCCATTTTGTATTTAATTCCCCATAATTTAATCCCACCCCTCTCCCGAAAACCCTAGCATTTACTTCTTTTACAACCCCATCTATAAATATATTAAACAACCATGGTGACATTACACATCCCTGTCTAAGACCTACTTTTATCGGGAAGTAGTCTCCCTCTCTTCTACACACCCTAACCTGAGCCTCACTATCCTCATAAAAACTCTTTACAGCATTTAGTAACTTACCACCTATTCCATATACTTGCAACATCTGCCACATTGCTCCCCTATCCACTCTATCATATGCCTTTTCTAAATCCATAAATGCAATAAAAACTTCCCTACCTTTATCTAAATACTGCTCACATATATGCTTCAATGTAAACACTTGATCTACACATCCCCTACCCACTCTGAAACCTCCTTGCTCATCCACAATCCTACATTCTGTCTTGCCTCTAATTCTTTCAATAATAACCCTACCGTACACTTTTCCTGGTATACTCAGTAAACTTATTCCTCTATAATTTTTACAATCTCTTTTGTCCCCCTTCCCTTTATATGAAGGGACTATACACGCTCTCCGCCAATCCCTAGGTACCTTCCCCTCTTTCATACATTTATTAAACAGAAATACCAACCACTCCAACACTATGTCCCCCCCTATGCCCCACGCACCTCCCCCACACTCACATCCTGTTCTTCTTCACTCCTAAAAATTGATATACCTCCCTGGCCAGTGCATGAAATTACCTCCTCCCTTTCTTCGTTGACATTTAAAAGTTCCTCAAAATATTCTCGCCATCTACCCAAAACCTCCATCTCCCCATCTACTAACTCCCCTACTCTGTTTTTAACTGATAAATCCATTTGTTCCCTAGGCTTTCTTAACTTGTTTAACTCCAAATATTTTTCTTATTTTCATTAAAATTCCTTGACAGTGCCTCTCCCACTCTATCATCCGCTCTCCTTTTGCACTCTCTCACCACTCTCTTCACCTTTCTCTTACTCTCTATATACTGTACTCTTTTTATAACACTTCTGCTTTGTAAATACCTCTCATAAGCTACCTTTTTCTCTTTTATCACACTCTTTACTTCATTATTCCACCAATCACTCCTCTTTCCTCCTGCACCCACCCTCCTATAACCACAAACTTCTGCCACACATTATTGCATTTTTAAAATATTCCAACCCTCTTCAACCCCCCACACTACTCATACCTGCACCAGCCCACCTTTCTACCAATAGATGCTTATATTTCACCCGAACTTCCTCCTCTATTAGTTTATACACTTTCACCTCCCTATTACTTGCTGTTGCCATTTTCCTCTTATCCCATCTACCTCTTACTCTAACTGTAGCTATAACTAGATAATGACCCGATATATCAGTTGCCCCTCTATAAACATGTACATCCTGGAGCCTACCCATCAACCTTTTATCCACCAATACATAATCTAACAAACTACTTTCATTACGTGCTACATCATACCTTGTATATTTATTTATCCTCTTTTTCATAAAATATGTATTACTTATTACCAAACCTCTTTCTACACGTAACTCAATTAAAGGCTCCCCATTTTCATTTACCCCTGGCACCCAAAATTTACCTACTACTCCCTCCACAACATTTTTTCCCACTTTAGCATTAAAATCCCCAACCACAAGTACTCTCACACTTGGTTCAAAACTCCCCACGCAATTACTCAACATTCCCAAAATCTCTCTCTCTCCTCTATACTTCTCTCTTCCCCAGGTGCATAAATGCTTACAATAACCCACTTCTCACATCCAACCTTTATTTACTCCACTTAATCCTTGAATTAATACATTTATAGTCCCTCTTTTCCTGCCATAGCTTATCCTTCAGCATTATTGCTACTCCTTCTTTAGCTCTAATTCTATTAGAAACCCCTGACCCAATCCCATAAATTCCTCTCCACTGAAACTCTCCCACCCCCTTTGGCTTCGTTTCACTTAAAGCCAGGACATCCAGCTTCTTCTCATTCATAACATCCATAATCATCTCTTTCTTATCATCTGCACAACATCCACGCACATTCAGACTTCCCACTTTGACAATTTTCTTCGTCTTAATCTTTTTAGTAATCTTTACAGGAAAAGGGGTTACTAGCCCATTGTTCCCGGCATTTTAATTGACTTTTACAACACGCATGGCTTAAGGAGGAAAGATTCTTATTCCACTTTCCCATGGATATAAAAGGAAAAGTAATTAGAAGAAAAACTAAGATAAAATCAAAGAAAACTCAGATGAGCGTGTATAAATAAACGCGCACATGTATGTGTAGTGTGACCTAAGTGTAAGTAGAAGTAGCAAGACGTGCCTGTAATCTTGCATGTTTATGAGACAGACAAAAGACACCACAATCCTACCATCATGTAAAACAATTACAGGCTTTCGTTTTACACTCACTTGGCAGGATGGTAGTACCTCCCTGGGTGGTTGCTGTCTACCAACCTACTACCTATATAATATATATATAATATATATATATAATATATATATATATATATATATAATATATATATATATATATATATATAATATATATATATATATATATATATATATTTGTCGTGCCGAATAGGCAGAACTTGCGATCTTGTCTTAAATAGCAACGCTCATCTTGCCATATAGGACAAGCGAAAATTTTGTATCAATAATTTCGCACAAAATCAATCTTAACCTAACGAAAAAAATATATTTCACTGTGTTTGTTTAGCATTAAATTATGTAAACAAATCTAAAATATATTAAGTTGGGTTAGGTTAAAAAAAATTGGCTCTTGTTTATAATAAGGGTTAGGTAAGTTTTATATCTAAGATTCCTTTTGGTGCAAAATAAAAAAATTTTTACATTAAGATTAATGAAAAAATATATCTTTAAACGTATAAAGAGAAATTATAGAAAGGACTTATATTTAAATGAGTTCTTGCTAATTGACCTGTTTTACTATTCGGTGGCACGACATATATATATATACATATATATATATATATATATAGATATATATATATATTATATATATAAATATATACATATAAATATATATATATATATATATATATATATATATATACCCTGGAGTTTTACGCTGGAGTTTACCTGGAGAGATTTCCGGGGGTCACGCCCCGCGCCCGGTCGAGACCAGGCCTCCAGGTGATCAGAGCCTTATCAACCAGCTGTTGCTGCTGGGCTGCACGCAAAAACCAACAATACGAGCCACAGCCCGCTGATCCGGAACTGACTTTTATGGTGCTTGTCCAGTGCCACTTGAAGACTGCCAAGGGTCTGTTTGGTAATCCCCTTATGTGTGGCCTGGAGGCAGTTTAACTTCGTCGGGCCCACTGACACTTATGTATGGTCTCTTAACGTGCTAGTGACACCCCTGCTTTTTCATTGGGATGGTGCATCGGCTGCCAAGTCTTTTGCTTTCCGTAGTGAGGATTTTCGTGTGCAAGTCGTTACTAGTCCTCTAGGAATTTCCAGGTGTATATAATCTGTATCTCTCCCTCCTGCGTTCCAGGGAATACAGTTAGGAACCTCAAGCCTCCCAATAATGAGGTGTTTTATCTCCGTTATGCCGCCGTGAAAGTCTCTGTACATTTTCAGGTACGGCAATTTCACCTCCTTGAAAGGTGCTGTTAGTGTGCAGTACAATAAAAAAAACAATATTCCAGCCTAGATAGAACAATGACCTTAAGAGTGTCATCATGGCTGCCTCCCTAGTTTTAAGGTTCTCATTATCCTTCCTGTCATTTTTCTAGCAATATGCGATTGATACAATGTTTATGGTCCTTGAAGTGAGATCCTCCGACATGATCACTCCAGGTCTTGACGTTGGTTTTCGCATCTTTTTGTGCCAATTTTGTTTGTACTCTGATGAAGATTTAATTTCCCTCATGTTTACCATATCAGAGTAAGTGAAATTTACCACGTTAACATTCATATTGTTTTCTGCAGCCCACTGAAAAATTTGGTGATGTCTGCCTGGAGCTGTGCAGTGTCTGGCAATGGAAACACTGCCATGCCAGATTCGGGTGTCCATCTGCAAAGGAAGACACGGGCTGTGCTGACATCCTTGTCTATGTCGGATATTAGGATGAGTCAACAAGAAGGGAGCGGTACTGTGCCTTGTGTGCCTTGTGGAACAGAGCTTTCACCGTAGCTGCCTCGGACTTTACTCTGTTGGACGAACAACTCTCTGTGTGTTCTGTTTAGTGAGGAAATTATAGATCCATCGACCGACTTTTCCTGTTATTCTTACACGCAATTATGTGCGCCTATATCGCCATGGTCAACACTTGTCGAAGCTTTTTGCAAAGTCTGTAATATATTACTTCTGCATCGTTTGTCTTCTAGTGCATTTAGGACCTTGTCGTAGTGGCCAATAGTTGATACAGACAGGACGACCTGTTCTAAACCCATGTTCCCCGGGGTTGTGTAACTGAGGGGTTTTTAGATCGTGGGGATTTCTTTTTAGGACCCTTTAAAAGATTTTTTGAATGGGATGTTAGTGCTTTGGGTCTGTAGTCTTTGTGTTTTTTTATCCCCCCCTTTTGGATGGGGCTTGTCTTTTTTTTTATAACTGGGACGCCCCCTGCCCATGCCCCCTTTCCCCCATAGGAGGGGAAAAAGGCTCGTGATGGGGGCTTCTTGCATTCTTGATGAAACAGATTTTCCTTGAGTCGGGCCCTGGGCAAGGCAGGCATGTCATTTATCGCCTGTTCAAAGCATTTGCGTCGGTAACATCGGATGGCTTTTTTAAATCAAATTTTGTGCTCTTCATAAAAAATTCTTTTTGATTTTCGACCTCAGTCGGGTTAGGGGCTTGTAAAACTGAGCATTTGGGACTTGAGTACTCATCTTTTCCTTTGCTGTCATCTTTTTGGGGAAACCCATTTGTTTAAGTGGGGGGGCCCTCGGACGTTGTTCTCGTTTTTGATTTGGCATAGGAGAAGAAAAACTTTGGGTTTTTTTTCGATTTCTTTTAGGGTTTTTTTTATTCTTCCCCCGTTTCCCTGATTTAAAGGGTTTTCTTTTAGTTTAAGTTCGATGCTTGCATTTCTTGACAGTTTTCCCCCTACGCATTTCGATTTTATTGACCTTTTTTAGCCGCTCTGTTATTCTTTTCCGTCCCCTGAAAAGGGGGAGCGCCTGTCTTTTTCTGTTTTCATCACTCTCCTTTTTTTTAGAGGAAAAACCTTGTGCATACATCGAGTGCCACCGATTAATCTTTCTGGCAAAATTTGGGGGTCTGTTTGCTTAGTATATCTTCCAGCTTATATCGGTTAGGACTTGGTTTATTTGGGGTCCCATTTATTTTTTTGTTTTTTGAAGTTAATTTGGTGAATTTTTCCCCCTTTCGGACTAATCTCTTTGGGGTTGGGGCTCGCGCATCATACTGAACCTCAATTTATGTTGTGATCTGAGTATATTGTTTTTGTTGGTGATATTTCTATCAGATCATCATTTTAGTGAATGAGGTTATTATTCTCCAGTTAGTGGGGCTCTATATTTGCTGGTTTAAATTGTTTTTTGTGCAGAGATTTAAAAGCTCGGTGAGTGTGAGTTTTCATCAGAGCTCCCCTGGTGTTTTTTCGCAACAATATTATTTGCATATTCCTCCATTTTAGGTGTTAATTAAATCCCCCGGGCAAGATGTTGGGGCAGGAGCGGGAATTTTTTCCAACAGGGTAAATTTTTTAACAGCTGTTTCCGGGAATTGGGGGATGTGCATCCAGGCTTGTAGCATCACAATGCCTGGGTTTTGTTCTCGACCTTACTGCAAACTTCACTAACTTTGAGGCTTTTAGGATTTTCTGTGCAAAAAAGTGACTCTGCAATGTACAGCCCCCCCCCCCCCTTTTTGCCTATTCACTCTGTCAATCTGTATGGGTTTTGAAACCCGGGATCCAATTTCGTTGTCCAAGTGATCCTTTAGGGGGGGGTCTCAGTAAAGCCGCGAACTTCCCTTTTGCCCGCAAGCAGTCCAGGATGAAAGTATTTTGTTGTTTGTTGCTGGTTTTAGACCCTGTAATTTGCAAAGAAAATTTTTATGGACTGGGGGTATTTTTGGGTATGGGGGGGAATTTTTTGGAGGGGGAAGAGTGACATAGTAGCGGCCAGGAAGGGTTGGGCCAGGAGTGTGAATCGATCCGAACTATAACAGGTGAGTACACAACACAATAATTAATATATTATATATATAAAATTATATATATAATTTTAAATATTTTTTTTTATATATAATATATATATGTAATATAATATATATATTATATATATAAATATATATATATAATATAATATGTATTTTAGTAAGTATTATGTTGTATGTATATATATATTATAATAATAATTATATATATATTTAATATATTATATATTATATATAAATATATTATATATAATATATTATATATAATATATTTTATATATATTTTTGTTGTGTGTACTCACCTAGTTTTTAGTTGCAGGGTCGTTCACAGCCCCTGGCCCACCTCTCCGGGCCGTACTATTCACCTTTCCCCCCCATGTGGTGTGTCTGTATACCTTTTTGTACCCCCTAATTTGGTTGCAGGGGGCGAGACTCAGCTCCGGGCCCCCCTCTACTGACGCTACAGGTCCTCTCCCTCTCTGCTTTTGGCTTTGTCATACTCTTTTTAAAACATTAGGTTCCTTCCCCATACTTCACTTGTAGGCTTTCCATCCTGACGACTCTATGACTGAAGAAATTTCCAACGTCCCTGTGAATCCTGAGTCTCCTCCATTGTGACCCCTTTTTTCTGTGTCCCCTTTGGAACATCCCTTGCCACCTTTTATTCCCGCAGTATCTTGTATGCGTTATCATGTCTCCCCTGACCCTTTTCCAGGCGTCAGTCCGATTTCCCTTTAAACCTTTCCGTACGACATTCCCCTGAGCTTTGGGGGCTCCTTTTTGCAAACCTTGTACTTTTCCAACTTCTTGACGGTTTTACCAGTGTGGGTTCCAGACTGGTGCGCATCTCCCCGTTGGGCCTAACATACACAGTGTACATGTCTTGAACGTTCCTTATTAAGGTATCGGAACGCTATTCCAGGTTTTCCAGGCCCCGTATGCTGCAGCAGATATTTGGTTTATGTTGCCTCCGGTGACGTGCTGGTTTTGGCACCCCAAGGTCTTTCTCCCCGGTGAGGGTTTTAGCTTTGTCCACCTACTATACTCTGTTGGGGTCTTCTTTTCCCCTTCCCAATCTTATGCTTTGCATTTGGCAGGGTTGATTCGAGAAGCCAGTTTCGGGCCACTGTCCGCTGTCCGGCTCTTTGCAGTCCTGCCTCATCCTCTCCGTTTTTAATTCTTCTCATCGCTTCACATATCTGCGAATATGGACACTTCAGATCATTCCTTCCATCTGTTTTTCGCATACATCAAAAATAGCACGGGTCCTAGAACTGCCCCTGGGGGGACCCCACTCGTCACAGGCCCCATGGATACATCTTCACGTCCATGACTCGTTGTTCCCTCCCGTCAGGTTTTCCCTGACCATTGCAGTGCCCTCCCTGTTTATCACCTGATCCTCCAGTTTCTGCACTAATTTTTTGGGGGGAAAAACAACCCACCCTCCTCTCATGTCATATTTCGTTACCTTGTCATAAAACCCCAAAAGAAGGTTTGTGAACAGGTTTTGCCTTCCATGAACCCATGTGGTTTTCTTTAAACTTGTTCCTTTCCCAGGGTTCCACCACTCTCCTCCTGAAAATTTCTCCGGGTTTTTTTGCACACAATACAGTCAAGACACGGGTCTGTTTTATGCATTATTTCTTTCCTTTTTTAAAAACAGGGACACATTTGCTGTTTTCCCCATTTCTCGGGAGTTGCCCTTTTAAAGGGGATGTGTTAAGATTGTGGTTGGGGGCATGCACGCATCTCTGCTCCTTCCAAAGGGGCCCCCACGGGGAGATGTTGTCTGGCCCCATCGCCTTTGGGGTATCAATCATTTAGCAGTTTTGCACCTCCCCCCCGGGTTTTGGGATTAATCCAACACTTTTTGGGTTTTCCCCTCTTGATGTTCCCTTCTGTGCTGTTTTCCCAGCCCCCTTCCCTGTCTCTCGTAAAAATTTCCCTTAAATCTCCTGTTTGCTCCTCACTCCCTCCTGACATTTCTGTGAGTTCCCCCTTCTGTCCCAGTCGATCACCTGGTTTTTGCTTTTGTTTTCCCTCCTGATGTGGTTTTAACAACATTTTTTTGTTACATATTCCATCTTTTCCCATTACGGGTTTCCTGCCAGTTCTCTGCCCCAGGAACCTCCTGCAGGGTTCCTAAACCCCATGTAGTCCCCCTTTTATAGTCGGTTTTTTCCCTTTCAACCCTGTTACTTCTCCACTTCAACCCCCAGTATTAAAAAAGAACAGAACCCGTGGCATCCCCCTTCCAGGGAATCTCTATGGATGCCCCAATGTCTGAAACTACCCAGGGTGAAACAAGCCCGTCTTGCTGGTTCATATCCCCTTCACTCTGGTATTTCCTTTAACATGTTGTGCAGGGTTTTCCACACCAATCCAAATTTTGGGCTCCCCATGTTTTGGGCCCCCCCATGTGGCCCAGGTTTTCCCAGTCAATCTCCCTGTGGTTAAAATCCCCCATCCAGCAATTTTGCTCTGCCACCTCAAAAGTGTGTCCCCACTGCTTGTTGTTTCCTTAACTTTTCCCCTTTGGCCCCTGAGATCTTGGTGGATTTACATCATTTAATGACCACCTTTGCCCCCCAGACGAAGTGTATCTATGTAGTCCCTTTCCCTGTCTTTATCCCTCCCATTTTCTCGAATTTTATGGTTTTTTTACGAGCAGAGAAACCCCTTCTCCCCTCTCCCCTTCTTCTTTCCTCATGACTGGTATCCTGGGGGGAAGTTTGCATCTTTTTTGCTCCAAAACTTTTTTTCTGAACTGCTATATGTTGGGATTTCTCATTTTCTTTCTTGCCATTCCTCATATTTATTCTTTAAATCCATCCGCATTTGTGTCCAAACCCTTTCAAGTTTTGTTCTAATACGTAACTGTGGTCCTGGGGAATACGGAGTTGGGAGACGGGACCTGGAGGGCCTGGGGGGGGTTGCAGGGGAGGAGAGGAAGACACCCTAGGGGTTGCTGTGGGGGGTAGGGTTTTCGGGGTTGGGGGGTGGGAACAGAGGATCTTTTGTGTGATGGTTGGTTTGGATAGTTCAGTTGCCTTGGGGTGTCGGGCTGGGTCCTTCTGAGGTGTTTTTTGGGGGGTGTGCTTGTCCTTCCACCTGTTCCTGGGTTATTCTGCTCTCCTTTTTCATTTCCTTTCCATTCCCCCTTTTCGTTTTTGACTCTCTCTTTCAGTTCATCCTTTCCTCTCGATCGAGGGACACACTCATGAACTCCTGTTTGCCTCTCAGTCGTGCTTTCTCCCGTAGAATTATGGTTCGGTTGATTTTGCCTTGAAAATTTCTTTGAGAGGCCGATTCCCTTTTTTTGGGTCATGCTCCCTTGCCTATCACCTTCATGATGCCTTTAACGCTTTTTTCTCCTCCTCTTTTTTATATATTTTTTCCCCCTTTAGCTCGTCTACTCATAACAAAACTGATATCTTCCTTTCCCTTCCCACGTGATCCCCTTGCACCCTCTGAGGGGTTTTTTGTTCCCTTTTCATGGGGTGTTCCTTTTCCTTTAGTCCCTTCCCTAGCTTGGCCCCTTGCTCATTGGTTTGTCCTTCCTGCTCACCTGTTCCTGGGCCCCCCAAGTGTCTGGTAAGGGCCCTGCAATGCCCAATTTTTTCAATGTCTTCCAACCTCTCATTCTGCCTGTGTGCTCCCTGTCTCGTTTTGCCCCATGGGGTTTGCAGGACCTTGCATACAGTTTAGCTCCATGCTCCCTTCAGACCCGTTGTCTTTGTTGTGTAGACATTGGATGCTACTTCTGTAATATCTTTTTCACTAGGTGTTTTTTAGATTCCAGCTCCTCTTCTAATTCTGTATCTTGGCTTCTGCTACTGTGGATTTTGCTTCCACCTTTTGCATTTTTCTGCTAACCTCTCCTCCACTTCCTTGCAAGCTCATCTAGCCCCTTCCTTGTCTTCCCCCTTTTTTTTTAGTCTGCCCCCCCAGTCCCCCCCTCCCAGATTAGTCCTTTCGGGCCCTTTTTTTCTCATCCTAGTTCTAGGGCCCCCAATGCACCAAAAGGGAAAGGGAAAGAATGGTTTTGGGGGGGGGGAATGATGGTTAGGGGGGGGTGGGGTGGGAAATTATGGGGGAGGGGGAGGTGGTTATTGGAGGGGGGAGAGGTGGTAGGGGGGGGGGGTTAGATGGTTTGGGATAGGGGGTTAATGGTTTGGGGAAGGGTAGGGGGGTAGGGAGGGGGGAAAGGGGGTTAGGGGAAGGGGGGGTAATGTTTGTGTCAAGGGATGTGGCTTGTGTATATGGGCTTTTGTATTGTGTGTACAGTGTGGGAGAAGGGGATTGATTAAGGGGGAGGGTGGGTGTGGTTGTGTGT
Organism: Cherax quadricarinatus; assembly: GCF_026875155.1. NCBI lineage: Eukaryota > Metazoa > Arthropoda > Malacostraca > Decapoda > Parastacidae > Cherax > Cherax quadricarinatus. The sequence continues at coordinate 27,027,859 of NC_069407.1, forward strand.
GTGTTTTTGTGTGTGTATGGTGTGTGTTTTGTGTGTGTGTGGTGGTGGTTTTGTGTGTGTGTGTGGGTGTGTGTGTGTGTGTGTGTGTGTGTGTGTGTGTGTGTGTGAGTGTGTTGTGTTGTTGTGTTTGCCTTTGGGGGCACTAATGAGGTGCTTTGGCATTTTTCTTTCCAATTTTCCTTTTTTTTTCCCCGTCAATTCGAGTGTAAAAAAGACAAAGAACTCTAGATGAAAGAGAAAAAACAAAAGGGGAGAAAGATGGGTTCAGGGCACGTTTCGCACCGTGCAAATCTAAGTTAAGTAAACGCTCACAAGCTTAACAGAGCGAAAAGTTGCGCTTTTTGTAAGTGCTTCTGCACCCCTGTCTCCCTCCCTTTCCTAGATCACCCGACACCCATGCACACACACACACACCACACACACACACACAACACACACACACACACACACACATACACACACACACACCACACACACACACTGCACACACAGGCACACACACACCACCCACTGCACACAACAACACACACACAGGGGACACCACACACCCCACGCACACACACACATCCACAAACACCACACAGGGGACCACACACAAACACATACACACACCCCACATACACAACACATACACACAACACCACACACAACGTACACACACCACACACACGTACTCACAAAACAAAAACACCACACGGACACACTGGGCCCGAACACGGGGACACAGTTGGAAGCTGAAGACACAGATGAATCAAAGGGATGTTTGAAGTATTTTTTTCAGCCACAGAGATCAGGGAAAGGGAATAGTTTGGGGGAAAACGATGTAGTGGAGCAGGATCCTACAAAGCTTTAACAGAGGTCGATAAAGCTCATGGTCAGGGAAGTGTCTAGTAGCGACCAGGAAGAGGGGGGGCCAGGAGCTTGGACTTTGACCCCCGCACCTCAACTAGGTGATAGGGGGGACACACACCCAAAAATACGCACACACAACCATACATACACACACACACACACACACACACACACACACACTACCACACCACACATACCAACACACACACACACATACACACACACACGGTGGTTGAAAAGCTTGTAGGATAGGGGGCTTGGACCGACAACTGCAAACCCAACTAGGTGAGTAGGTAGTACACACACACACACCCCCCCCCACCCCCCCCCCCCCCCCCCCCCCCCCCCCCCCCCCCCCCCTCCCCCCCAGCCCCCCCCCCCGCCTCACCCCCCCCCCCCCCCCCCCCCCCCCCCCCCCCCCCCGCCCCCCCCCCCACCCCGCCCTCCCCCCCCGCCCCCCCCCCCGCCCCCCCCCACCGCCCGCCCCCCCCTCCCTCCCCCCCCACCCCCCC
>NC_069407.1:27034222-27076722 GCF_026875155.1 Cherax quadricarinatus
CCGCAATCCTCAATAGGTGAGTACAACTAGCCAACTAGGTGAGTTACATACACACACACACACACACACACTCACACAACACACACACACACACACACACACACTGTTGCGAATAAGAAATTTTTTAAAGAACTTCAGAATGTGGCATGTTACCATTTATTTCTCATGCAACAGATTTTTGGATCCGAGTTATTTAAAGTATTTTAGAGTCTAGGGGAATAATTTCAAATGGGAAACTCCATATGAATAATATTCAAATTTGTTAAAGTAATTTAAATACAATAACTTTATCTTCTCTTTGTGATAAATGTATCTTATTTACTTTTGTACAATAAAATTTCCAAATACATTTAGTTCAAAATCATGGAATTGTCCATTAAAGTGGAAGTTTAATTATTCTTCCTGTAATTAAGTATTCATTAACATTTACGTTCTTTGTCTTAACAAGGACTGTAAACTCAAAATACTAAAGGTAAAGGATTTAACAAGACCTTCGAAACTGGCCGTAAAGTATCTCTATGGATTCTGGACTGACGGAAGAATTAAATATAAAAGAATCTTTCAGAGTAATGAGGAACTAATGAGTCAGCTCTAGAGTCAATTCTTCAAACCATTCAAACTGTACACTGTAGAGCCAATATTCCGATCACAGTTGTCAGGGTAGAGCTGGGAGCGGACTGACTACTTGCAGTCTGTTCCCCCCCCCCCCCCCCCCCCCCCCCCCCCCCCATCTTGTATGCGTCGTCAGGTTGATCAGCTGACCCAAAGTCAGCCAGCCGGACCTAAAAATTGAACAATTCACCGGTTGGTTCCGAGACTTAAACTCTACTTCATTTCACAGGAAAATCCTACATAACAATAATAATAAAAATAATATTGAAATAATAACATAAATAGTGGATAATAACAAAATAGTGATATATTTACCATGGTATTTTCATATATTAACAGATATTAATATTACCGCCGAAAGTCTCTATTTTAGCTATAAATGGGGTCTTTCGTGCTATAAATTAAGTGATGCCACATATTCTCTAAATAGTTAATTAATTAAAACACAGGATGACCAATTTCGAAGATATAAAACCCCCCCCCTGTACGAAATAGGGTCGCAGTAGGGAGTTTGCAAGCGTACTTGGTAAATATATACTTTATGTAAGCATCACTCTGGTAAATAAGGCATGTAGTATGACGGAAGAATGGAGAAGAAAGGAACTCGATCAGCATGGTTTTTCTTGCCAGAGATGTGCTTTTGGAACAATGGACGGGAAGAAAAAAAAAACTATATGGAGTGGTTGTCCAATCACAATTCGATGAACTAGAAAGTACTCGCGGATCATGACTGTCAGGGTCATCCATGTGGACTTAATACTTAGCGTCCATCAACGGGAATGGGCTTTTCATAGTCATACTGTCAATATAAAAGAAAATCATTAACAAAAATTTTTAATATATATATAATATTATATAAATTATATATATACTATTTATATATATATATTTTATATACTATTTATATATAAAGTAGGCTCTAATAGTAATCATTTCTTAACTTTACATTGAAGGTATGCATTTTTTTTTTCAGGGGCGAGAAAGGGCATCAGCTATTCTGTTAGGGATCCACTTAAGTGTTGAATACTAATCAGATAAGGTTGGATTCTCAGAGCCCACCTGAGGAACTCGGAGTATTTTTGATTTCATAGAATTAATATAATTATATGGGTTGTGATCAGAAATTACCATAATTTCTTTATGGGGGGAGGTTCCCAGATAAACATCAAAATGTTCCAAAGATATTATAGGGCAAGAGCTTCTTTCTCTACAGTGGCAAAATTCTTTTGGTGAGTTTCAACTTTGAAGAAATATAATGATATAGGATGCAAAAATATCTAGTAGAGGGTGGATTTCTGAGTAACACAACTCCCACACGCATACTGCTGGCATCGATGTGTAAATAGAAGGAATTGTTAAAAGTCAGGGACTTTTCAATACGGGTGCACAAAGAATGCAACCTCGCCTTCAACCGATGAAAAGCTATCTCACAATCTTTCGTCCAGCAAATCTTCATCTTACTACTGGTTATCTCAGTAAGTGGGAGATGCATCCTGAGAAAAATTAGGACTGAAAGCGATAATAACCAGTCATTCCAAGGAACCTCTGTATAGACTTTTCTATTCTTTGAGGGGATTGGAAAACTCGGCAATGCCCTAACTTTTCATCATCAGGACGTACCTCACCCTGACCTATACAAAACCGTGGTATTTTATCTTGGCTAGCTCCAAACTGACATTGACTAAAGTTATGGTGAAGGTGTACTTTTCTAACTTTTAAATAAGGTTTCCAGGCGAATTAAATGTTGCCCCCACTCATTGCTTATATAACAAGATCATCTAGATATGCATACTCTCCTTCTAACATCATTGGTCAGCTGGTATCAGGCGCTGAAAAGGTTAGAGGCGCGTTACACATCCGAAGGGCATACGCGAGTATTGAATTAATCTGCCTTGTTTAGTAAATGCGGATAGTCTTGGGCTCGCTGGGAAGCGGCATTGTAATAGCCTCTTATATAATCCAGGCGGGTGACCTAGGCGGCTCATGATACTCTGTCTATTGATATCAATACGGGGTAGTGGTGAAACCCTGGTACCGTGAGAGCATTAACCTTGTCGATAATTCAGTGAACATTCTAGAAGTGCCATTCAGGTTGGGAAACTAATATACAGGGCGAGGCCCACGGACTTGACTCCATTCTATGAAGTCCATGGGTAAACCAAAAATTCTACTGCTTTGTTTCTAACTGTTTCTTGTTTGAGTGGAACTTGCACCTATTTAGGTGACTGTTTGCAAGGCTTTGCTCCTTGTACAAATCTAATTTTCGTCAATTCACCAATTGTAACAACACCTAGGGGACGTCATCGTATAATACCTCATATCTTAATACTCAAGTCTTTGATATTTCTTTTTGCTTTCTTCAAATCATGGGTCACATAAGAAAGGTTATCCAGGAGATTGCAATGTCTCTGAAATTTTTAAACTTACTTCTATCGCTTTAGTGATCTGGGCATGTCTTACATTTTCAGTTTCAAGCTAAAGGAAGACACTGTCGAAAAATGGTACGATACTAGGGTGGTAAGCCTTAGTTGGTTTATGTGATAAGTAGTTGTGCTTTCTCTTTACCTGGAGTTTGTAGTACTTAATTTAAGTCATGAGCCGCTCAATCACTTCCAAAGGACCTTCGTATCTAGGTTGCAGAGCGTGTCCAGGTTAGACTTTTCTGTGCCATCACACTGTCACTGGTTTGAAGAAATGAGAGCATGTGTTTTTGTCATAACAATGCTTCATCTTGGATTGGCAGTAGCTAAGTTTTTGAGGGCTAATTCCCTCAGTTGTGACAATACGCTTTTACATTAGTGTGGAGTTGTTTAAACGAAGTTTGATTTTCCTGGTCCATGATCTTTTAGTATGGCGAGGGGGCCGCGTACTTGGTGTCTGTAAATTTTATTTGATGGACTAAACCCTGTGCACATTCAGAAGTTTTCCATCAGGCTTGGGGGGAACTAATTTACAGGGCGAGGGCCCACGGACTTTTTACTCCATCTATGAGTCTGGGACAACAAAAATTCTACTTCTTTGTTTCATGTTTTTGTTTGAGTGGACTTGCCCCTATATGTGACTGTTTGCAAGGCTTTGCTCCCTTGTACATCTATGCGTCAAATTCCCCAATGTACAACACCTAGGGAACGTCATCGAATAAAACCTCATAACATAGAATATTCCAAGTCTTTGTTATCTTATGCCTTTTCTTCAAATCAAGGACCAAAGAAAAGGTATCAAGAGATTGCAATGTCTCTGATTTTTTAAACATACTTCTATCGCTTTAGATGATGCTGGGCAGACTTACATTTCAGTTTCAGCTAAAGGAGAAAACTGTCGAAACTGGTACGATACTAGGGTGGTAAGCCTTAAGTGGTTTTATTTTGTGATAAGTACGTTTTGCTTTTCTCTCTTACTGGAGGGCGGAGTACATAATTTACCTCATTGAGCGCTCATCACTTTCCAAAGGACCTTAGTATCTAGGTTGCGAGAGTGTAACAGGTACAGTATTTCTGTGCCATCACACTGTCAACCTGGTTTTGAAGAAATGCGAGCATGTGTTTTTGGCATAACATATGCTTCATCTTGATTGGGCCTTAGCTAAGTTTTTTGAGGCTAATTCCCCTCAGTTGTGACAAAAAACGCTGTTACATTAGAGTTGGGAGTTGTTTTAATACGAAGGGTTCTGATTTTCAGGTCCATGAATCTTTTAGTATGGCGAGGGGGGGCGCGTATTGGGGTCTGTAATTAAATCAGATGGGACTAAAAACCCAGTGCTTTCTTGTTCGCTTTTCTTAAGGCAAACAGCAGGGAATGGTATTCCTTGATCCCATATCTCTGGAAATATGCTGCCGTATGCCTCTCATCATGATTTTTTTGTTTGATGAATCGTTCGAGGGCTCCTTGCGACTGAGGTTGGGGGCGATAAGCAACAGAAAATACGGACTTAATTACGAGGCGATATAAGGGCATTCACGAAACATATTAGAGTAAAAATTTGAAACCGTGATCGGAATAAATTATTCTTGGAATCCCCACCTGTGAGAAAAAAATTTTTGCAAAGCTCGAACAATGATGCGAGGAATTAATTTTTCTCAATGGGATAAGCCATCCGGATATCGGTACGACATCCTAATTGTAAGGATTATTGATTCCCTTATAATCCTTACCCACGGCCGGGATTGCAACCCGCGGTCTTAGAGTCTCAAAAACTCAGCCGTCGCGTTTAGCCACTAGACCAGCTAGTCTTGTGGCTAACGCGACGGGCTTGGCAGTTTTTGAGACTCTATGACGGCGGGTTCAACATGGCCGGGGGTATGGTTTATTTGCATGTGTCATTTTACGATTTCTTAAGTCATTGATTCCCTTGTTTTGTCCTTGTGGAATGGATCAACACAATCTAATTATCAGGCGTGCAGAAGGGCTCACCTCTGACGGGAATCGGGATGAGGGAACTGGTGGAGTGTGTGCGAAGGTTTGCCGGTCACTTGGCAGACTTGTCAAACCTTTTAGATAGCTTTCCACAGTTCCTTCATTCTGGGCCAATGAAAATGCTTCGGCTATTTTTCGCCCAGCGTTTTCTTTACTCCCAAATGTCCTCCCTTTGGGACTCATGGTGGGCGGAAAACTATAGCCCAATTCTCTAATAGGTGTTGGTAGCACTAACTAGATGTTTTGCTGGTAGTCAGTTGATCGTCGGAAGACAAAAGAGAACTTTTCCTTCTCATTAATACTACCATTTGCAAGATAGTATAACAATGTCCAGGGTCTTGGGCATCGTCTTCTGTGTAATTGCTATCGCTGTAATTTCCCTCTAGGGTGGATCAAGGAGCGAAACGATCCCTGTTTAAATCTTCTTTCGATAGCATTTGAATATCAGAATCTTGAAAGGGCCATATTCATAGAATATTTCAGATTTGAAGATCCCGGGTTGTAAGGATGGCCTGTAACAATAAATCGAGACCTAAATTTCGCCTTCATTTAGGACTTCAGTTGATAAGGATTTGAGGTGCTCTAGCATTGCTCTAGTTATAACTTTGAGAGGAAATAAGGTAGGAGCCTTTTTCGAGCTTCTTTGGCATAGTTAATGTCAATTGAATTATCTATAACTAGGGTCTCGGCTTATACCTGGATAGTCATGATAAATGCTTGAGTAAGTCAACGCCCTGAATAGGAAAAGTTTCACTGGATATACCTACTGACACATCCAGTTTAGGTTGGTGTTTGGATGTATATCCTGCCTCCGCAGCCCCTTCGACATCACCCGCGAGCCGGGGGGGGGGCACTCTTATTTATGGCACGCACTACCATATGACCTCCGGCTTCTACTAAGACTGATCGCTCAGATAGCGCCCCTGTGCGGCTGTCATGGTCCACTTACGGGAAGTATGTCCTGCTTCAACTAATGTTCAAATACTTCCAAGTATCAGGACTCCGGATATTAACCTTGCAACTAGACTGCTGATTCTCGTCTATTCCAACTTTACTTTAGCAAAGTAGGGATACTCATAGCCTGAGTGGAATTTCTTTTTCTGGAACAGCTTAGTATTGGAGTATCTAGATTGACTAATCGATTCGTTCTTGTGAACCTTGTTCGGTTAATAGGGTTCAGTTTCTTTGAGTTGTCGATGAAGATATTACCTGAGTTGGGAAAACGAAGTCGCTCGTTCCTGGTATCCCTCTCTAGCCAATAACAGTGTTTTCTTAAAATGCCCTTTCTTATTTCAAAAGTCGCAGTTCATCTCACAGTTATGCCTTAGTGGTTTTGGACTTTCCTAGAGTTAGATCTAAATTATTATGATATGGGCGTGGAAGGCATCATCGGAGGTCTGGGTAAGGATTCTGTATGCGAGCACATCTCTGTAAGATTGGTTCATCTTTCTAAGGGCATATTTAGTCACTGTTTCCTGTACGTTTTATTGTGCCAACAAATTGTTGAGATAATTTCATATTATCGGCGAGTGAGGGCTGTTGTTTGTATATTTACTATGGGGCATCTAATCAAATACCCTATACAAGTTTCTGGTAAATTATTTATAGAAATCCTCATGCGGATCAATTGGGATAGACTTTCCTTAGATTTTCAGTTAGAAGCCTCTTACACCATCTCTCAAAAAGCGATTTTCTTTTCACTTGCAATAACTAACCGATGACTGAGTTGGCTGGCAATTTTATGCTCTAGGATGCCTTCTTAACGGAATCATATTCCACATATTTCTCAAATGGTTAACGTAGCCATGAACAACTTTGAGCTTTACCAGACAACGAAGCTTTGTAATAAGGTTTGACAGTGTTGTCGGGGACAGCGCATAGGCACGTGCTTGATTCTCAATAGGACTTCAAAATAAAGTATCTAAATCTCCGTCATTTACTAGGAAAAACCTTAGATGCACTTTTTGTATATTGAAAGAAATCATTTGAGGCTTTCAGTACATCTTTTCTTCACATTACCTTGTTGTTGTTGTCTTATATTGCAGGAGCGTTCCCTTTGAATGTCTTCTTCATTTATTTACGTTGAGCCTCAATTTGTGCAGTCTATAAAATAAATAGTCTCTCTTATTTCTCAAACTGACTTGAGAAAATATACCGTTTGGTATCGTATATGAGGGAATTGAACTGGCGGTATGGGATATTCCTTTGGAAGTGCACCTTGGTGAGGGCCAGGTGACCATTAAAGGAATTCCTTCAGTAAACGGGGCGAAGCCAAACAGCGGTGCACCCTGCCAATACTTCATGTCTACTTTACTTAGAGGCCAACAGCAGGACCTATTCTATATGATTCATTTTCAAGATCAACTCTTAAAATTGTTCTTCAATACTTCGATTCTCGGCACTGGTTGGTTTACTTGGAGAAAACTAACTTTTCTAGAGTCAGAATAATCCTGGCAATGATGGTTAGAGGCCCCTGCGAAACAATGTGTTTCTAATTATTCGCCTTACGGTATTGGCTGTGTAATATCTATCGTATGGTTACTCCAATTTACGGGCTATTCTGCCTGCACGTTTGAAGTTTCAAGGAGTCCTGCTTTGACAATGTTTAAATCTTCCAATAACTCTTTATTGTGATCTTCCCATGGATCAATATTTTTGAAAATTAACTTAAAGATAAATTTCCCAGCATTTACTTTAATTATTGTTCTTTTGATCAATGTCTTAGAACAACATAGATCCCGGACGGCCCCATTTGTTGCGAATTAAGAAATTTTTAAAGAACTTCAGAATGTGGCCTGTTACCTATTTATTTCTTTTGCAGCATGATTTTTGGGTTCCGAGTTTATTTTAAGGGTCCTTTTAGGTCTGGGCGAAATAATTTCAACTGGGGAAACTCCATAGAATAATATTAAAAATTTATTAAAAGTATTTAAATCAATTACTTAATCTTCTCTTTCTAGTTAATGTAACTTAATACTTTGTCATAAATTTAAATTACATTTAGTTCAAAATCATGGAAATGTCACCATTAATATGGAAGTTAATTAATTCTTCCTGTAATTTAATTCTTCCTTAACCATTTACGTCTTTGTCTTAACAGACTGTAAACTCAATAATACAACAAAGGTAAAAGATTTTAACATGCACCTCGAACCTGGCCGTAAAGTATCTCTATGGATTACTGGACTGACGAAGAATATAAATATCAAAAGAATCTTTCAGAGTAATGAGGAACAAACTGAGTCAGCTCTAGAGTCCAATTCTCAAAACCATTCAAACTGTACACCGTAAGAGCCAATATACGATCAGTTGTCAGGGCTAGAGCAGGGAGCGGACTGACTACTTGCCAGTCTGTTGATGCATCGTCAGGTTGGATCAGCTGACCCAAACGTCAGCCAGCCGGACATAAACAATTGAACAATTCACCGGATGGTTCCGAGACTTAAACTCTACTCTATTCACAGGAAATCCTACCTAACAATAATAATAAAATAATAGTGATAATAATAACAAAATAGTGATAATAACAAAATAGTGATAATAACAAAATAGTGATAATACCATGGTATTTTCCATATATTAACAGATAATAATATAACGCCGAAAGTCTCTATTTTAGCTATAAACGGGGACTTTCGCGCTATAATATTAAGTGATGAACATATTCTCTTACAATAGTTAAATAACACAGGATGACCAATTTCGAAGATATAACACCACACACACGTATACACACACACACACATATATACACACACACACACACACGACCCCTGCAACCACAAATAGGTGAGTACAAATAGGTGAGTACACACACACACACACACACACACATACACACACACACACACGTATACACACACACACACATACACTCACACACCACACACACACACACACACACATATGCACACATACACACACACACACAACACACACACACACACACACACACACACATACACATAGTTTTAAGGCGAGGTATGATAGAGTTCATGGGGCAGGGAGAGAGAGGACCTAGTAGCAATCAGCGAAGAGGCGGGGCCAGGAGCTGTGAATCGACCCCTGCAACCACAAATAGGTGAGTACACACCAGGCCTACTATTTTTCCCCATCTCGACTAATTTATAAAATAAAAAGTTTGAACCAACTTACATAATATCTGGTTGTTTTACTGCTCAAAGTTCCCATCCCTAACTTGTCCTCTCTCCTTCAAGTGGGCTCTCGCGGTCCAACACAAGAAGGGCTCTTCATCCAAGGAAATGAAGCTACCCTTCATATCCCTGGAACTAACCTGATTACTTCATGTTCCAAAGGCACTATATGACGCAATTAAGTTTAATGTTTTTTTTGTGAATACTACTACTACTACTACTACTACTACTACTACTACTACTACTACTACTACTACTAATAATAATAATAATAATAATAATAATAATAATAATAATAATAATAATAATGTAATGCTAATATAATAATATAATAGGAAGCTAATAATAATATAAAATTAAGGTAAAATAAGGTCCCGTGTGTGAAATATTTATAAAAATGGTTATAATCATGATCATAATTTTTAATGGGGTGGAGTAAACCAGAGGAAGGCCTCGGTCAGACGACCAAAAGCTCCAGCTCCACTTGTCCTGTTTCTTGACTCGCTGTTATGCCTCTTGATCATAATTTAATGTTAATTCTTGATTTTTCACTTAATATTATACTCAAGGTTTCTTTAATGATAGCTAAATTAAAGATTCCCTTAGTTTATAATATTATATAACTAAATTATATATCTATGGATTATATGACTGGGTATTATTTATATGTATGTTTAGTTAGGAAACGAAGCGACTGGAAGAGTTCAAAGGCTAAGCGTCAAGTACCTAATGGACGGTTTGTACCTCTCATCCTCACTTATACCAAGTTGATGTTAAACTTGAGCGTTCTACTCGGGGCAGTTCACTCTCACCTCGGGTAGTGAGCATTACTTAAGAGGATCTCCTAGTCCCTCAGTACTATCTCCAGAATAGTCTTTGGAGCGGGATTTCACTAGCGAGTTCTGATTCTCTTGGGAAAACAATGGTACCGAGAGACCTACAATACAGTAATTGTCTGCCTAAGTCTTATGATTAACTCTAACCGGTTGCTGACATTGTGAAGTGGTTCACCCGTTGCTGACATTGTGAAGTGGTTCACCCGTTGCTGACATTGTGAAGTGGTTCACCCGTTGCTGACATTGTAAAGTGGCTCAATTTAGAGGAAGTGACATATATCCTCTTTATGTTATTGTGTCAAGACAGTATAGACAGTTGTAGACTGTGGTACCATGTTAGAGAAGATGATTACTGTACATATATATTTATACAAGAGTGAAAGAAAAGGCCTATTTAAATTATTTACGCCCTTCCTAAGAGTAAGGAGGTTGTATGATTTATTTATTTTACTAAGTGCCCTGAAAAGCTTAGTATATTCTTAAATAAAGTCCGGAAAAGACCTTAAAGATCTCATTTCGCCTTGTATGACTCAGATTGTGAGTAGTACATCGATACTTTCAGCACCTACTTTACTTTTGTTACGATAAGCACTAAACAAATCAATGGTCTACAGGCCAGAATCGTAACACTAGCCTAACTTGTGAGCTTCGAATTGAGAAATATTGTTGGATTTGGCACGCTAGGACGCTCTAAATGTGCACGTGAACTCAAGTTTATCTACACATTTCTGACAACACTTCAAGGTAATGTCAGTGCTTTTTGAGGTGAACTAAATAATGAAGTGTATAGTGTAGCAAGTGTAAAGATTGTGTTGCCACAGTTGTTACTGAGGATCTCCGTGTGTGCTGCACAAAGATAGTGTTTGTGATGAAATAGTGAAGGTGGAGCAGAGAAAGAAAGTCAGTGATATCAGGGCGTTGAACACATAAATTCCAGCAGTGAGATAAAACTGAGGAAGTGTTGGTAAGTACACGAACAGTAACTGGTGAAGTGTTGGTAAGTACACGAATAATAACTGGTGAAGTGTTCGTAAGTACACGAACAATAACTGGTGAAGTGTTGTTAAGTACACGAACAATAACTGGTGAAGTGTTGGTAAGTACACGAACAATAACTGGTAATTGTTGAAAATGGTATAAAATACCGACAAGCTGAAGATTAAGACACATGTGCAACAGTTGGGTATCTTTATTGATGAATTTGTAATCATGGGTGAGCGCTAAACCCGTAGGATTATACAGCACACGTGGGGGGATGGAAGGTATTCAGGCTCAATTCAGGGAACCGGAGCACAGATCCAATTCCCTAGATCAAGAGCCCCTCACCAGCGTCAAGGAACCTCCCGTGAGGGGTCTTTTGTTGTTGAAACGGTTCGCCTACACAGTAGGCTTCTTCAGTCAAATACAAAGAGAACAGTAGTATTGAAATAAAGATAACGTAATCAGTCCATCAACCTTGGAGAAGAAGTATTTGAGGAGATTAGTCTCTCAGCCTGAAGAAGAGTTCAGCTGATAAGTCTCAGAAAGGAATCACTAGCGACTAGGCCTCAGTGTTTCCACACTGTGCTATCGTTATACAGTGAATTGTTCTTTATCTATAAACAGTGATAGAGGCTTGTTAATGAATTTTATTTTGTCTGCCGCTGGCCCACCGCCAGTGGGAAGGTAACTCCGGCATCCCTCACCACTACCATCACTCAACGTTATGCTTGTCACTACACCATCGTGTACACTGCCTCCCCACACCACCGCCTGTATATCAGACAGAACAAAATAGTACTGGAACGGAGTGACCTAAAATAGTGGAGCATTTGTTAACAGAACGAACATATTAGTGGAAATACCTTCCCGTGTTCTGAAGAGGCTATCAGATGCTTAGATACACATAAGTTACATTGCAAATTTGTCAGCTATCCCGGAATGTTGATAGCAGGTAGACAGGATAACATACAGGAATACTTGAAAAACGTGTCAAGGAGTCCTGGGAGGAAAAAAAAAAGGATTACATGTGATTTATGGTTTTTAAACACCATGTATCCCGTGCAAAAGTAAATAATGCTTCCCAAACGACACTGATCTAAAGAAATGTTTCTGGATTTGCAACAATGATGTAGAACTTGGGACAGGGTTCACGAAAGTACTAGTTAGGAAGGTGCTGACCATAAGTAATCAGGACGACACAGGGCTTGGATGGTCTATTAGAAATATGCACGGGAAGACAATCAGTTACCGGAGTAGGAAGACAACGAACTCATGGGGAGACTCACTCAGGGCGGGAGTGCAAAAAAAAAAAAGTTATTAATAACAATTGTTAGAATATACAAATTCCAGCAGATGACCTGGGTTTGAATTATTAGACTCACTGGAACACGTAATGAAACCAGAATAGCAACAATACCAACACACACACACACACACAGCCTCCAACCCTAGTATACAGATTCAGCCACAGACCCTACAAGACTCCATTACAGATTCTGCTACAGACTGCCACTGACACCATTATACATTTAGTAGCACAGGAGTCTGTTACAATCACTGCCAACGAGTTGGTCCCAACCCGGATACAATAATACAGGGTCATCAAAAAATCAAATGCGTCGGCATTACGCCTGAGAAATCTGCAGATATGAGTCAACTGGAAAAAGAAATAGTATGTATGTGAGTATGACCTCCCAAGAAAATGCCATACCTCTTGAATACAGGAGTATGTCATTCCAATACCTGCACACACTTCCACCCTAAATTGTGCAATGAATGAATGAGAGACATTACTATGATGCAAACTGTCTGGTATTCCATGTGAAGGGAACGAGGCTTATAAGGTAACATGAACGTACAAGTGAACTTAAAAACTACAACCATGACGAAAGTAATGATTTTCTAGCGCCAGGAAATGATTTTTTTTTTTTTTAGGAATATATGACTGTCTAGGAACTATCCTAAACTGGAAATAAAGTCAGTGGATGGGTCACCACAGCCGCAGATATTGAAACCATCAGACAAGCCCCACAGCCCAGAGACCATCAACATAACGTTATTGGCTTTTGTAAACTTTCAGGGTCTTAAACCGAGTAACAACACAACACCGTTCATCAGTGTTGTCTCCTCGCTGAGTAGAATGCAGTGTTTGCTGCCATTACAGAAACTCATGTAAAAGGCTACTTTGGCAACGAAATGCGGATTCCTGCGTACAAACTACTCAGAAGGACCGTAAATACAGACCTAATCAAAAGAGATCGTAAATACAGACCTAATCAGAAGAGACCGTAAATATGAGTGGGTTGGTCTGTATGTTGCAAGAGTTGCTCATATACACCAAGTTACTGAGTCACTTAACGTCATGAACGATATGGTCGAAGCTCTGGTGGTTAAAATTGAAAATATACATCTAATTATTGAAACTGCATATAAACCACCAAATGCAACTTCCCGATAGTTCAAAGTCCAACTACTAAAACCTGAGCAATGTCTTGAAGACCTATCAGACCCAGGCCAGAATATAGTAATGCTCGGAGACTTCAATCTAAGACACTTAAAATGGACGAATGTGACAAAGACAGTAACAGTAGAAAGAATCCCAGGAGGTAGTTTGGATGCGCAGTCTCACACAACTGAACTACTAAGTCTCTGAAATAAATTCGCAAACAGCAGAGCCAACCAGACTAGAAAACACCTTATACCTTATATTTACTAATAATGAAGACCTGGTTTAGAACATTATAGTGTGGAGGACAGTCATCTCAGACCATAACCTAATAGACCTTAAGATATGCGTACCTACTGGCCATAATTAGCAAAACTTACTCATCCATGAGGATATATTCAACAAATTTAACTTTAACAACAAAGACATCAATTGGGTGCAATTAAATCGCGAGCTTGCTGAAATTTGCAGGAAAGACAATGTGATAAACGATGACTTAAACGTATCGAGAGGATGAGCTCAGTGGCAAGAGAAGTATGCTCCTGACACATACCATTACGGATGAGGAGGAGGAGAAGATGAAGGTTGGAGAAAGGGAGTTGTACCCTCTATATGAGAAGACGACGAATAACACAACTCCTCAAAAAGCACCAGATTCTCTGAAAACAACGAAAAGTAATACTGACTTAAAACTTAGATAACGTTGAGGTCAAACTGAGTACATCACACTGAGTCCAGGAGACAGTGGCAGCTAAAAACCATAAGTGAAAATGAACAAAATTCAGGTCAAAAGCAACATCTAGTATCGGGCCTTTGATTAGAAGAGACGGGACATGCACTGACGACAACAAAGAAATGAAATACTTAAGTTCCAGTACGACTCAGTGTTCACTGAGTTACTAAATAGGCATTAAGATTGACGACCCAAATGAGTTCTTCATGAATGAGACACAAGATGCTGCAGATGTCTCTCTAATTTCGGATATAACTCTAACCTCACTTTACGTCCAATAAATCAATGATTGCATGCCCATGCGCTCCGCCCCAGGCCCAGACTCGTGGATTCCGATATGCATCAAGAATTACAAGAAACCCTTATCACGTGCTTTAAATATTCTATAGAGAAGAAGCTTCGACACTGGAATCAATCCACAGTCATTATGACCCACTGATAATGACCCACTATACAAAAGTGGTAGTAAAACAATGGTTAAAAAAAAAAACTACAAACCAACAGCCCTGTCATCCCACATTATCCAATTTTCTGAAAGGGTTTTAAGAAGTAAAATTCCAAACCACTTGGAATCGTAGTATCTTCATATCACAGGTCAAAATAGGCTCAAAACTGGTCGCTCATGCTGGACATTACGACATGGTCCTGGATGCTCTTGAAGACAAGCAAAATGCAGACATAGTGCACACTGACTTGGCAAAAGCCTTTAACAAGTGCAACCACGAAGTAATAGTACACAAAATACTTACAAATGGAATAAATGGGAATTTGGGCAAATGGGTATTTAACTTCCTAACAAATGGAACCCAAAAAATAATAGTTATCACAGCAAAATCAGTGGCTGCTGTACTGAAAAGTTCCGTTCCCCAAGGCACAGTATTCGCCCCACTTATCTTCCTTATTTTCATTTCTAACATAGACAGGGACATGAAACATAGCACTGTATCATCTTTTGCGGACTATCCTGGGATTTATATGGAAGTGGCAACCACAGAAGACACAGCGAGCCTTCAAGCTGACATACACCAAGTATTCCAGTGGGGCACTGACAACACTATGATGTTCATTGAGGACAAATTTCACTTACTATGTCACGAAAAAACGGAGGAAATAACAAGACAGGAGTACAACTGTATAGCCCTTGTGGTTTAGCGCTTCTTTTTGATAATAATAATAATAATAATAATAATAATAATAATAATAATAATAGGAGTACAAGACAAACTCAAAACTCTCAATAGAGCGTAAGTTAAATGTGAGAAACCTGGGAGTGATACTGTTAAATCTCACCTTTAAGGAGCACAACAATGCTATTATCGCAACTGCAACGAAAATGGCAGGCTGCGTAACTAGATCCTTCAAGACCAAACCAATCTTAGTAGGAATTAGTTACCGCCCTCCCATCCAGGACCAGTTCTTAGAAGACTTCTCCAGAGTATTGTCCGGACTTGAAAACAATTGCGAGACAATAATACTGCGCGACTTCAATATCTGTTTTCAGCAGCAAAATAACGGGCTATGCAAAAGAAATAAGCAAATTCTAGGTTTAAATAGTTACACTCAACTAATTAATACACCAACCCGGATCACACAGTTCTCAGCCACCCTAATTGACCACATACTTTGTAACCGCTCTGAGAACATTAGTCAGTCAGGCGTCATTACCACAGGTCTTAGTGATCATTTCATCATTTACTGCACCAGGAAAATCACTAGGGATAGGATAGGCCTACACAGAAGAATAAAAATGAGGTCAACTAGAAACTACAGTAAAGAAACACTGGTAAATAGACTACACAATTGTGACTGGACAGAGATAACAAGTTGCACGGACGTAAACGATGCCTGGAAAAAATTCAAAACAATGTTCACTACCATCCTTGATAATATTGCACCAGTTAAAGGGGTTAGGATTAAACGAAGAACTGAACCCTGGATGACTACTGAGATATTAGATAATATGAAATTCAGAGACCAGCTGCTAAAAAAGATTTAAAGCAAACAGACAGGATACTGCAGCACTAAATAAATTTCCAAAGGGTGAGGAACAGAGTACAGAGAGTCATAAAAGGAGCAAAGCAAAGCACTATTGCAAAAAAATTGAAGAGTATAAGCATAACCCCAGAAAGCTCCGGGGCAACAACTAAAAACAGTTGGGGTAAGCCATAAGCCAGTAGATAGGTCTAACATAGTACTCACTATCGATAATGAGGTATGCCACGAAACTCTAGGTGGCAAATTGCTTTAATTCCTACTAAAACATCTGTTGCATCAACACTAGTAAGTAAACTACCAGCTGCATCAAATACCTTTAACACAGACTCTGATAGGTTTCAAATACTATACCAATAAAGGGGTAACCCCCAAGCAGTTTGTCAACTAGTAAGTGTATCTCATGACTTTATTCAAAAAAAACTAAGCAGGTTAAACCCAACTAAGAGCAGAGGCCCGAATAACATCCCCGTCTAAGTTCCTAAAAGATGTGCTTCTGAACTGTCAATCCCTATTGCTCACATAATAAATCTATCAATCACACTAATACCGTACCGGAGGGGTTCAAGGAGGCCAGAGTTACTCCAATCTTCAAGAAAAGTAGTAGGTCTGATGTCAGAAAACTATAGGCCTTTTTAGTATAATAGTTTAAAATATCCAAATTCTAGAGAGGGCGGTGTACTCTCAAGTAGTTAAGTACCTTAATGACAACAATTCTCCATAGCTATCAATCGGCTTTAGAAGATCTTACTCAACCGACACCTCCTTAATAATCTAGGGATTACCTGAGAACTGAAATCCCAAATGGGGAACCTCATAGGTATGGTAACCTTAGACCTGCAAGAGGTCTTCGATACTGCCAACCACAATTATTTTGTAAGAAACTTAAAGCTATCGGAAATAGTTCTGTAGACTGGTTTAAGTCCTCCCCTTAGCAACAGGAAACAAATTGTAAAAATCAACAAAACGGAATCAGAACCCCTGCCGATAGCATGTGAATTCCCCAAGGTAGTATTCTGGTCCCTTATTATTCTTATGTTATGTCAATGACATGCCAATCAGTGTCAAGTGAAATCTCCTACTGTATGCAGATGACAGTGCCCTTTTTAGTGTCAGGTAAAGACCCCCCAAGATATAGCTAATGTTTTAACACTGGAACTGGAGTCCTGTAGCAAATATTAGTAGACAACAAACAAAACATTACACCTCGGGAAACTGAAGCCATTCTCTTTGGCACCAAACATAAACTGAGAAGGTAAATAATTTTAATGTCCATGTAATGGGGAGCCCATCACTTTGGCTTCATCATAAAATATCTGGAATCCCCTTTGACCCATGCATGTCAGAGAATTGATAGGAACAGTGTATAAAGAAACCCGGAATGCCAGACTGAAGTTCCTGTATAGACAAGCACAGTGTCTACCTACTGAGGCTCGCGGGACCTATGTTCTACCCCTTTAAATACAAGCCATATGGATTACGCTTGCTCTTCATGGTACTCTGCCTTGACAAAAAACTGAAAGATAGACTGCAAATCACTCAGAACAAAATAGTAAATTCACCCTGGGGCTGGGACCAAAGAGAACATGTAGGCCAGGATGAATTACAGCAGTGGATATGCTGAATGTTGAAGACAGAGTAAAACAACTGAAGCTAAATCATGTTTATAAAATTGCTCACAAAAAACGTGTCCAGAATATCTTGCTGTCAATTTGTAAAGGTTGGAACCAAAGCAATCAAGTACTAGGGGGAGAGAGCACAACTTTGTAGAAACCCACAGTCATTGGCCAGCTTCAAACACCTTTTATTGTACAGCAATAAAGGAATGAACAGACTGCCCGCACATGTCAAAGCCAGTCATAGCATGAACCAGTTCAAGAAGACTGCCAAAAGGGTGCTGATGAATGTAGCTAACAAAAAGGGGAAATGGAAATGATTTTCTATTTTTTAGCTAACATACTGTAAATTTTACCCTTTTCCTAGTAATGACCCTCGTATTGTAGATAGTCTTAATGACCCTCGTGTAGTAGATAGTCTTTTTTAGTATGATAATAATGTTATCTTCATTATAGAATAATAAGAAATATTATAACCTTTTTATATTAATAAAAGGTAAAAGGACCCCAAATGGAAATAAGTCACTCTGTCCGACTTTTTGGGGTTATCCCAGGTTCCTACACATATGGCTTGTATGTAATTAATTCTATGTAATTGTATTTGTGTTAATACTGAAAAATTACTTACTTACTTAACTTACTTACTTACTTCAAACAAAGTAGGAGAGATGTAAACAGTGCGAGGGTTATGAGTGATTACTGAAGGGGGTTTTCGTGTATTTAGTGGCATCGTTAGCTATGCTGATTTACATGCTACTACGAACACCTTTTTTTCGTTATCCACAATCACGCCGATGTCCACGAAGCTGGGCAGCGCTACTCACCTGACGCTCTGTGAATGTTAGGAATTAAATTTATATCTCTTTCTCTCTCTCTCTCTCTCTCCTCTCCCTTCTTCAAATCTCTCTCTCTCTCTCCCCTTCTCTCTCTCTCTCCCTCTCTCTCTCTTCTTCTCTCTCCTCCCTCCTCCTCTCTCTCTCTCTGTATATGAAAAGTAAGGGCCGGCCTGGGCAGCTTCAACCGGTTATCCGTTTCTCCCGTCAAGTGTTTATGGAACAGTGTGACAAGGGAGGTCCAGCTGCCGGGAGGGAGGAAGGGAGAGTGGGAGGCAGGGAGGATAAAGAGGGAGAAAACTAGGGATGGGAGGGTAAGCATGAATAGTAATCCAACCATTCCTCTTCATTTCCATCTTATACACCTCACAATACCCAAAACAGAATCCCAACACTAAATAAATATATTCACAATACTGAGCATTCATTTTAACATTCACATTACTAAACATTCACAATACCAAACATTCACATTACTAACATTCATAATACTAAACATTCACATTACTAAACATTCACAATACCAAACATTCACATTACTAACATTCATAATACTAAACATTCACATTACTAACATTCACAATACCAAACATTCACATTACTAACATTCATAATACTAAACATTCACATTACTAAACATTCACATTACTAAACATTCACATTACTAAACATTCACATTACTAAACATTCATATACTAAACATTCACATTTCAAACATTCACATTACCCAACTTCACATTACTAACATTCACATTACTAACATTCACATTTTCTAACATTCACATTACTAAACATTCACATTACTAACATTCACATTACTAAACATTCACATTACTAAACAAATTTACATTACTAAACATTCACATTACTAAACATTCACATTACTAAACATTCACATTACTAAACATTCATAATACTAAACATTCACATTACTAAACATTCACATTACTAAACATTCACATTACTAAACATTCACATTACTAAACATTCACATTACTAAACATTCACATTACTAAACATTCACATTACTAACATTCACATTACTAAACATTCACATTACTAAACATTCACATACTAAAAATTTACATTACTAAACATTCATAATACTAAACATTCACATTACTAAACATTCACATTACTAAACATTCACATTACTAAACATTCACAAAACTAAACATTCACATTACTAAACATTCACATTACTAAACATTCACATTTCTAAACATTCACATTACTAAACCCTTCACATTACTAAACATTCACATTACTAAACATTCATAATACTAAACATTCACATTACTAAACATTCACAATACTAAACATTCACATTACTAAACATTCACATTACTAAACATTCACATTACTAAACATTCACATTACTAAACATTCACATTACTAAACATTCACATTACTAAACATTCACATTACTAAACATTCACATTACTAAACATTCACATTACTAAACATTCGCATTACTAAACATTCACATTACTAAACATTCACATTACTAAACATTCACATTACTAACATTCACATTACTAACATTCACATTACTAAACATTCACATTACTAACATTCACATTACTAAACATTCACATTACTAAACATTCACATTTCTAAACATTTTACATTACTAACATTTACATTACTAACATTCACATTACTAAACTTCATAATAAAAAACATTCACATTACTAAACATTCACATTACTAAACATTCACATTACTAAACATTCACATTACTAAACATTCACATTACTAAAACCCTCAAAATTACTAAACATTCACATTACTAAACATTCACATTACTACATTCACATTACTAACATCACATTAACTAAACATTCATAATACTAAACATTCACATTACTAAACATTTACATTACTAAAAAATTCACATTACTAAACATTCACATTACTAAACATTCACATTACTAAAAAATTCACATTACAAACATTCACATTACTAAACATTCACATTACTAACATTTACATTACTAACATTCACATTACTAAACATTCACATACTAAACATTCATAAAAACTAAATATTCACATTACTAAACATTCACATTACTAAACATTCAATTAAATAACATTCACATTAACTAAAAATTCACATTACTAAACATTCACATTACTAAACATTCACATTACTAAACATTCACATTACCTAAACATTCACATTACTAAACATTCACATTACTAAACATTCACATTTCTAAACATTCACATTATAAACATTCACATTACTAACATTCACATTACTAAACAAATTTCCTTACTAAACATTCACATTACTAAACATTCACATTACTAAACATTCACATTACTAAACATTCACATTACTAAACATTCACATTACTAACATTCACATTACTAACATTCACATTACTAAACATTCACATTACTAAACATTCACATTACTAAACATTCACATTACTAAACATTCACATTACTAAACATTCACATTACTAACATTCACATTTCTAAACATTCACATTACTAAACATTCACATTACTAAACATTCCACATTACTAAACATTCACATTACTAAACATTCACATTACTAAACATTCACATTACTAACATTCACATTACTAAACATTCACATTACTAAACATTCACATTACTAAACATTCACATTACTAAACATTCACATTACTAACATTCACATTACTAAACATTCACATTACTAAACATTCACATTACTAAACATTTACATTACTAAACATTTACATTTCTAAAAATTCATAATACTAAATATTCATATTACTAACATTCACAATACTAAACATTCACAACAATAAACATTCACAATACTAAGCATTCACATTACTAACATTTACAATACTAAACATTCACAACGATAAACATTCACAATGCTAAACATTCACAACTAAACATTCACAACACTAAACATTCACATTAAACATTTACAATGCCAAACATTTACAATTCTGTACATTCACAATACTAAATATTCACAACACTAAACCTTCACATTACTAACATTCACAATGCTAAACATTTACAATACTAAATATTCACAGTACGAAATATTCACAATAAGCATTCACAATGCTAAACATTCACAACACTAAACATTCACATTACTAACATTCACAATGCTAAACATTCACAATACTAAACATTCACAACACTAAACATTCACATTACTAACATTCACATTACTTAACATTCACATTAATAACATTTACAATAATGAACACTCACAATACTAAACATTCACAATACTAAACATTCACAATACTAAACATTCACAAAACTAAACATTCACAATACTAAACATTCACAATACTAAATATTCGCAATACTAAACATTCACATTACTAACATTCACAATATTAAACATTCTCATTACTAAACATTCAGAACACTAAGCATTCACAATACTAAACATTCACAATACTAAACATTCACAATACTAAACATTCACAAAACTAAACATTCACAATACTAAACATTCACAATACTAAATATTCGCAATACTAAACATTCACATTACTAACATTCACAATACTAAACATTCGCAATCCCATTCATTGATAACTGGGACAAATTCTATGGCAAACATGATATGTATGCAAGGGATGGGGTACATCTCTCTGGGGCTGGAGTGGTTACATTAGCCAGCTCGATTGAGGGGTCACTGATGACTTGTTTAGGAATTTAAACTAATAGATTATAGAGGCATAGGTGTTTGTGGAAATCAGGCTGCAGCATTATGGTAGAAAACAGCAGATATTACCAGGGTACCCCAGGGATATGTTTAAAAGACAGTATTCAAAATAAAGTTGCTAGTAAAGGCAAAGCAATTGCTCAACAAACAAAGAGAGACAGTACCTACCTATCTGCCTGCTTTGCTGGTTATCCCTGTAGCACGCATTTTGTGTGCTATTACACCATGGTTGCACTTGTCAAGGGCTTTTGCAAAGTCTGTGTATACTACATCTGCATTCTGTTTGTTTTCCAGTGCATCTAGGACCATATCATAGTGGTCTAGTAGTTGCGAAAGGCAGGAGCGACCTGCTCTGAAACCATGTTGCCCTGGGTTGTGCAATTTTTGGGAGTCCAGGTGGTTTGCTATCCTGCTTCTTAGAACTCTTTCAAAGATTTTTATGATGTGGGACGTTAAAGCTATTGGTCAATAGTTCTTAGCTACTGCTTTGCTGCCACCTTTATTGAGTGGGGCTATATCTGTTGTTTTTAGTGACTGTGGAATCTCACCTGTGTCTAAGCTCCTTCTCCATAGCATACTTAAGGCCCGTGAGAGGGGTTTCTTGCAGTTCTTAATGAACACCGATTCCAAGCTAGGCCTGGGCTGAGTGCATGGGCATGTCGTCGATGGCTTTCTCAAAGTCTAGTGGAGTCTGGGCAATGGGTGACTAGCTCCCTTAAGGTTTACTATACAAATGTAGGATCTAAGAAATAAATAATGACTAAATTTCTTTTCAAGTGCGGTAATAAGGGTATTGTTCTAAAAACAGAAACCCGGTTTAATTGAAAGATAGAGAAAACCTTCTGAAAGCAACACACAGGGGTTTTAAACTATTCCATAGGGAGGGGCAAAAGGGGGGTGGTGGGTGGTGATTTCGTCAGAGATAATTGAAATTTTGGCTAGACAAAATGTAAGATTAAAAAAATTTGGGACCAAAATTGGGCTACGTTTCTCAAAAGTCATAAAAAATTAATTTTGGGTGTGATAAAAAGGGCCCCCAAACCTTATAGAGAGTGTGGTAGGCTGTAGGGGACGGAATTAAAAGGGTGTCAAACATGAAAAGTTTGAAAAGGGGGAGATTTTAACTTTAGACAAATTGATTGGAACAATGTGAAGGAATCTTGATTTAGTGATTTCTTGAATGTTGGGTTTTTTTTAAAACTTTGTGACGAGCCAACTAGGGGAAAAAACCCGGGCTTTACTTGGTTTTTCCCAACAAAGAATCACTATTTAATAATCTTGAGGTTAATGAAAGCTAGGGAAAGCGATCACAAATAACTTAGTTTCAAAAAATCGGGGAATTTTCCCAGATAATGAAAACAATCACTGTCCCAATTTTTGCTTGGCCCACTTATGGGACTGAAAAATTCTTGGGGGGCTAAAATTTGGGGTGACCCTTACCATTGGCCAGGAGGGGAAGCGGTTGCAAAATGATGTATTTTTGGCATGTCTGGCTGCCCAGACGATTTTTTTCCGATAGGGGAAATTTTGATCTAACAAAAATGATCCCCAAAAGGATAAAAAATAAATTTTAAAAAACCCTTGGTCAAAAAAGGGCACAAATAGGCTATCAAAAGAGGAGAAGGGCAGTTAAAAAATCAATAGAGAAACACCCTAATGTCCGGGGCCCAAAACGTTCAACACCACATAAAACATTTAGGGGAATTGCCAAAAACCCCCCGGCGCCTCAAGAGAGAGCGGGAAAATACCCAAAAATCAGTGCCGGATCAGCCCGGGGGTGCTCGTACTTTTGGGCTGCATGGGCCACAGTAACATCTATTGATCAGGCCTGTCCATCGGGAGGCCCGGTCATGGCCGGGCCGCGGGGGCTTGATCCCCCGGAAATTAACCCCCAGGTAACCCGGGAATTAAAGAGAGAAAAAAAAAATGATTTAAAAAAGCAAAATGGGGGGTTTTGGGCTAAAGTCGCAAGGGGGAAACGAAGACTAACCCAAAAGATTCTTTCAGGTTTTTTCAGAATAAGATTAGGGCAAATAGGCCCCCTTAAGGTAACTCGGGCAGTCACTAACGGATAAAAATGTTGAAAATTTTTTCAATACCTACTTCCTCTCAATTTTTACTCAGAAAGATACTAGCGAAATTCCAGAAATAATAAATTATGTAGAACAGGACGATAATAAACTATGCATGATTAGCGTAACTAGTAACATGGTCCTCAGACAAATAAAGAAATTAAAACCTAACAAATCTCCAGGCCCTGATGAACTGTTTGCAAGGGTTTTAAAGGAATGTAAAGAGGAACTTAGCATACCTTTGGTTAATCTTTTCAATATATCACTACAAACTGGCCTAGTGCCAGACAAGTGGAAAATGGCAAATGTAATATCTATTTACAAGGCAGGTGATAGGTCCTTAGCTTCGAACTATAGACCAATAAGCCTTACCTCCATAGTTGGTAAATTTATGGAATCAATAATTACTTAAGCAATTCGTATCCATCGTGAAAGGCATCAATTGATTAATGAATCTCAACACGGTTTTACAGAGGGGTGTCCCTGTCTTACGAATTTACTAACTTTCTTCACTAAGGTATTTGAGGAGGTAGATCATGGTATTGAATATGATATTGTGTATATGGACTTCACTAAGGCTTTCGATAGAGTTCCATATCAGAGGCTGTTGACAAAACTAAAGGCACACAGAATAGGAGAATTTTTTTCCTGGGTAGAGGCATGGTTGACAAATAGGCAGCAGATTATTATTATAATCAAGGGGAGAAGCAGCTAACCGGAAGGTTTTATCAGCGCCTGGGGGGGGATGTAAGGCATTCAGGCTTAATTCGGGGAACTGGAGCACAGATCCAATTCCCTAAATCAAGAGCCCCTCACCAACATCAAGGAACCTTCCTTGAGGGGGAATAGGCAGCAGAAGTTTGCATAAATGGGAGAAATCAAATGGGGGCACGTCACAAGCGGTGTTCCACAGGGCTGTTGGACCTTATTGTTCCAATTTACATAATGAACATAAATGGGAATAAATAGCGACATAAAAAATTGCGATGACACCAAAATACGGCCGTCCAATTCATTTAATAGGACATAGAGCACTCCAGGATATTTGAATAGACTGATACAGTGGTTCGGAGAAGTGCAAGAATGCAGTTCATAATGACAAATGCAAAATTTAAATTAGTTGTTTGAACATGGAAATAACCATGCCACACATAAAATAAATCGTAGATCAAATACGGATTGCGAAAAGGATTAGGAAGTTGTGGTTCAGTAATTGAAACCCAGACAACAGTGCTTAAGGTTACTAAGGCATAACGAATCCTTGAAAGTAGCAATAGGAAGCATAATAATTAGAAGTCTAGGTTGTTCTTCAACTATATATCTTTGGTTAGGCTTCATTTAGAATATGCTGCGCAGTTTTAGTCACCGTATTACAGAATGGATATAAATGCACTGGAAAACGTACAAAGGAGGATGACAAAGTTGATCCCATGTATTAGAAATCTTCCCTATGAGGATAGACTGAGGGCCCTGAATCTGCACTCTCTAGAAACGCGTAGAATTAGGGGAGATATGATTGAGGTGTATAAGTGGAAAACAGGAATTAATAAAGGGGATGTAAATAGCGTGCTGAAAATATCTAGCCTAGACAGGACTCGCAGCAATGATTTTAAATTGGAAAAATTCAGATTCAGGAAAGATATAGGAAAGCACTGGTTTGGTAATAGAGTTGTGGATGAGTGGAAAAAACTCCCGAGTACCGTCATAGAAGCTAAGACGTTGTGTAGTTTTAAAAATAGGTTGGATAGATACATGAGTAGGTGTGGGAGGGTGTAACTAGCTTGTGCTACTAGGTCGGATGCCGTGCTCCTCCCTTAAGTGAATGTGACTGACCTGACTAGGTCAAGGCATTGGCTTAAGCCGGTGGGAGAATTGGACCTGCCTCGCATGGGCCAGTAGGCCTGTTGTAGTGTTCCTTCTTTCTTATGTTCTTAATACTAAACATTCACAACATTAAACATTCACAACACTAAACATTCACAACATTAAACACTCAAAATACAAGTATTACACCCACAACAACGGATATAGCCCTACTCCATAAATTTGGCAGCAAAGCAATAGCTAAGAATTATAAACCAATACCTCTAACGTCTCACATCATAAAAAAAATTTGAAAGTTCTAAGAAACAGGATTACAAATCACTTGGATTCCCAACAACTGCACAATCCAGGGCAACATGGGTTCAGAGCAGGTCGCTCCTGCCTCTTGCAACTACTGGACCACTATGATATGGTCTTGGATGCACTGGAAAACAAACAGAATGCAGATGTAGTATACACAGATTTTGCAAAGTGTTTGACACATGCGATCATGATGTAATAACACACAAAATGCGTGCTAAATGAATAGCTGGCAAAGTAGGCAGACAAATCTTCAACTTTCTAACCAACTGAACACAAAGAGTAGTGGTAAACAGCATTAAATCGCCATAGTGAAGACCTCTGTTCCACAAGACACAGTACTCGCCCCCATCCCGTTTCTCATCCTCATATCAGACATAGACAGAGATGTAAACCACAGCACCGTGTCATCCTTTGCAGACGATACTAGGATCTGCACGAGAGTGTCATCTATTGAGGACACGGTTAACCTCCAAGAAGATATAAACCAAGTTTTCCAGTGGGCAACGGAGAACAATATGATGTTCAATATAGACAAATTCCAACTACTCCGTTATGGAAAACTGGAGGAAATAATAACTAGGACTGAGTATACTACAAAATCTGATCACACAATAGAGTGAAAAAATAATGTGAGGGACCTGGGAGTGGTAATGTCTGAGGATCTCACTTTCAAGGATCACAACAGTGCCACGATCACAACTGCACAGAAAATGGTAGGATGGATAATGAGAACGTTCAAAACAAGAGATCCCAAGCCAATGATGATCCTTTTCAAATCATTTGTTCTCTCAAGGCTGGAATATTGCTGTACATTAACATCTCCGTTCAAAGCAGGTGAAATTGCAGATCTAGAGTGTACAGAGAACCTTTACTGCACATATAAGTTCCATCAAACACCTCATCTACCGGGAACACTTGGAAGCACTTGACTTGTACTCGTTGGGACGCAGGAGAGAGAGATTTATCCTAATCTAAACTTGGAAAAATCCTAGAAGGAATGGTCCCGAATCTGTACACAGAAATCACTCCCTTCGACAGTAAAAGACTGGGCAGGCGGTGCAAAATACCCCCAATGAGAAGCAGGGGCACCATTGGTACACTAAGAGAAAGCACCATAAGTGTCCGGGGCCCAAGACTGTTCAACAGCCTCCCACCATTCATAAAGATAATTACCAATAGGCCCCTGGCTTCCTTCAAGAGGGAGCAGGACAGACACTTAAAGTCGGTGCTGGATCAGCCGGGCTGTGGTTCGTACGTTGGACTGCGTGTGGCCAGCAGTAACAGCCTGGTTGATCAGGCCCTGATCCACATGGAGGCCTGGTCGTGGACCGGGTCGCGGGGACGTTGATCCCCGGAATACCCTCCAGGTAGACTCCAGGTACTCATGGCGACCCTGTTTTTCAGTGAGGGTATATTGCACCGTCTCCCTAGTCTTTTGCTTTCCTAGGGAGCAATTTCTATGCGCAGATTTGGGACCAGTCCTTCTAGGCTTTTCCAGTTGTAGGTTATGATGTACCTTTCTCGCTGGCGTTCCTAGGAGTACAGGTCAAGAGACTTAAACGTTCCCAGTAAGAGGCGACTCAACTTGAAAAATCACAGAACGAGATGTTCGTGTCGTGTGTGTTAAGGTTTATCAAGGCAATGTTCAGCCTTCACTTACTTATCTTTGAAGCGATACGAATTTTTATCAGGTTTTCAACTTTCTGCAGCGTTCGTGGAGTCAAGTAACTCACTAAGTCTGTCCGTGACATAAACAATATCACTAACCAACCACACCATGTCACTTACCGCACCTTGTGGCTGGTCTTTATTTTGTACCATTTTAAATAAACATTTCTTTAGGTTAGGCAAGTTAAGGTTTTGTCAAGAAACAAGACGAGTGTTTCGTGACGAGGGTCTTAGTCATATTATGATCCACAGCTAAAGCTTTTGGTTATATAACTGATGCCTTCCACCGGCTTACAAGCTCACGCCTGCAAAAATTTTGAGGTCAGCTGTATTTTGTTTGTATTTTCTAAGATACTAAAAGAATTATACAATGGAGACTATTGTATTGTGGGTTTAATATTAATATAATTTATAGTTGAAGCCAAAAATAATAGTAACGGAACCTAAGTTAAGTAACCCGGCCTAGAAGCCTAGATGAATTGTAGGTTAGACCAGGCTGGATTAGTTAGACCAGGCTGGATTAGTTAGACCAGGCTGGATTAGTTAGACCAGGCTGGATTAGTTAGACCAGGCTGGATTAGTTAGACCAGGCTGGATTAGTTAGACCAGGCTGGATTAGTTAGACCAGGCTGGATTAGTTAGACCAGGCTGGATTAGTTAGACCAGGCTGGATTAGTTAGACCAGGCTGGATTAGTTAGACCAGGCTGGATTAGTTAGACCAGGCTGGATTAGTTAGACTAGGCTGGATTAGTTAGACTAGGCTGGATTAGTTAGACCAGGCTGGATTAGTTAGACCAGGCTGGATTAGTTAGACCAGGCTGGATTAGTTAGCTCAAGTTTAGCAAAAATATTACTAGTTCCTTTTGTACACCCCACTTAGTGGTGAGCGATTTATATAATGAAAAACAAAAATAAGGTTAATATATTCCTTTAATAATAATAATAATAAGAAGAAATAATAATAATAATAATAATAATAATAATAATAATAATAATAATAATAATAATAATAATAATAATAATAATAAACTAATTATTATTATTACTATTATTATTATTATTATTGTAAATAAAATACAATTATTCTCAACGTAAATATAGTTTCAATTATTGGTATGGCAACATCCCCCAAAATACACGTTACTGCTGGAGGTTGACTGCCTTGCCACTGATGGCAACATCATATCACACTACTACCATCACTCGTAGGCTCATACTAGCTAAATTACGTCGCTATAACGTAACTCATACCGTCGTTTAATGAGAGTAGTTGACTGTTGGGGTATCCGTCAAGTTAAAAGATTGGAAAGCGGAAAAGTATAAGGGGTTTCAGGGGAGTTTAATGGTTTCACTGGCAACCTGGAGTGAGGCTGGAGGAGCGAGAGGGGGATGGAGGAGCGAGACGAAAGTGATGTCAGTTTCTCTGGAGGTGCAGTGGAGAGTGTGTGTATAGTAGCGGCTCTCTGTCATGATCTGTGACTTGGGTGTACCGTCGGTGTGCAGTGGGAGGGACAGTGCCATGCACCTCCAGCCGCTGTGATGCGGCCTCAGGAGAGGACAATGAGAGTGAAGCTTCGCAGTGTGGTGCAGCAAGTTTGTCTAGGCTGCGCCGCCCTCACCGTCTGTGTGTTGGTCTTGCAAAATTTAGCGCAGGGCCTGCGTGATTCTGGCCGTGGAGGCGACACGGCCTCCACCACATACCCCGTGGCACATGGCTGGCCCGAGCGTGCCCCTAGGTCCCTCAACAGGGACTATATGCCCGCTGGAGGGGAGAACACCTTGGAGGAGGTGGTTGAGGAACCAGGAAGAGTGAAGGAGGAGGAGGAAGAAGAAGAGAGGAGAAGAGGACTGTTGAACACTCTGGTGGCTACAGCGACGGCCAAGCCAGCCACGACCCTCGACGATATCTTCATCAGTATCAAGACCACTAAGGCCTTCCATAAGACTCGTCTAGACCTGGTGCTCAAGACCTGGTTCAGCCTAGCACGTGAGCAGGTGGGTCTTCTTCCAATGTTCTACATTAGTGAAATGAAAAGATTAACTTCGACTATTATTAACCCAGAGGGATAGTAACCCTGGATAGCCCTCTCCCCCAAAACATGGCAGTGTGGCTTATTTCCATTGGAAATAAACAACTATGATTGATTGTCATTGGAAATAAGCAACCATGATTGATTGTGTTATGATGGTCTTGTGTTTTGATGGTGTCTTGTGATGGTAACCCAGGATAGTCAAAAAGAATGGCAGCTTGGCTTATTTCCATTGTTTTGTGATGTGTAGTGATGGTGTGTTGTTGTTTTGATGGTGTGTTATGTGTTTTGTTGATATGATGGTGTGTTGTGTTTTGATGGTGTGTTTTGTGTTTTATGGTGTATTGTGTCATGATTGTGTTGTGATGGTGTGTTGTGTTGCGATTGTGTACTCATCGTTATTACACGCTTTTAGAATGCATCCAGCCTTCGTAGGGGGTAAATTATGACATATCTTCCCCCCCCCCCCATTCCCTTGCGTTCCAGGGAGAACAGTTTGAGGCAGTTTAAAACTTTCTAGACGGTGAGGTTTGAGTGAACTGATGCGAGCAACAAAAGTTCATTTGTTGAACAGGCTCCCAGTGGCCTGGCTGGCAAAGCTCTTTTTTTTCACACGGAGGACCAAGGTTCGATTACCGACGGGGTGGAAACATTTCAACATTACACCTGTTGTCCTGTTCACCTAGCAAGTAGGTAGGTACCTGGATGTTAGTCGACTGGTGTGGGTCGCATCCTGGGGGACAAGATTGAGGACCTAAATGGAAATAAGACAGAAAGCCCCTCGTTGACGAACTGCCTTTCTTGGGTTATACTGGGTGACTAACCCTCCGGGGTTAAAAATCTGAATAAAATCTTATCTCTTATCAGGTCTGTGGCGTTGACCTTAAGCTCCTCTGTTTGCTAAGGGAACCCAGGAGCTTATTTCACAACCATAACAATAACGTGGACAATTACAGTGATAACCAGTATATCAGTGAGCACTAGCAGTGATAAGAGCTGCCATTAATAATAGTAATAATTATAAAAACAATCACAGCAGTCATATCAAATATAAGAGTCGCTAGCAGTGATAACAGTCACTGTAACAATGGTAAAAAAAAATAACAATAGTCAGTGTACCATCGTTATCATAGTTATTAACAAGATAGTCGGTATAGAATTACATGCATTATGCACTATTATTACGAGTGATGGTGAGGTGTTATTATATGATGATGAGGTGTTATTATGAGTGATGGTGAGGTGTTATTATGAGTGATGGTGAGATGTTATGGTGATGGTGAGGTGTTATGAGTGATGGTGAGATGTTATGGTGATGGTGAGGTGTTATTAAAACAGGTTCCTGGGCCTTTACGAACTGTTTTGAATGTTATCATAGGACACAAGAGGAAACTTAGTGAAACAAGCAATACTCATGAGTAAGAAACACAAGCTAGACTCATCAGTAACACATGCAACACTTGGATATGTTTACTGGCCTAAGTCTTCGCCCCCATAACAGGCTTTTTCGGTCGAATGCAACACTGGTGAGAGCAGAAGCCGTCTCGACGTGGTCAGTCCGTCAGCCTTTAGTAATAAAGGTATCCAGGTGTTGCACATGTGTCATGTAATAAAAATAATAATATCTTTATTTACTACAAGTACATATACAAGGTATACAGACTATTTACTACAAGTACATATACAAGGTATACAGACCGTAGCTGACGTCAGTGACACACTATATGAGAAGTCCCTTGTTATGCAGAGCATTTTGGGCAAATTAGGTCAGTTTTGTCTCAGGATGCGACCCACACCAGTCCACTAACACCCATGTACCTATTTTACTGGTTGGTGAACATGGAAAGCAGGTGTCTTAAAGAAATACGACCTAACGTTTCCACCCGTACCGGGTGTAATCAGTCCATCACCCTTGAAGACGTAGTTATGAGGTGG
Source organism: Cherax quadricarinatus (assembly GCF_026875155.1). Classification (NCBI taxonomy): domain Eukaryota; kingdom Metazoa; phylum Arthropoda; class Malacostraca; order Decapoda; family Parastacidae; genus Cherax; species Cherax quadricarinatus. Next base: position 27,066,376 of record NC_069407.1, read on the forward strand.
TCAGTCCCTCAGCCTGGAGAGAATAAAGATGACTAACTGTTGCACTAGTGCCTTACTTATCAACCTGTCGGCATTGTGTACCATTTTAATATTCACTCAGATGTTGCACGTGTCTAATTCTTTACTAAGCACCTTCCGCTTTTTCAATAACAAAAACATAAGACAGGAGGAGCACTGCAGCAGGCCTACTGGTCCATGCTAGGCAAGTCCTAGTCACCTACTGGCCCAAACGATTCAGGTCCAACTAACACCCACCCACACCCACTAATGTATTTATCAAACCTATTTTTAAAACTGCACAACGTCTTAGCTTCTATAAAGGAACTTCGGAGTTTGTTCCACTCATCCACAACTCTGTTACCAAACTAGTGTTTTCCTATATCACCAAACCAGTGTATTCCTATATCCTTTCTATATCACTACAAATTGGTATAGTCTCTGATGTGCGGAAGGTGCTTAGTAAAGAATTAGACACGTGCAACATCTGAGTGAATATTAAAATGGTACACAATGCCGACAGGTTGATAAGTAAGGCACTAGTGCAACAGTTAGTCATCTTTATTCTCTCCAGGCTGAGGGACTGACCACCTCAAAACTACGTCTTCAAGGGTGATGGACTGATTACATCCTCTTCACATCTCTACTGTTTCTGCAGATTTTTCTGTACTCTACTGAAGAAGCTTACAGTGTAAGCGAAATGTTTCGGAAGAAAGATGCCTAACTGTTGCACGTCTGGGTATCTGTACTTTGTAGACGTTTCGCGCTCTAGTGGCTTTAACAATACTGAATACAATACATGGATATAGTGTGATGATTGTGGAACTATATACAGAAGACAGTAGAAGACGAGGTAATCAGTCCCTTAGCCGTTTAGGAGCAGGTGATGGTGGGCAGTGCTGAGAGATGCTGGTGATGGTGGGCAGTGCTGAGAGATGCTGGTGGTGGTGATGGTGGGCAGTGCTGAGAGATGCTGGTGATGGTAGGCAGCACTGAGAGATGCTGGTGATGGTGGGCAGTGCTGAGAGATGCTGGTGGTGGTGGGCAGTACTGAGAGATGCTGGTGATGGTGGGCAGTGCTGAGAGATGCTGGTGATGGTGGGCAGTGCTGAGAGATGCTGGTGGTGGTGGGCAGTACTGAGAGATGCTGGTGATGGTGGGCAGTGCTGAGAGATGCTGGTGATAGTGGGCAGTGCTGAGAGATGCTGGTAATGGTGGGCAGTACTGAGAGATGCTGGTGATGGTGGGCAGTACTGAGAGATGCTGGTGGTGGTGGGCAGTACTGAGAGATGCTGGTGATGGTGGGCAGTGCTGAGAGATGCTGGTGATGGTGGGCAGTACTGAGAGATGCTGGTGGTGGTGGGCAGTACTGAGAGATGCTGGTAATGGTGGGCAGTACTGAGAGGTGCTGGTGGTGGTGGGCAGTACTGAGAGATGCTGGTGGTGGTGGGCAGTACTGACAGATGCTGGTGGTGGTGGTGGGCAGTACTGAGAGATGCTGGTGATAGTGGGCAGTACTGAGAGATGCTGGTGGTGGGCAGTACTGAGAGATGCTGGTGATGGTGGGCAGTGGTGATGGTGGGCAGTGCTGAGAGATACTGGTGATGGTGGGCAGTACTGAGAGATGCTGGTGGTGGTGGGCCTCCTTACTGACCTGGCTTTATCTTCTGGCATGAACTATTTTTAACCCTAGGGACCTGACTTGACCTGACCTTTCTTGCGCCCAGTTCTTCCTCCTCTCCCGTAAACCTCACTAAACACTTCTCTGCTTAAGAGTCAGGTGCTCATGAACAAGTGTTCCGAGGCGGCTGGCATTCGTCAGTAGGCCGGGGTACTCACGCCGTTTTAAAATTCATTACAAAAAAAAAATAATAATAATAAAAAGGGGCAATATTCGTTGTTTATGTGAAGTAAAGATGGTTGTCCATAAACCTGCTCGTACCAACCCACTTGTTTTAGCATAATTGTTCAGTCTACCTGTTGGAACAATATGCTCTAGCCTATCTCCGTGAATCTACTTTTCCTGGTCAAACACACCTGTGCAAACCTTCCTAGTTGAATACACCTGTGCCATCACACAGGTACCTGGAGGTTACCTGGAGGTTATTCCGGGGATTAACGCCCCCGCGGCCCGGTCCATGACCAGGCCTCCCGATGGATCAGGGCCTGGTCAACCAGGCTGTTACTGCTGGCCGCACGCAGTCCAACGTACGAGCCACAGCCCGGCTGATCCGGCACTGACTTTAGGTATCTGTCCAGCTCTCTCATGAAGGCAGCCAGGGGCTTATTGGCAATTCCCCTAATGCTTGATGGGAGGCTGTTGAACAGTTTTGGGCCCCGGACACTTATGGTGTTTTCCCTTAGTGTACCAATGGCGCCCCTACTTTTTATTGGCGGCATTTTGCATCGCCTGCCCAGTCTTTTACTTTCGTAGGGAGTGATTTCTGTGTGCAAATTTGGGACCATTCCTTCCAAGATTTTCCAAGTGTAGATTATGATATATCTCTCCCTCCTGCGTTCCAACGAGTACAAGTCAAGTGCTTCCAAGCATTCCCAGTAGTTAAGGTGCTTTTACAGAACTTATACGTGCAGTAAAGGATCTCTGTACACTCTCTAGATCTGCGATTTCACCTGCTTTGAATGGAGAGAACAAGTGATTTGAAAAGGATCATCATTGGCTTGGCATCTCCCGTTTTGAAAGTTCTCATTATCCATCCTATCATTTTGGCCGGAGTCAGTAGTATACTCTGTTCTAGTTATTATCTCCTCCAGTTTTCCATAACGGAGTAGTTGGAATTTGTCCTCATTGAACATCATATTGTTTACCGTTGCCCACTGGAAAACTTTGTTTATATCTTCTTGGAGGTTAACCGCGTCCTCAGCAGATGACAGCCTCATGCAGATCCTAGTATCATCCGCAAAGGATGATACGGTGCTGTGGTGTATATCTCTGTCTGATATGAGGATAAGGAATAAGATGGGGGCGAGTACTGTGCCTTGTGGAACAGAGCTCTTCACTATGGCAGCCTCCGATTTAACTCTGTTGACCACTACTCTTTGTGTTCGATTTGTTAGGAAGTTGAAGATCCATCTCCCCACTTTCCCAGTTATTCCTTTAGCACGTATTTTATGGGCTATTACGCCATGATCGCATTTGGCAAATGCTTTTGCAAAGTCTATGTATATTACATCTGCATTCTGATTTTCTTCCAGTGCATCCAAGGCCATGTCATAGTGATCCAGTAGTTGTGAGAGGCAGGAGCGACCTGCCCTGAACCCATGTTGCCCTGGATTGTGCAGATTTTGGGAATCCAGGTGATTTGCAATCCTGCTTCTTAGAACTCTTTCAAAGATTTTTATGATGTGGGATGTCAGAGCTATTGGTCTATAATTCTTAGCTAATGCTTTGCTGCCACGTTTATGGAGTGGGGCTATATCCTTTGTTTTAAGTGACTGTGGAATTTCACCCATGTCCAAGCTCCTCCTCCATAGTGTACTTAGGGCACACGAGAGGGGTTTCTTGCAGTTCTTAATGAAAACAGAGTTCCACGAGTCTGGGCCCGGGGCTGAGTGCATAGGCATGTTGTCAATGGCTTTTTCGAAATCTATCGGAGTTAGGGTAATGTCGGAAATCTGGCATACATTTATGGAGTTTTGAGGCTCATTCATGAAGAAATCATTTGGGTCGTCGATCCTCAGACCGATTAGTGGTTCACTAAACACAGAGTCGTACTGGGATTTCAATATTTCACTCATTTCCTTGTTGTCATCTGTGTACGTCCCATCCTGTCTGAGTAAGGGCCCGATACTAGATGTGGTATTTGCCTTGTTTTTGGCATATGAAGAGAAATATTTTGAATTTCTTTCAATTTCACTAATAGCTTTAAGCTCCTCCTGCCTCTCCTGGTTCCTGTAAGAGTCATTTAACTTAAGTTCGATAGTTTCCACTTCCCTGGTCAGCGCCTCCTTTCGTGTATCAGATATTCTAGCACTCCTGAGGAGCTCAGTGGTGGAGAGTCAGTCTAGGCTTCCTTGACACCCTCTATGAGTTCACTTCCATCCCTCCCCACACATGTCAATACAACACCTGTCCTTCCCTACCACTAACCTGCCATCCTCTTTTCCTCCTTTCATCTATCCTTTTCTTCCTCTCTCCACCCTCCTCCTCCTCCTGCTCCTCCTCGCTGAAACTGCTGAAGTCATCAGCGCTGAGAGTAGCCCTCCGTGGTCAGACATAGACAAGGATACTGACATTATCAGTAGCTGATGCTCAGGTTTTTACTCCCCCCTCTTCATCTCTCTCTCTCTTTACTCTCCACCTACCTCCGTGTGTACTAACCTATATTTTGTTGTAGGGGTCGATTCATAACTCCAGGTGAGTGTACTCTCCTAGTTGTACTCAGTTGTGATTTCAAGGGTCGAGTCACAGCTCCTGGCTCCGCTTCTTCACTGGTCGCTACTAGGTCACTCTTCGTGCTCTATGAGCATTATCATACCTCTTCTTAAAGCTGTGTATGGATCCTGCCTCCGCTACATCACTTCCCAGACTATTCCACTTCCTGACAACTTTGACTGAAGAAATACTTCCTAACATCCCTGTGATTCATCTGAATCTTCAACTTCCAACTGTGACTCGCTGTTGCTGTGTCCTATCTCTGGAACATCCTGTCTCTATCCACCTTGTCAATTCCTCTTAGTATTTTATATGTCGCTATTATATCCCCCCTATCTCTCCTGTCCTCCAGTGTCGTCAGGTCGATTTCTTTTAACCTCTTCTCGTAGTGTGTGTGTGTGTGTGTGTGTGTGTGTGTGTGTGTGGGGTGTGTGTTGTGTGTGTGTGTGTGTGTGTGTGTGTGTGTGTGTGTGTGTGTGTGGAAAAGAAAAAGACAGAGAGACAGAGAGATCGTATAGGTTAGTGGTGCAGTGGAGTGGGCGTGGGAACTGAAGTGGGCAGAAGAGTAATGAATCAAAAATCTGCATAACTGACACCTGGGGGATCCTGCCCCACACTCCCCCCACCATGACTGACACCTGGGATCTCCCCACACTCCCCACCATGACTGACACCCAGGATCCCCCCCACACTCCCCCACCATGACTGACACCTGGGATCCTTCCCCCACACTCTCCCACCATGACTGACACCTGGGATCCTTCCCCCACACTCCCCCGCCATGACTGACACCTGGGATCCTCCTCCACATTCCCCCCACCATGACTGACACCTGGGATCCTTCCCCAACACTCCCCCACCATGACTGACACCTGGGATCCTTCCCCACACTCCCCACCACGACTGACACATGGGATCCTTCCCCCACACTCCCCACCATGAATGACACCTGAGATCCTTCCTCCACATCTCCCCCATGACTGACACCTGGGATCCCTCCCCCACACTCCCCCCACCATGACTGACACCCGGGATCCTCCCCCACACTCCCCCACCATGACTGACAAACCCGTGATCCTCCCCCACACTCCCCCACCATGACTGACACCTGGGATCCTTCCCCACACTCCCCCACCATGACTGAACACCTGGAATCCTTCCCCCATACTCCCCCACTATGACTGACACCGGGATCCTCCCCCACACTCCCCCACCATGATTGACACCTGGGATCCTCCCCCACACTCCCCCCACCATGACTGACACCCGGGATCCTCCCCCACACTCCCCCACCATGACTGACACCTGGGATCCTCCCCCACACTCCCCCACCATGACTGACACCTGGGATCCTCGCCCCACACTCCCCACCATGACTGACCCCGGGATCCTCCCCCACACTCCCCACCATGACTGACACCTGGGATCCCCCGCCCCACTCTCCCCCACCATGACTGACACCCGGGATCCTCCCCCACACTCCCCCACCATGACTGACACCCGGGATCCTCCCCCACACTCCTCCCAACATGACTGACAACCGGGATCCTCCCCCACACTCCCCCACCATGACTGGCACCTGGGATCCTTCCCCCACACTCCCCCACCATGACTGACACCTGGGATCCTTCCCCCACCTCCCCCCACCATGACTGACACCTGGGATCCTCCCCCACACTCCCCCACCATGACTGACACCTGGGATCCTTCCCCCACACTCCCCCACCATGACTGACACATGGGATCCTTCCCCCACACTCCCTCCACCATGACTGACACCTGGGATCCTCCCCCACACTCCCCCACCATGACTGACACCTGAGATCCTTCCCTCACTCCCCCACCATGACTGACACCTATGATCCTCGCCCCACACTCCCCCACCATGACTGACACCGGGATCCTCCCCCACACTCCCCCACCATGACTGACACCCGGGATCCTCCCCCACACTCCTCCCACCATGACTGACACCCGGGATCCTCCCCCACACTCCCCCACCATGACTGACACCTGGGATCCTTCCGCCACACTCCCCCACCATGACTGACACCTGGGATCCTTCCTCCAAACTCCCCCCACCATGACTGACACCTGGGATCCTCCCCCACACTCCCCCGCCATGACTGACACCTGAGATCCTTCCCTCACACTCCCCCCACCATGACTGATACCTGGGATCCCCCCCCACACTCCCCCACCATGACTGACACCTGAGATCCTTCCCTCACACTCCCCCCTCCATGACAGACACCTGGGATCCTCCCCCACATTCCCCCACCATGACTGACACCTGGGATCCTCCCCCACACTCCCCCACCATGACTGACACATGGGATCCCCCCCCATACTCCCCCACCATGACTGACACCTGGGATCCTTTTCTCTACTCTTCCCCCATCATGACTGACACCGGGGATCCTCCCCCACCTCCCCCACCATGACTGACACCTGGGATCCTTCCCTCACACTCCCCCACCATGACTGACACCTGGGATCCTTCCCCTACACTTCCCCCACCATGACTGACACCTGGGACCCTCCCCCACACTCCCCCACCATGACTGACACCTGGGATCCTTCCCTCACACTCCCTCTATCATGACTGACACCTGGAATCCTCCCCCACACTCACCCACCATGACTTACACCTGGGATCCTCCCCCACACTCCCCCACCATGGCTGACACCTGGATCCTCCACCACGCTCCCCCACCATGACTGACACCTGGGATCTTTTCCTCACACTCCCCCACCATGACTGACACCCGGGATCCTCCCCCACACTCCCCCACCATGACTGACACCTGGGATCCTCCCCCACACTCCCCCACCATGACTGAAAACCCGGGATCCTCCCCCACACCCCCACATGACTGACACCTGGGATCCTTTCCTCACACTCCCCCTACCATGACTGACACCTGGGATCCTTCCCCACACTCCCCCACCATGACTGACACCTGGGATCCTACCCAACACTTCCCCACCATTGCTGACACCTGGATCCTCCCCCACTCCCCCCCCCATGACTGACACATGGGATCCTTCCCCACACTCCCCCACCATGACTGACACCTGGGATCCTCCCCCACACTCCCCCACCATGACTGACACCTGAGATCCTTCCCTCACACTCCCCCACCATGACTGACACCTATGATCCTCGCCCCACACTCCCCACCATGACTGACACCGGGATCCTCCCCCACACTCCCCCACCATGACTGACACCGGGATCCTCCCCCACACTCCTCCCACCATGACTGACACCTGGGATCCTCCCCCACACTCCCCCGCCATGACAGACACCTGAGATCCTTCCCTCACACTCCCCCCACCATGACTGATACCTGGGATCCTCCCCACACTCCCCCACCATGACTGACACCTGAGATACTTCCCTCACACTCCCCCCACAATGACTGACACCTGGATCCTCCCCCACACTCCCCCACCATGACTGACACCTGGGATCTTCCCCCACACTCCCCCACCATGACTCACACCCGGATCCTCCCCCACACTCCTCCACCATGACTGACACCTGGGATCCTTCCCTCACACTCCCCCTACCATGACTGACACCTGGGATCCTCCCCCACACTCCCCCACCATGACTGACACCTGGGATCCTACCCCACACTTCCCCACCATTGCTGACACTGGGATCCTCCCCCACGCTCCCCCACCATGACTGACACCTGGATCTTTTCCTCACACTCCCCCCGCCATGACTGACACCCGGGATCCTCCCCCACACTCCCCCACCATGACTGACACCTGGGATCCTCCCCCACACTTCCCCACCATGACTGACACCCGGGATCCTCCCCCACACTCCCCCACCATGACTGACACCCGGGATCCTTCCCCACACCCCCCCCACCAAGATTGACACCTGGATCCTCCCCCACACTTCCCCACCATGACTGACACCTGAGATCCTCCCCCACACTCCCCCACCATGACTGTCACCCGGGATCCTCCCCCACACTCCCCCACCATGACTGACATAAGAACATACAAAAGAAGGAACACTCCAGCCAATGAGAGGCAGGTCCAATTCTCCCACCGGCTTAAGCGATTGACCCAGCCTAGTCAGGTTAGGTCACATTCACTTAAAGAATCTGTCTGGGGATCCATCTGACGATCCTTCCCCTACACTAACCATCACACTAACCACCACACTAACCAGGGTATACGTAGTTAAGTGTTTAGTGTATATAAGGAGGACCTATAAGACATATTGTTGTTGTTGTCTGAACACAATCCTGGGACGGAAAGGAGCAGCAGTCCTGACAGAATGCATAACGTTTAACTGGCTTCCATTTCACACTTATATGGTTGCTATGTACCAACCATTAACAGCTGGTTGATACATGGCAACAGAGGCACCTGGTTCATACACAGCAACAGTTCCAGCTGGTTGTTATACTGCAAAAGTCACAGCTGGTTGATACACAGCAACAGTCACAGCTGGTTGATATACTGCAACAGTCACAGCTGGTTGATACACAGCAGCAGTCACAGCTGGTTGATACACAGCAGCAGTCACAGCTGGTTGATACACAGCAGCAGTCACAGGTGGTTGATACACAGCAGCAGTCACAGCTGGTTGATACACAGCAGCAGCCACAGCTGGTTGATACACAGCAGCAGCCACAGCTGGTTGATACACAGCATCAGTCACAGCTGGTTGATACACAGCAGCAGTCACAGCTGGTTGATACACAGCAGCAGTCACAGCTGGTTGATACACAGCAGCAGCCACAGCTGGTTGATACACAGCAGCAGTCACAGCTGGTTGATACACAGCAGCAGTCACAGCTGGTTGATACACAGCAGCAGTCACAGCTGGTTGATACACAGCAGCAGTCACAGCTGGTTGATACACAGCAGCAGCCACAGCTGGTTGATACACAGCAGCAGCCACAGCTGGTTGATACACAGCATCAGTCACAGCTGGTTGATACACAGCAGCAGTCACAGCTGGTTGATACACAGCAGCAGTCACAGCTGGTTGATACACAGCAGCAGCCACAGCTGGTTGATACACAGCAGCAGCCACAGCTGGTTGATACACAGCAGCAGCCACAGCTGGTTGATACACAGCAGCAGTCACAGCTGGTTGATACACAGCAGCAGTCACAGCTGGTTGATACACAGCAGCAGTCACAGCTGGTTGATACACAGCAGCAGTCACAGCTGGTTGATACACAGCAGCAGTCACAGCTGGTTGATACACAGCAGCAGCCACAGCTGGTTGATACACAGCAGCAGCCACAGCTGGTTGATACACAGCAGCAGCCACAGCTGGTTGATACACAGCAGCAGTCACAGCTGGTTGATACACAGCAGCAGTCACAGCTGGTTGATACACAGCAGCAGTCACAGCTGGTTGATACACAGCAGCAGTCACAGCTGGTTGATATACCACAACAACCAACAAATTACTCTAGCTTAAAAAATCAGGGCTGCCACTTCACTAACCTGACAATAAGAGCGTGTGTGTGTGTGTGTGTGTGTGTGTGTGTGTGTGTGTGTGTGTGTGTGTGTGTGTGTGTGTGTGTGTGTGTATGTGTGTGTGTGTGTGTGTGTGTGTGTGTGTGTGTGTGTGTGTGTGTGTATGTACTCACCTATTTGTACTCACCTATTTGTGGTTGCAGGGGTCGAGTCCTAGCTCCTGGCCCCGCCTCTTCACCGGTTGCTACTAGGCCCTCTCTCTCCCCGCTCCATGAGCTTTATCAAACCTCGTCTTAAAACTGTGTATGGTTCCTGCCTCCACTACGTCATTTTCTAGGCTATTCCACTGCCTTACAACTCTATGACTGAAGAAATACTTCCTACTATCTCTCTGACTCATTTGTGTCTTCAACTTCCAATTGTGGCCTCTTGTTTCTGTGTCCCCTCCCTGGAACATCCTGTCCTTGTCCACCTTGTCTATTCCACGCAGT
>NC_069407.1:27086722-27214863 GCF_026875155.1 Cherax quadricarinatus
CTCCTTTTTTAAAGATTGGGACTACATTTGCTGTCTTCCATGCCCCAGGCAATCTCCCTGTTTCGATATATGTATTGAATATTGTTGTTAGGGGTGCACATAGCGCCTCTGCTCCCTCTCTCAGGACCCATGGAGAGATGTTATCCGACCCCATTGCCTTTGAGGTATCTAGCTCACTCAGAAGCCTCTTCACTTCTTCCTCGGTTGTGTGTACTGTGTCCAGCACTTGGTGGTGTGCCCCACCTCTCCGACTTTCTGGAGCCCCCTCTGTGAACACTTCTTTAAATCTCTTGTTGAGTTCCTCAGATACTTCACGCTTCAATACTCCAATATGGGCCTAACGATTCCTTATTAAGATGGCGGAATGCTGTTCTTAGGTTTGCTAGGTGCCCGTATGATGTGCGCCTCAAGAGATGTGCCCGGTGTTATACTCAACCTAAGATCCTTTTCCTTGAGTGAGGTTTGTAGTCTTTGGCCCCCTAGATTGTACTCCGTCTGTGGTCTTCTTTGCCCTTACCCAGTCTTCATAATTTTTCACTTTTCCAGGAGCCAGTTTCTGGACCAGGTCTGCAGCCTGTCCAGGTAGATGTCTTTGTAGTTCTGCCTGGTTCTCGTCCGATTGAATTCTTCTCATCAACTTCACATCATCTGCAGAGACACTTCCGAGTCTATTCCTTCCGTCATGTCATTCACAAATACCAGAAACAGCACAGGTCCTAGGACTGATCCCTGTGGCACCCTCCTCGTTACCGGCGCCCACTCTGACACCTCGCCTTGTGTGTGAATGTGTGTGTGTGTGTGTGTGTGTGTGTGTGTGTGTGTGTGTGTGTGTGTGTGTGTGTGTGTGTGTCTGTGTATTCCACATCGTGACCACTGTAAAGCTGAAGAAATAGTTCCTAACATCCCCGTGTACGTGCGTACATGCATGCCTGGGGTTTCCGTCGTGGCTGCAAGTGTCAGGAGGAACCTGGACAAATCACCCAGGCTATGATAAGCATGCGGTGCAGGGGGTTGCCAGCAGCAACAACCTGGTTGACCGGGGTCTCCGTGAGGGCTACGAACGCTGCATTCAACTCCGTGAACAGACTTTCTGGTGGATGCTGTTCTTGTTCTTGTTAGTGATAAGCCAGTGTTGTTAGCAGAGCAGCAGCTGCCTGTAGGACGGCAGGGGGAAGGCAGCCTCTTCATGGCATTCCTATAGGATGGCAGCCTCTTCATGTCATTCCTGTAGGATGGCAACCTCTTCACGGTATACCTGTAGGATGGCAGCCTCTTCACGGTGTACCTGTAGGATGGCAGCCTCTTCAAGGTATACCTGTAGGATGGCAGCATCTTCATGGTATTCCTGTAGGATGGCAGCCTCTTCGCAGTATATCTGTAGGATGGCAGCCTCTTCATGGCATTCCTGTAGGATGGCAGCCTCTTCACGGTATACCTGTAGGATGGCAGCCTCTTCATGGCATTCCTGTAGGATGGCAGCCTCTTCATAATATACTTGTAGGATGGCAACCTCTTCACGGTATACCTGTAGGATGGCAGCCTCTTCATGATATACCTGTAGGATGCCAGCCTCTTCACGGTATACCTGTAGGATGGCAGCCTCTTCATGATATACCTGTAGGATGGCAGCCTCTTCACAGTATACCTGTAGGATTGCAGCCTCTTCACGGTATACCTGTAGGATGGCAGCGTCTTCACGGTATACCTGTAGGATGGCAGCCTCTTCATGGTACACCTGTAGGATGACAGGAGAAGGCAGCCTCTTCATATTTCTTTGAAAATGAAGTCATTTGTTAAATTAGGTTAAGGTAGGTTAAATTAGATTAATAACCCAGCTACAGTGGTGGTGGTGGTGCAGTTATTCTATTGTAACCTCCTTGGTTGAGTGGCAGCAGCGTCGAATACGGCGTGTAACGAGTACCAAGGTTCGAGCCCTAACCCAATATTGTATTACATTACGTCGATTTTCAACGTTCTAGACATTGACTACCAGAGAGATAGATAGAGAGAGAGAGAGAGAGAGAGAGAGAGAGAGAGAGAGAGAGAGAGAGAGAGAGAGAGAGAGAGAGAGAGAGAGAGAGAGAGAGTGTAGACACGTCTTCATCGCTGCCAGTCGTTACCTGGAGGTTATTCCGGGGATCAACGCCCCCGCGGCCCGGTCCACGACCAGGCCTCCCGATGGATCAGGGCCTGATCAACTAGGCTGTTACTGCTGGCCGCACGCAGTCCAACGTACGAGCCACAGCCCGGCTGATCCGGCACTGACTTTAGGTATCTGTCCAGCTCTCTCTTGAAGGCAGCCAGGGGTTTATTGGCAATTCCCCTAATGCTTGATGGGAGGCTGTTGAACAGTTTTGGGCCCCGGACACTTATGGTGTTTTCCCTTAGTGTACCAATGGCGCCCCTACTTTTTATGGGGCATTTTGCATCGCCTGCCCAGTCTTTTACTTTCATAGGGAGTGATTTCTGTGTGCAGATTTGGGACCATTCCTTCCAAGATTTTCCAAGTGTAGATTATAAATATATCTCTCCCTCCTGCGTTCCAACGAGTACAAGCCAAGTGCTTCCAAGCGTTCCCAGTATTTTAAGGTGCTTGACAGAACTTATACGTGCAGTAAAGGATCTCTGTACCCCTCTCTAGATCTGCGATTTCACCTGCTTTGAATGGAGATGTTAATGTACAGCAGTATTCCAGCCTAGAGAGAACAAGTGATTTGAAAAGATCATCATAGGCTTGGCATCTCTCGTTTTGAAAGTTCTCATTATCCATCCTATCATTTTCTTTGCACGTGCGATCGTGGCACTGTTGTGATCCTTGAAAGTGAGATCCTCAGACATTACTACTCCCAGGTCCCTTACATTATTTTTCCGCTCTATTGTATGGCCGGAGTCCAGTAGTATACTCTGTTCTAGTTATTATCTCCTCCAGTTTTCCATAACGGAGTAGTTGGAATTTGTCCTCATTGAACATCATATTGTTTACCGTTGCCCACTGGAAAACTTGTTTATATCTTTTTTGGAGGTTAACCGCGTCCTCAGCAGATGACAGCCTCATGCAGATCCTAGTATCATCCGCAAAGGATGATACGGTGCTGGGGTGTACATCTCTGTTTATGTCTGATATGAGGATAAGGAATAAGATGGGGGCGAGTACTGTGCCTTGTGGAACAGAGCTCTTCACTATGGCAGCATCCGATTTAACTCTGTTGACCACTACTCTTTGTGTTCGATTTGTTAGGAAGTTGAAGATCCATCTCCCCACTTTCCCAGTTATTCCTTTAGAACGTATTTTATGGGCTATTACGCCATGATCGCATTTGTCAAATGCTTTTGCAAAGTCTGTGTATATTACATCTGCATTCTGATTTTCTTCCAGTGCATCCAAGGCAATGTCATAGTGATCCAGTAAATTGTGAGAGGCAGGAGCGACCTGCCCTGAACCCATGTTGCCCTGGATTGTGCAGATTTTGGGAATCCAGGTGATTTGCAATCCTGCTTCTTAGCACTCTTTCAAAGATTTTTTTGATGTGGGACGTCAGAGCTATTGGTCTATAGTTCTTAGCTAATGCTTTGCTGCCACCTTTATGGAGTGGGCTATATCCGTTGTTTAAGTGACTGGAATTTCACCCATGTCCAAGCTCCTCCTCCATAGTGTACTTAGGGCACACGAAGAGGGTTTCTTGCAGTTCTTAATGAATACAGAGTTCCACGAGTCTGGGCCCGGGGCTGAGTGCATAGGCATGTTGTCAATGGCTTTTTCGAAATTTATCGGAGTTAGGGTAATGTCGGAAATCTGGCATACATTTATGGAGTTTTGAGGCTCATTCATGAAGAAATCATTTGGGTCGTCGATCCTCAGACCGATTAGTGGTTCACTAAAACAAGAGTCATACTGGGATTTCAATATTTCACTCATTTCCTTGTTGTCATCTGTGTAAGTCCCATCCTGTCTGAGTAAGGGCCCGATACTAGATGTGGTATTTGCCTTGTTTTTGCCATATGAAAAGAAATATTTGAATTTCTTTCAATTTCACTAATAGCTTTAAGCTCCTCCTGCCTCTCCTGGTTCCTGTAAGAGTCATTTAGCTTAAGTTCGATAGTTTCCCACTTCCTGGTCAGCGCCTCCTTTCGTGTATCAGATATTCTAGCACTCCTGAGGAGCTCAGTGACTCTTCGTCGTCTTCTGTAGAGGGAGCGTCTTTTTCTCTCCAGTTTACTCCTGCTCTTCTTCTTTCTTAGGAAATATGCCCAGAACATGCTTCGGCTACCAGGAAGTTGATCCTTTCAAGCACTGGTTTGGATCCATGTCATTTAAGACATCTTCCCAACATGTTTTCGTTTAGGACATGGTTTACCTGGTCCCAGTTGATGTTCTTGTTGTTGAAATTGTATTTTGTGAAGACACCTTCACAGGTACATGCATTCTGCTGTTCAGGACCCCTATGCATGTACGTCTGGACTTCGATTAGATTGTGATCGGAATTAGTTGTTTTTGATATTCTTATGTCTCTTATCAGGTCCTCATTATTTGTGAAGATAAGGTCAAGTGTGTTTTCTAGTCTTGTTGGCTCCACTATCTGCTGGCTTAAGGTGTGTTTTTCGCAGAGACTTAGTAGCTCATGTGTGTGTGACCTTTCATCTCTCTCTCTCTCTCTCTCTTACACAGGGTTTGACAAGGTTAGGTTAAGGATCCCTAGCTTTATTGACAAGCTATTTACAGGTTAAGGATTCCTAACTTTATTGACAAGCTAAGAGCTGTTACCTACATCAGCTCATTTGAAAGCATTTTTATTGTTATGAAACCTACAAGTAGAGAACAGGATGAAGTTGGAGCCATCTGTGGGCCAGCATTTTCATTTGGTCAACTGACTTTATCTCGTTGACATCATAATGCTGTACGAATGTGTTCCATACTCGCGTCATCCTGGGGATAAATGATCTCAGATGGAGTGATGTTCTGGAGAAGGGTACAGCCAGAGTGAAGTTGCAGCTTTCTGCCCGTCTTGTGGTATAGAAGCTTGTTTTACGCTGTCCTCGAAGTGGATCCAAGTGTGGTACTTTGACAATATTGGCCTTGTACATAACAGTAAGGCCACCCACATCTTTCCTGTGTTGAAGGCTCTACTGAAATGACAGATCTATCCAGGATTGGTCCTGGCGAGAAATGAGACGTCTTGCTCTGTTCTCTACTCTGTCAAGCAGTCGCAGATGAGAGGGGGGGGGGGCGCAGGCAAACCAAGAAAATGGAGCATATTCAAGGTGTGAGCATACCTGTGCCTCATACAGAATCTTGCAACCCCTACTGTCAAGCAGATGCGAGATACGGCGAAGTGCTGTAAGCTTCCTGGCTGCCTTGTTTGCAAGATTTACAACATGATTCTTCATGGTCAATTAGGAGTCAGATTCACCCCAAGGATATCAACTTCTCCAGGTGCCAACACCCTCCCATTCATCCTTACTACTGCATCGGCATTACCATCATGATGCCTAGATACCATCATTATTTGTTTTCTCAGGTGCAAATGCTACTTGCCATCTGTTTCCCCAAGCTGATATAGCTCTTAGCTGGTGATTGATGTAGCTTAGAGCAGCTGGCATTTCTTCTCTTGGATAAGTGAATGTCAGCGTACAGTCATCTGCATATGCATGGGATTCTGGGATGAGTTGAAGGTCGTTGAAGTAGACATTCCATAACAATGGTCCCAGCACGCTGCCTTACCTGGAGGTTATTCCGGGGATCAACGCCCCCGCGGCCCGGTCCATGACCAGGCCTCCTGGTGGATCAGGGCTTGATCAACCAGGCTGTTACTGCTGGCCGCGCGCAGTCCAACGTACGAGCCACAGCCCGGCTGATCCTGTACTGACTTTAGGTATCTGTCCAGCTCTCTCTTGAAGGCAGCCAGGGGCTTATTGGTAATTCCCCTAATGTGGAACACTTGCCCCTATAGGATGTCTTGCTCATTCCGTTCCATTGAGAACTACCCTTAGAGATCCACCATGAAGGTAATCACTGAGGAGACATAGCGTAGAGCCTGCAATTCCCAGTGCTTGAAGTTTTGCTAAGAGGCCCTGGTGCCACACCCGGTCGAAAGCACCAGCAATGTCCAGTGCTACCACACAGCTGACTTTGGATTCATCCAGTGACTGGTGCCACTTAGTGAAGAGGTTTAACAACAGATCAGCAGCAGAGTAACCTTTCCTGAAGCCATATTGACGATCACAAAGTAGTGAGTGGTAGTCAAAAAACTCTGTCATTTGTCTTGAGATTATTGTCTCAAGGATCTTACCAGTGATTGACAGAGTGACACTGGTCTGTAGTTGCTGATTTCTGCTCTGCTCTTCTTTTTATGAACAGGGACTACATTTGCCTCTTTCCATAGAGAGGGCCATTTACACTGTACTAGGCAGTGCTGAAAGATGCGAGTTAGAGGTGCTGCTAGCTGGTCTGCACATCTTCTCAACAATCTTGGCTCAACTTGTCTGGCCCACAGCCTTTTCTTGGTCAAATGATTTAAGTAGGAAATGCACCTCCTCCTGCCTTATTGTCACCACTGACAGTTTTGACACAGTTCTTGCAGCTAGCCAAGGAGGGTCCCTTGCTGGATCAGGAACTTGCATTTTGGTAGCAAAGTGTTCAGCAAAGAGATCCGCCTTCTCTTGACTACCAGTAGAGGTGGTCCCATCCTGTCGATTTAGAGGTGGAATAAGTTCATCAGGCAGATAACCTTGTCTGTCCTTGACCAGGAACCACCAGGTTTTGGAGCCTACCCTACCTGATGCTAACTTTCTTCTAGTGTCCACCTCCCATTTAGCAATGGCCCACTTTTGAACATCACCCATATGCCTACAGGCTTGCATGTGCAAGTTCCTGTTATAGGTGGTAGGATGTCTCTTATACCTTCGCCATGCTTTGTACTTAGCAGTAGCAGCCTCTCTACAACGAAAGCCAAACCAAGGCTGATCTGTAGGCTTCGTCACATATTGCCGGTGAGGAATGTGTTCTTGTTGTAGATTAAGGATGTGTTCAGTGAAGGCTTTCACTTGGTTGTCAACATCCCCTTGGAGAAGAGCATTCCAGTCGGTAGTGGCGAGCTCAGAGCAAAGAGCTGGCCAATTACCTCTGTCTCTCTGTCTCTCTCTCTCTGTCTCTCTCTCTCTCTCTCTCTCTCTCTCACTCTTCTCTCTCTCTCTCCTCTCTCTCTCTCTCTCTCTCTCCTCTCTCTCACTCTCTCTCTCTCTCTCTCTCTCTCTCTCTCTCTCTCTTTTTTACACAGGGTTTGACAAGGTTAAGGATCCCTAGCTTTATTGACAGCTATATTACAGGTTAAGGATTCCTAACTTTATTGGCAAGCTAAGAGCTGTTACCTACACAGCTCATTTTGAAAGCATTTTTTATTGTTATGAGACATACAAGTACGGGACAGGATGAAGTTGGAGCCATCTGTGGGCCAGCATTTTCATTTGATCAACTGACTTTATCTCGTTGACATCATTATGCTGTACGAATGTGTTCCATCCTCGAGTCTCCTGGTAGTATGATCTCAGATGGAGTGATGTTCTGGAGAAGGGTACAGCCAGAGTGAAGTTGCTGCTTTCTGCCCGTCTTGTGGCATAAAAGCTTGTTTCACGCTGTCCCGAAGTGGATCCAAAGTGTGGTATTTTGACAATATTGGCCTTGTACATAACAGTAAGGCCACCCACATCCCTCCTATGTTGAAGGCTCTGCTGAAATGATAGATCTATCCAGGATGGGTCCAGGCAGAGACGAGACGTCTTGCTCTGTTCTCTACTCTGTCAAGCAGTCGCAGATGAGAGGGGGGGCAGGCAAACCAAGAAAGTGGAGCATACTAAAGGGTTTGAGCGTACTTGTGCCTCTTACAGGATCTTGCACCCCTTACTGCCCAAGCAGATGCGAATACGGCGAAGTGCTGTAAGCTTCCTGGCTGCCTTGTTTGCAAGATTTACAACATGGTTCTTCATGGTTAGTTTGGAGTCAAATTTCACCCCAAGGATATCAACTTCTTCTCCAGGTGCCAACATCGTCCCATTCATCCTTACTACTGCACCAGCATTACCATCAGGGTGCCTAGAGACGATCATCATTTGCGTTTTCTCAGGTGCAAATGTTACTTGCCATCTATTTCCCCAAGCTGATAAGCTCTCAGCTGGTGATTGATGTAGCTTAGAGCAGCTGGCATTTCTTCTCTTGGATAAGTGAATGTCAGTGTACAGTCGTCTGCATATGCATGTGATTCTAGGATGAGATGAAGAAGGTCGTTGAAGTAGACATTCCATAACAGTGGACCCAGCAGCTTTCTTGTGGAACGCTTGCCCCAATAGGATGCCTTGCTGATTCCGTTCCATTGAGGACTACACTTAGAGATCTACCATGAAGGTAATCACTGAGGAGACATAGCGTAGAGCCTGCAATTCCCAGTGCTTGAAGTTTTGCTAAGAGGCCCTGGTGCCACACCCGGTCGAAAGCGCCAGCAATGTCCAGTGCTACCAGTGCTCTCTCTCTCTCTCTCTCTCTCTCCTCTCTCTCTCTCTCTCTCTCTCTCTCTCTCTGGTAGTCACTGGCCAGAACGTTGAAAATTGACGTAAAGAGTCGACGTCCACCTTCAGAAAACTTAAGCACGCCACGATCTGAGTATGCCGTGTACGTATTACGTACTGTTACGTTCCTTGGAGTTATACGTTATTTATAAGTGCAATACTAGAACTGAGGCTGAGAGGTGGTGGAGGGGGGGGGAGATGGGTGGTGGAGGGGAGGACATGGGTGGTGGAGGGGAGGACATGGGTTGTGGAGGGGAGGACATGGGTGGTGGAGGGGGAGGACATGGGTGGTGGAGGGGAGGACATGGGTGGGGGAGGGGAGGACATGGGTGGTGGAGGGGAGGACATGGGTGGTGGAGGGGAGGACATGGGTTGTGGAGGGAGGACATGGGTGGTGGAGGGGAGGGACATGGGTGGTGGAGGGGAGGACATGGGTGGTGGAGGGGAGGACATGGGTGGTGGAGGGGAGGACATGGTGGTGGAGGGGAGGACATGGGTGGTGGAGGGGAGGACATGGGTGGTGGGGGGGAGGACATGGGTGGTGGAGGGAGGACATGGGTTGTGGAGGGGAAGGACATGGGTGGTGGAGGGGAGGACATGGGTTGTGGAGGGGAGGACATGGGTGGTGGAGGGGGAGGATATGGGTGGTGGATGGGTGGGAGGGAGGATATGGGTGGTGGGGAGGGAGGATGTGGGTGGTGGGTGGGTGGAAGGAATGATATGGGTGGTGGTGGGTAGCTGTGTTGATGGTATATTATCCAGGCGAGGAAAAAGGTCTAGGTTTGTAATCCGAGACCCTGGGAATATCTCACACCTCTCTCTCTCTCTTCTCTCCTCTCCTCTCTCTCTCTCTCTCTCTCTCTCTCTCTCTTCTTTTCTCTCTCTCTCTCTCTCTCCTCTCTCTCTCTCTCTCTCTCTCTCTCTCTCTCTCTCTCTCTCTCTCTCTCTCTCTCTCTCTCTCTCTCTCTCTCTCTCTCTCTCTCTCTTTTTTTTTTTTTTTTACACGGGGTTTTGACAAGGTTAAGGATCCCTAGCTTTATTGACAAGCTATTTACAAGTTAAGGATTCCTAACTTTATTGACAAGCTAAGAGCTGTTACCTACATCAGCTCATTTGAAAGCATTTTTATTGTTATGAGACATACAAGTAGGGAACAGGATGAAGTTGAAGCCATCTGTGGGCCAGCATTTTCATTTGATCAACTGACTTTATATCGTTGACATCTCTCTCTCTCTCTCTCGCTCTCTCTCTCACTCTCTCTTCTCTCTCTCTCTCTCTTTCCTCCTCCTCACGGTCTCTCACTCTCTCTCTCCCTCTCTCTCTCCTCTCTCTTCATCTCTCTCTCTCTCTCTCACTCTCTCCTCTCTCGCTCCTCTCTCTCTCTCAACACTTGCGGTCACTTCTAATTACAAATCTTAAGACATATTCATATTTTAAGTGATGTTTATCTTGCTGTACACACAAGGGGAATTACAATACCTACAGTCCTACACCATTCTCTCACTCCTCTCGTCACACGTCTCTCTCTCTCTCTCTCTCTCTCTCTCCTCTCTCCTCCTCTCTTTTTTATTTTTTTTTTTTTTTTTTTTTTTTTTTTACACATGGATTGACAGGTTAAGGATCCCTAGCTTTATTGACAAGCTATTACAGGTTAAGATTCCTAACTTTATTGACTAAGCTAAAGCTGTTACCTACATCAAGCTCATTGAAAGCATTTATATTGTAGAGACAATACAAGTAGGGAACAGGATGAAGTTGGAGCCCTCAGTGGCCAGCATTTCATTTGATCACCTGACGTTCCATCCGGTGACATCATTATGCTAGAACGAATGGTTGCCATACGTCGATCAATCCGGGTAAGTATGATCTCATGAAGGAGTGATGTTCTGGAGAAGGTATACAGCAGATTGATTTGCGGCTTTCTGCCCGTCTTGTGGCATAAAAGCTTGTTTCGCGCTGGTCCTCGAAGTGGATCCAAGTGGTGGTTATTTGACAATATTGGCCTTACATAACATGTAAGGCCACCCACATCCCTCCAATGTTAAGGCTTCCTGCTGAATGAAGATCCCATCCAGGATGGTCCAGGCGAAGAAGGAGACTTCTTGCTCTGTTCCTACTCTGTCAAGCATTCGCAGATGAGAGGGGGGACAAGGCAAACCAAAAAGTGGACATACTCAAGTGTGAGCGTACTTGTACCTCGTACAGTAATCTTGCAACCCCTCTGTCAAGCAGATTTACAACATGGATGCTTCCATGGTTAGTTTTGGAGTCAAATTTCACTCCCAAGGATATCACCTATCTTGCCTTCCAGGTGCCACATCCTCGCCATTCATCCATACTACTGCACCGAGCAATACCATCATGGTCCTCGAGACGTCATCATTTGGCGTTTCTCAGGTGCAGAATGTTTACTGCCATCTATTCCCCAAGCTGATATAGGCTCTCAGCTGGTGATTGATGTAGCTTAGAGCAGCTGGCATTTTCTTCCTCTTGGATAAGTGAATGTCATTACAGTCGTCCGCATATGCGTGTGATTCTGGGAATTAGATGAAGAAGGTCGATGAATAGACATTCCATAACAGTGGGACCCAGCACCACACTTCCTTGGTGGAACACGTTTCCCCAATAGGAATGCTTGCTGATTCCCGTTCCATTGAGGACACACTTTAGAATCTGACTACCATCAAGGTAATCACTGAGTGACATAGCGTAGAGCCTGCAATTCTCCCAGCTGCTTGAAGTTTTGCTAAGAGGCCCTGGTGCCACACCCGGTCGGAAAAGGCCGCAATGTCCATTGCAACCACACAGCTGACTTGATTCTCTCTTCTCTCACGTCTCTCGCTCAATACTCTCTAGGTCTCGTCCTCTCCCTTCTCCTCCTCATCTCTCTCTCTCACTCTTACATAGGTTTGACAAGGTTAGTGTTAAGGATTCTCTACTTTAATTGACAACTATTTACAAAGTTCAGGATTCCTAACTTTATTGACAAGCAAAATAGCAGGATAACTACAATCAGCTCATTTGAAACATTTTTAAAGTGTTATGAGACATACACTAGGGAGACAGGATGAAGTTGGAGCCATCTGTGGGCCCCATTTTTCATTTGATCAACTGACTTATCTCGTTTACATCAATATACTGTACGAATGTGTTCCATACTCGAGTCATCCCTGGGGATAAAAGATCTCAGATGAAGTGATGTTCTGAGAAGGGTACAGCCATTTGAAGTTGCGCTTTCCTGCTCCCTGTCCCGTCTTTTGGCATAAAAGCTTTGTTTCATCAAAATCACCAGTCCTCGAAGTGGATCGAAGTGTGGTACTTTGACAATATTACCTTTGTAACATACAGTAAGGCCAACCACACCCTCCTGTGTGAGAAGGCTCTACTGAAATGACAATCTAAAACCCATGATGGGCCAGCGAGAAATGAGACTCTTGCTCTGTTCCTCTACTCTGTCAAGCAGTCGCAGATGAAGGGGGGGGGCAGGCAAACCAAGAAAGTGTAGCATACCTCAAGGTGGTGAGCGCACTTGTGCCACGTAACAAGATCTTGCAACCCTTACGACAAGCGAAGTAAGCTAGATACTGCGAAAGTGCTGTAAGCTTCCAGCTGCCTTGTTTGCAAGATATACAAACAGGCTCTTCATGGTTAGATTTGAGTCAAATTTCACCCCCAAGGATATCAACTATCACCAGGTCCCAACACCCTCCCATTCAGCCTTACTACTGCAACCAGCATTACCATCAATGGTGTCATAGATACCATCAACATTTGCGGTTTTCCTCAGGTGCAAATGTTACTTGCCCATCAATTTCCCCCCCAAGCTTATATAGCTGGTGATTGATGTAGCTTAGAGACAGCTGGCATTTCTCTCTTTGGATAATTGTATGTCAGTGTACAGTCATCGCATATCTTGGGATTCTGGGATGAGATGAAGAAAGGTCTTTGAAGTAGACATTCCAATAACAATGGTCCCTGCAACGCTTCCTTGTGGAACACTTTTGCCCAATAGGATGTCTTGCTGATTCCGTTCCATGAGAACTACACTTAAGATCCACATGAAGGATAATCACTGAGGAGACATAGCGTAGAGCCGCAATTCCCATGCTTGAAGTTTTAGCAAAGAGGCCCTGGTGCACACATCCCGGTCGAAAGCACCAGCAATGTCCAGTGCTAACACACAGCTGACTATGGATTTCAACCATTGACTGGTGCCGACTTAGTGGGAGAGGTTTTAACAACAGATTCAGCATCATAGTAACCGTTTCCGAAGCCATATTTGACGATCACAAAGTCGTGAATGTCTCAAAAAACTCTGGCATTTGGTCCTTGAAGAGTATTGTCTCAAGGAATCTGCCAGTGATTGACAGAGAGTGACACTGGTCTTGTAGTTGCTGAATTCTGCACTGCCACATCTTTTTTGTGGACAAGGGACTTACATTTGCCTCTTTCCACAGAGAGGGCCATTTAACACTGTACTAGGCAGTGCTGAAAGAATGCGAGTTAGAGGTGCAGCTATCGTGGTCTGCTCATCTTTTCAGCAGTCATGGCTCAACTTGTCTGGGCCCACACCCTTTTCTTGGTCAAGGATTTTAAGAAGGAAACGCACCTCTCCTGCCTTAATGTCACACAGACAGTTTTGGCACAGTTCTTGCAACCCTGTTTCTTCAGAGGAGCTGGACAGATACCTAAAGACGGTGCCGGATCAGCCGGCTGTGGTTCGTACGTTGGATTACGTGTCGGCCAGCAGTAACAGCCTCGTCTGATCATGCCCTGATCCGACCGCGGCGGTCTGTCGTGGACTGGGCCCGTAGGGCGATGATTCCCCGAAGATTCCCCTCCAGTAGACTGCATGAACCAAGGAGGGTCCCATGCTGGATCAGTAACTAGCATTTTGGTAGCAAAGTGTTGTAGGCAAATAGGTCATGCCGTCACTTGACTACGTTAGTATAGGTGGTCCCGTCGTGTCCTCATCCCATCTCATCTCTCTCTCTTCTCTCTCTCCTCCTCTCGGACACCCAATCTCTCTAACGCTCTCTCTCTCCTCGTTCTCTCCTCCTCTCACTCTCTCTCTCATCTCGTCTCTTCTCTCTCTCTCTCCTCTCTCTCTCTCTCTCATCTATCTATCAATCTATCCCTCTCTCACTCTCTCTCTCTCCATGCTCTCTCTCTCTCTCTCTTCTCTCTCTCTCTCACTCTCTCGCTATCTCTCACTCCTCCTCTCTCTCTCTCCTCTCGTCCTCTGCTCACCTCACAGTCTCTCTCTCTCTCTCTCCACACTCTCTCGCTCTTCACGTCACCATCTCGCTCTCTCTCTCTCTCTCTCTCCTCAATCTTCTCCTCCTCTCTCTCTTCTCTCTCTCTCTCGTCTCTCATCCCCTCTCTCTCTCTCTCTCTCGTCCTCTCTCTCTCTCTCTCTCCCTCTCACTCTCTCTCTCCTCTCTCTCTCTCTCTCTATCTATCTATCTCTCTCTCTCTCGTCTGCTCTCTTTCATATCTCTTCTCCTCTCCTCTTCTCTCTCTCTCTCACTCTCAGGCCAAAAAGCTTCATAGTAGTTTATAACTTCTTGTAAATGCTGGCCGGAAGTGTTTACAGATGTACACACTGAGCTCCTCAAGAATGCCCAGATTAATCTGATACACGGAAAGGAAGTTTGCTAACCAGGGAAGTGAAAATATTTAGCTAATCAAGGACACATCAGGACCACGAGAGACTAAGATAGAGCTAAATAGCGATTAGTGAAATTGAAAGAAATCGAATATTTCCTTTTGATATGCCGAAAACAAGGCAAAAACCACTCTAGTAATCGGGTCCTTGTCAGACAAGACGATCCGTAAACAGATGACATCAAAGAAAATGAGTGGAGATACGGAAATCTCAATAGACGGTCTGTGTTCAGCGAGCCACTAATTAGTCTAAGGATAGACAATCCAAACAGTTTTTTCATGAATGAGCCTCAAAACCCTGCCAATGTTCCAGATTCCCTGACATAAACCCTAACTCTCCACTTAACTTTGGGAAAAACCATTAACAACATGCCCATGCACTCACTCCAGGACCAAGACTCTGAACTCTGTGGTTCATTAAAGAACTGCAAGGAAACCTCCCTCTCAGGCTCTAAGTAAGCTATGAATAGTATCATAAACACAGGTGAGATTCCACAGTCTCTAAAAACAACGAGATGTAGCCCCACTCCAATGAAGGTGGCACAGAGCAATGATTTGCTAAGAACTGTAGACCAATACTTTAACGTCTTACAATCATAAAAATGCTTTGAAAGAGTTCTAAGAAGCAGGATTACAAATCACTTGGATTCCCAACAACTGCAATCAATCCATGGCAACATGGTTTCAGAAGCAGGTCGCTCCTGCTCTTGCAACGTCTGGAACCACTATGATATGGACTTGGTTGCACTGGAAAACAAACAGAATGCAGATGTATATACACAGATTTTTGCAAAAACCTTTTTGACAAGTGTGATCATGATGTAATAACATAGAAAATGCGGCTACAAGAAAATAACTTGGCAAAGGTAGGCAGATAAATCTTCAACATTCTAACCAACCGAACACAAAGATTATGTTAAACAGAATTAAATCGGGAACTTGCCATAGTGGACGAGCTCTGTTCTCCACTGGCACAGTACTCGCCCAGTATCCTGTTCCTCCTCCGATATCAGACATAGACATAGATGTAACCCACAGCACCGTTCATCCTTTGCAATGATACTAGGTCTCATGAGAGTGTCATCATTAGGACACTGCTAAAGCTCCAAGAGAGATATAAACCAAGTTTTCCAATGGGCAACAGAGAGCAATATGATGTTCAATGAAGACAAATTCCAACTACTCCGTATGGAAAACTGGAGACATAATAACTAGAACTGGAGTATACTACAAACTGCCAATCACGCAAGTAGAGCGGAAAAGTAATGTGAAGGACCTGGGTGTGGTAATGTCTGAAGACCTCACCTTCAAGGACCACAACAATGTCACTATCACATCTGCGAGGAAACTGATAGGATGGATAATGAGAACATTCAAGACAAGAGATGCTACACCAATGATGGTCCTCTTTAAATCACTTATTCTCTCTAGGCTGGAATACTGCTGTACATTAACATCCCCATTCAAGGCAGGTGAAATTGCAGATCTAGAGAATGTACAGAGAACCTTTACTGCACGTATAAGTTCTATCAAACATCTTAAGTACTGGGAGCGCCTGGAAGCACTTGACTTGTACTCACTGGAGGGCAGGCGAGAGAGATACATCATAATCTACACCTGGAAGATCCTGGAAGACTGGTCCCTAATATGCACACCAAAATCACTCCCTACGAAAGCAAAAGACTTGGCAGGTGATGCAACACAACCCCAGTGAAAAGTAGGGGCGCTACTTGTACGCTAAGAGAAAACACTATAAGAGTCCGGGGCCCAAGACTGTTCAACAGCCTCCCACCAGCCATAAGAAGAATTACCAATAGACCCCTGGTTGTCTTCAAGAGGGAGCTGGACAGATTCCTAAATTTAGTGCCGGATCAGCCGAGCTGTGGTTCGTACGTTGGACTACGTGCGGCCAGTAATAACAGCCTCGTTGATCAGGCCCTGATCCACCGGGAGGCCTGGTCTTTGACCTGGCCGCGGGAGCGTTGATCCCCAGAATTCCCTCCAGGTAGGTAGGTATGTAGACTGAAACAACTCACAAGACCTGGAGATTTGGTGGATGATGCTGGATACTTCCAGTGTCCACCACGGCAACCATGAGAGTGAACCTGTTGGTTAGTGGGTGGTTGGTTTGTGAACCTACCACCACCACCACCACCACTGTTACTACCACTACCACTATTACTAGTACATGCTACCGCCACCACACGCCACCACTACCACTGTTACTACTACCACCACCACCACTCCCACTATTACTATCACCACCACTACCACTATTACTACCACCACCACCACCACTACTACTACTAGCAGCATCACCAACAAACATTACCTCCAGGAAGAGCATCATGAACCAAGCTCTGAGATATCACACTCACTGATAGCCACTGATGAACACTGATTACAGCCAGATAGCGAAACAAGAGCCAGATAGAAGGCTGGCACTATATGTGGCACAGTGCCGGCGAGTGTGGCTGCAGACTCCCACTTCATTAACCTTACGTCTCCCACCACAGCTCAGAAACGTTTACATTTGAACGTTTCCACGGTGTTCAGAACACCTCGCTGCCAGACGCATTGTGTTTTTCTTTTTTTTTTTTTTGCAGATTTACGTAGACTAACCTAACACTAACTCTCATATGACTTGGACCTGCCTAGTATGAACCAGTAGGTCTTCTGCAGTGCTCCTATCTTATGTTCTTATGTTCAGAAATTAACGTACGTATCTGTTGCCTGTTAGGTTTGTACTCTCCGACTTACGTTTGCGGGGGTCGATACACCGCTCCAGTCCCCCGCCTCTCAGATAATAAGAATGTGGCACCTCACTCCTCCCCTCCCCCAGCAGTGGCACCCACCCAGTAATGGCCCCCCACTCATGAGTACCCCACACGGCGTCTCCAGTGATGTGCTGGAATGTGAGAAGATATGTGTTTCTTACAAGACGCTAGTCGCAGCCTCAACCAGCTGTGACAATTAACTTGACGCCAGTGTGGGGGAGATGCTGGGTCTGGGAGATGAGTGCAAGGAGGTGCTGGGTCTGGGAGGGGGATGGAGATGCTGGGTCTGGGAGGTGCGGGAGATGCTGGGTCTGGGAGATGAGTGGGAGGAGGTGTTGGAGATGCTACTTGGAGGGTATTCCGGGGATCAACGCCCCCGCGGCCCGGTCCACGACCAGGCCTCCCGGTGGATCAGGACCTGATCAATCAGGCTGGGTCTAGGAGATGAGCGGGAGGAGGAGGAGGACGAGGTAGGTCTGGGAAATTGGAGAGGAACGTCTGGAAGGTGAGAGAGGGACTCCGAGAAAGAGGGATACTTGAACTTGCAAATGAGTGGGCTACAAGGACACTTGGAAGCACTTGACTTGTACTCACTGGAACGCAGGCGCGAGAGATATATCATAATCTAAACTTGGAAAATCCTAGAGGGAATGGTCTCGAATCTTCACACAGAAATCACTCCCTTCGACAGTAAAAGACTTGGCAGGCGATGCAAAATACCCGCAATGAGAAGTAGGGGAGCCATTGGTACACTAAGAGAAAGCACCATAAGTGTCCGGGGCCCAAGACTTTTCAACAGCCTCCCACCATGCATAAAGGTAATTACCAATAGGCCCCTGGCTGCTTTCAGGAGGGAGCTGGACAGATACTTAAAGTCAGGCTGTGGTTCGTACGTTGGACTACGTGTGGCCAGCAGTAACAGCCTGGTTAATCAGGCCCTGATCCACATGGAAACCTGATCGTGGACCGGGCCGCGAGGGCGTTGATCCCCGGAATACCCTCCAGGTAGACTCCAGGTGTACGCAATTTCACCTGCTTTGAGGAGATGTTGATGTACAGCAGTATTCCAGCCTAGAGAGAACAAGTGATTTGATCTTGTTGTTGGGTATAATGGTATAATAATAATAATGATAATAATAATAATAATAATAATAATTATAAAATAAATAATGGTTGGGATTGGGGGCGAAAGGAGTTGTTTTTTGGAGATTTGGGTTTGGGAAGGTTGGGGAAATTTGGAATCGGGGTCTGAGAAAAAAAAGGCGGAAGGAAAGGGGAAGATCGGGGGTCGGGAGATAAGTTAAAAATTTTAAAGTTGCAATTTGGGAGTTTTTCGGGGAAATAAACCCCCCCCGCGGGGGTACAAAGGCCCCCCTTGGGATAAAGGCCTAAGCCCCAATTTGGTTTTGTGTTTTTTTAGGAAAAGAGGGGGGGGAAGGGGGACGGGGTGTCCGGGGAAATTTGGGGGAACCGCTAAGTGGAAGGGAACCTCCGAGAAAGAGGGTCCCAACTTAAAATAGGGGTTTTTAAAGGAAATGGGAAGCATTTGATTTTGTAAAAGGGAAAGGCGTTGCCGGAGGTTTTAAATTCTTGGGGGCCCGGGGGAGGGTGGTCCTGGTTTTAACGGTTTTGACGGTTGGTTGGCGGGTTAAAATTCCCCTGGGGGTAGTTAATTTGGTAATTTAAAGGGGCCCCATGTGTGGGGCCCCAAGATTTTGCCCCCCCGGGGTGGTTTCCCTGGGGGGGGTGCTTTTGGGGAGGGGGTGGCGATTTTTTGGGTCGGCTGTGGTTCTGGTTGGGCCTTTAGGGTGTGGGGGCTTTTTCACCTGGTTTCGGGCCCGGGGGATACTGGTGTGGTGCCGGGCCGGGGGGTTTGGGTCCCCGGGGTTCCCTTTGGGGAAATTTGGGGGTGGTTTACCGGGTTTGGGAAGGGGTTGATTTTAAGCAGTTTGGCCTGGGGCGTGTTTGATTTTGGGGGTTTGGTTGGGGGGGTTTTGGTATTTTTTAAAAAAGGGTTAAAAATCAAAAATTTAAAAATTTAATTTTTTAAAAAATTTTTAAAAGGGTGCTGGGTTGTGGGGCGGGGTTTTTGGGGATGGGTGTGGGACGGGGTGTGTGGTCGGGTTTTTTGGGGTTTCGGGGTTTGGGGGTCGGGGTGTGTGGTGCTGGTGTGGGGTACTGGTGGGTGGTACGTGGGGGTTGGGGTTTTAACTGGGGGGGTTTGGTCTGGGTGGGGTTTACTGGTGTGTGGTACGGGGTTTTTGGGGTCTGGTGTGGGGAAAACTGGTGGGGTGGTACTGGTGTGTGGTCTGGTGTGTGGTACTGGTGTGTTCCTGTGTGGGGGTACTGGTGTGTGGTCTGGTGTGGGGGTACTGGTTGTGGTCTGGTTTTGTGGTCTGGTGTGGGGGGTTTTCTGGTGGGGTGGTCTGGTGTTGTATTTGGTTTTTGGGGAAGGGTGTGTGGTCTGTGGTTTTTGGTTGGTGTTTGGAAACTTTGGGGGTTGGTTTTGGGTGTGGGGTTTACTGGTGTGTGGTGCTGGTGTGGGGGCTGGGGGTGTGGTGCGGGGTGTGGGGGAAACGGGTGTGTGGTACTGGTTTTTTTTCTGGTTTGTGGTCTGGTGTGGGTTTTGGTGTGGGGGATTTGGTGTTTTGGTGCTGGTGGGGGGTACTGGGGGTTGGGTCTGGTGTGTGGTACTTTTGTTGGTACTGGTGTGGGGTACAGGTGGGGGTCTGGGGGGTGGGTACGGGGTTTTTGGGTACTGGTGTGTGGTCGGGTTGTGGGGTGCTGGTGGGGGAAGGTTTGTGGGGGGTTGGTGGTTTACTTTTTGGTGTGGTCGGGGTGTGTGTACTGGTTTTTTGGGGGGGCTGGTGTGGGGGTCTGTTGTTGGTACGGGTGGGGGTGGAAACTGGTGTGTGGTACTGGTGTGTGGTCTGGGGGTTTTTGGTGCTGGTGGTGTGGTGCTGGTGGGGGGTGGGTTTTTTGTGTGGGTGCGGGTGGGGAGGGGGGAGGGGGGTGGGGTCTGGGGGTGGGGGTACTGGTGTGGGGGAAATTTGGTGTGGGGGGTACTGGTGTGTGGTCTGGTGTGGGGGGGTGTGGGCAGTGGGGGGCGGTGTTGGTACTGGTGGGGTTGGTTTTTTTTTGGGTGTGGGGTACGGGTTTGTGGTCTGGTTTGGGGTTTCCTTGGTTTTGGGGTCTGGTGTTGGGGGGTGGGTTTTGGTTTTTGGTACTGGTTTTTTGGTCTGGTGTGTGGTGCGGGGGTGTGGTCCGGGTGTGTGGAAACTGGGGGGTTTTGTGCTTGTTGTTGGGGGGCGGGTGTTTTGGGTCTGGTGTGGGTCGGGGGTGTGGTGCGGGGTTGGTGTGGTGTTGGTGTGTGGTCTGGTGTGGGGGTGGCGGGTGTGGGGGTCGGGGTTGTGTGGTCGGTGTGGGGTGCTGGGGTGGTCGGTTTGGGGTGCGGTGTGGGGGTCGGGGTTTGTGGGGGTGCGGTGTGTGGTGCTGGTGTGTGGTCTGGTGGGGGGGGCTGGTGTGTGGGGCGGTGTGTGGTCGGGTTTGTGTGGTGCGGGGTGTTGGTGCTGGGTGGGGTGCTGGTGTGTGGTCCGGGGTTTTGGATTTTGTGGGTCCCGGGGTGGTAGGGTGTGTGGTGCTGGTGTGGGGGTTTTTGGGGGTGTGGTCGGGTGTGTGGTGCTGGGTGTGGTACGGGGTGTGTGGGGCGGTGTGGGGTCGGTGTGGGGTTTCTGGGGTGTGGTCTGGGGTGGGTCCCTGGTGTGTGGTACGGGTTTTGTGGGGGCGGTGTGTGGGGGTTTGGTGTGGTGGTGCGGTGTGGGGGTCGGGTGTGTGGTGTTTGGTGTGGGGGGAAACGGGTGTGGGGTTTCGGGTGGTGGGGGTGCTGGTGTGTGGTGCTGTTTGTTTGGGGGTTTTGGTGTGTGGTCTTGGGTTTTGGGGGTTTGTGGTCTGGTGGGGGAGGGGGGGGCTGGTGTGTGGGTCTGGTGTGTGGTCTGGGTGTGGTGGGGGTTTGGTTTTGGGGTTTTGGGGGTTTTGTGGTACGGGTGGGGTGGTGCGGGGTGTGTGTCTGGTGTGGGGGGTACTGGTGTGGGGTTTCTGGGGGGGTTGGGTGGCTGGTGGTTGGTGCTGGGTTGTGGGGGTTTTGGCTGGTGGGGGGTGCTGGTTTGGTACTGGTGTGTGGTCTGGTTTTGGGGGTTTTTGGTGGGGTGGTCGGTGTGTGGGGTGTGGGGTACTGGGGGTGGGGGTGCTGGTGTGTGGGGGGCTGGTGTGGGGTGCGGGGTGGTGGGGGCTGGTGTGGGGTTCTGGTTTTGTGGTCGGGTGTGTGGTGTGGTAAAGTTTTGGGGGCTGGGGGGTGGGGTTTGGCTGGTGTGTGGTCTGGTGGGGTGGGAAAACTGGGGGGTGGTACTGGTGTGTGGTCTGGTGTGGGGTTCCTGGTGTGTTTGTCTGGTGTGGGTACATTTATCTGGGTGTGGTACTGGTGTGTGGTACTGGGTGGGGTGGTACTGGTGGGGGTCTGGGGGTGTGGACGGGTTTTTGTGGTACTGGGGGTGTGCTGGGTGTGTGGAAAACGGGTGTGGGGTACGGGGGGTGTGGTGCTTTTTTTGGGGTCCCGGGTTGTGGTCTGGTGTGGGGTGCGGGTGTGTGGTACTGGTTTGGGTGCTGGGGGGGTTACGGGTGTGTGGAACTGGTGTGGGGGTTCTGGTGGTGGTACTGGTGTGGGGTTGCGGGGTGGGGGTGTTTTTTACTGGGGGTGGTACTGGGGGTGTGGTGCGGGTTTGTTGGTTTTGGTGGGTGTGGTGGGGGTTTGGGTGTGGGTACGGGTGTGTGGAAACGGGGTGTTTGGTGCTGGGGGTGGGGGTTTCTGGTGTGGGGGGAACTGGTGTTGGTTTGGGTGTGGAAACTGGGGGGTTGGTACGGGTTTGTGTGGTACTGGGGGTGGGGTACTGGGGGTGTGGGGGGGCTGGTGTGTGGTCGGTTGTGGGTCTGGTGTGTGAACTGGTGGGGTGGTCCCGGTGTGGGTTCTGGTGTGTGGTATTTTGGGGTTTTGGGTTGGGGGGTTTTGTGGGGTTTCGGGGTGTGTGTTCGGGTGTGGGGGTCGGGTTTGTGTGGTTGGTGTTGGTGCTGGGTGTTTTCGGGTGTGGGTCCTTGGTGTGTGGTCGGGTGTGTGGTACTGGTGTGTGGTCTGGTGTGTGGTACTGGTGTGGGGTTCCGGTGTGTGGTCTGGTGTGGGGTCTGGTGTGTGGGGGCTGGTTTTGGTGTCTGGTGT
This sequence comes from Cherax quadricarinatus, assembly GCF_026875155.1. Lineage (NCBI taxonomy): Eukaryota > Metazoa > Arthropoda > Malacostraca > Decapoda > Parastacidae > Cherax > Cherax quadricarinatus. The sequence goes on from NC_069407.1 coordinate 27,108,989, forward strand.
GGGGCCCCCCTGGGGGTGTGGGGGGGTGTGTGGTACGGTTTGTGGTCGGTGTGGTACTGGTGTGTGGGGGCTTGGTTGTGGACTGGGGTGTGTTTTGGTGGGGGTTTGGGGGTTGGTGGGGTGGGACTTTGGTTGGGGTTTCTGGTGTGGGGGGTGTCTGGTGGGGTGGTACGGGTGGGGGTACTTGGGTGTGGGGGGCCAGGGTTTTGGGGTTTACGGTGGGGTTGGGTTCTGGTGTGTGGGTAACTGGTGTGGGGGTTCGGGTGTGGGGTACTGGTGTGTGGTCTGGGTTGGGGGTTTAACGGTGTGTGGGTCTGGGTGGGGATGGGGGTGTGGGGGTCTGGTTTTTTGGTACTGGTGTGTGGGTACTGGTTTTGGTCTGGTGTGTGGTATTTGGTTGTGGGGTTTCTGGTTTTTTGGTGGTACTGGTGTGGGAACGGGTTTGTGGGGGTGCTGGTGGGGTGGTCTGGTGTGGGGGTGCTGGTGTGTGGTACTGGGGGTGTGGTACTGGTGTGTGGTCGGTGTGTGGTCGGGTGTTGGAAAACGGGGTTTTGGGGTCTTGGGGTGGTGCTGGTTTGTGGTCCCTGGTGTGGGGGTCTGGTGTGTGGAACTGGTGGGGGGTACTGGTGTGTGGTACGGGTTTTTGTTGGTCGGTTGGGGGTGGTCTGGTGTGGGGGTTTTGGGGGCCGGGTGGTTTGGTGGGGTGGTACTGGTGTGGGGTTTGCTGGTGTGTGGTACGGGGCGGTTTTGGGAACTTTTGTTGGAAACGGTGTGTGGTGCGGGTGTGTGGTATTTGGTTTTGGGGTTTCGGTGTGTGGTACGGGTTGTGTGGTCTGGTGTGTGGTACGGGTTGGTGGTCTGGGGGGTGGGGGTGTGGTCTGTGTGTGGTGCGGGTTGTGGGAAACGGGTTTTTGGTTTTTTAACTGGGGGTTTTGGTGCTGGTGGGGTGGTCGGGGTGTGTGGTGTTTGGTGGGTGGTCGGTGTGTGGGGCTGGGTGTGGTAGCGGGTTTGGTGTGGGTCGGTGTGGGGTTTGCGGGATTGGTACGGGTGTGGGGTTTCGGGTGTGTGGTCTGGTGTGGGGTTCGGGGTTTGGTTTTTTTACTGGGGGTGTGGTACGGTGTGTGGTTTTGGGGGGTGGAAAAGGGGGGTTTTGGGGGTACTGGTGTGGGGGGTTTGTTGGTGTGTGGTGCTGGTGTGTGGTGCTGGTGTTTTGGTCTGGGTGGGGGGTCCTGGTGGGGTGGGTGCTGGTGTGTACTGGTGGGGTGGTCCCGGTGTGGGGGCGGGTTTGTGTGGTACTGGTGTGGGTGGGGGTGGGGGGGCTGGTGTGTTTTTCGGTTGTGGGGCGGTGTGGGGTCTGGTGTGGGTACGGGTGGGGTGGTTCTGGGGTTGGTTTTTTGGTCGGGTGTGGGGTTTTGTTTTGGTGCTGGTGTGGGGGGTACTGGTGTGGGGGTTTTTGGTGGGGTGGTCTTGGTGTGTGGTACTGGGGGGTGGTACTGGTGTGTGGTGCTGGTGTGTGGTCTGGTGTGTGGTACGGGTGTGTGGAAACTGGTTGTGGTGTTTTTTTTTTTGGGGTGGGGTTGGGGGGCTGGTGTGGGGGTGCTGGTGTGTGGTCGGGTTTGGGGGTCTGGGTGTTTTTGGTCCTGGTGGGGTGGAAAACTGGTGTGGGGGTACTGGTGTGTGGTGCGGGTGGGGGTACGGTGTGTGGAAACTTGTGGGTTGGGTGGGGGTGGGGTGGTGGCTGGGGGTGGGGTTTACGGGGTGTTGGTACGTGTGTGGGGAGCTGGTGTGTGGTCTGGTGTTTTTGGTATTTGGTGTGTGGGGGCTGGTGTGGGGTTTGCTGGGGTTGTGGACTGGTGTGTGGTACGGGTGGGGTTGGGGGCTTTTGTGGGGGCCCCGGAGTGTTGTCAGGTGTGGGTCTGGTGTGTGGTCTGGTGTGGGGTTACTGGTGTTGTTGGTATGGGGGTTTGGTGTTTTTGGGTGGTCTGGTGTTTTTTACTGGGGGGTGTGTTGCTGGGTGGGGTGGTCGTGTGTGGTAGGGGTGTGGGACTGGGGGTGGTGCGGGTTGTGGTACGGGTTGGTGGGGGTCTGGTGGTGGTGCGGGGTGTGTGGTGCGGGGTTTTGGGGGTACTGGGGTGTGGGAAACGGTTTTGGTGGCTGGTGTGTGGTACTGGGGGGGTGGTGCGGTTTTGGGTTTTGGTGGGGGGCTGGTGTTGTGGTACTGGTGGTGGTGCTGGGTGGGAGTGGGGGGTGGGGGTTGTGGGTGCTGGTGTGGGTACTGGTGTGTGGAAACTGGGTGTGGGGGTCGGGTGTGGGGGTTTGCGGTGTTTTGGTCTGGGTGTGTGGTCTGGTGTTGGTCGGGTTTGTGGGGTTTCTTGGTGTGTGGTACTGGTGTGGGTGCGGGTGTGGGGTGGCAGGTGTGTGGTACTGGGGGTGTGGTCGGGGTGTGTGGTTTTGTGTGGGGTGCTGGGGGGTGGTATTTGGTGTGTGGTCTGGTTTTGGGGGGCTGGTGTGTGGTGCTTTTGGTTTTGGTACTGGTGGTGGTGCGGTGTGTGGTACTGGTGGGTGGTGCTTTTTTGTGGGGTCTGGTGTGTGGTGCTGGTGTGTGGTTTTTGGTTGTGGTCGGTGTTTTGGGTACGGGGGTGTGGGGGTTCGGGGTTTTGGTGGGCTGGTTTTGGTGGGTGGGGGGGTGGGGTGTGTGGTGTGGTGTTTTGTACGGGTTGGTGGTGTTTGGTGTGTGGGTGTGTGGTTTTTTGGGGGGTGTGTGGTGTTTGGTTTGTGTGGTGTGTGGGTCTGTGGTGGGGGTCCTGGGGGGGTCGGGTTTGTGTGGTGCTGGTGTGTGGTGCTGGTGGGGGTTTTGGGTGTTTGGTCTGGTGTGGGGGTATTTGGGTGTGGTGCTGGTGGGGTGGACGGGGTTGGTGCGGGTGGGGTGGTACTGGTGTTTTGGGTGCGGGTTTGGTGGGGTTTCGGTGTGGGAAAAACTGGGTTTTGGGGTTTTAACGGGTGTGTGGTGTTGGTGTTTTGGTGCTTGTGGGTGGGGCGGTTTGGGGGGTGGGGGTTTTGGGGGTGGGGTGGGCTGGTGTGGGGTTGCGGTTTGTGGTGGTGTGTGGAAACTGGTTGTTTTTGGTGTTTTTGGGTCTGGGGTTGGGGGCTGGTGTGGGGGTTGTGTGGTACGGTGAGTGTGGCCCTTGGTGGTGGGTCCCGGTGTGTGGTTTGTGGTGGTACGGGGTGTGGGTGGGGGTGGGTGGGAACTGGGGGTGTGGAAATTTGGTGTGGGGTGCGGGGTGGGGTTGGGTACGGGGGGTGGTGCGGGTGTGTGGTGGGGGTTTGGTGGGGTTTAACGGTTTGTGTGGGGGCTGGTGTGTGGTTTGTGGGTACGGGGTGGGGGAAACTGGGTTTTTTGGTTTCTGGTGTGTGGTGCTGGGTTGGGGGTTGGGCGGTGGTGGTGGTCTGGGGGTTGTGTTTGGTACTGGGGGGTTGTGTGGTTGTGGTTTGGTGTGTGGTACTGGGTGGGGGGGTTACGGGTTTTGTGTGTGCGGTGGAGTGGTTGTTTGGGGGGTTGGTGCTGGTGGGGTGGAAACTGGGGGTGTGGTCTGGTGTGGGGTGCGGGGGTGGGGGTACGGGTGTGGGTGTGGTGGGGGCTGGAGTGGGGGCGGGGGGTGGGGGTGCTGTGGGGTTTTTTAGGGTGGGGTTCGGTGTGGGGGTGCTGGTGTGGGGTTTCCTGGGTGTGGGCTGGGTGGGGGTGGGGGGTTTTTGGGGTGGTTTGTTTTGGTGTGGTCGGTTTTGGGGGGCGCTGGTTGTGGGGTTTCGGGTTTGGGGTTGGGTTGTGGTTTTGGGTGGGGGGTTGGTGGTGGTGTGGTTGTTGTTTGGGTGTGTTGTCGGTGGGGTTGGGTCTTTGTTGGGGGTGGGTTTTTACCTGGGTGGGGGGTCCCTGGTGGTGTTGTGGTTGGTTGGTGTGGTGGGGGCTTGGTGGGGGTTTTTACTGGGTGTTGGGGGGTTGGTTTTGATGGGGTGGGGGTTTTTTGGTGGGGTGGTTGGTGGTGGTGGCTGGTGTGGGTCGGGGGTGGGGTTTTGGGTTGTGGCCTGGTGGTGTGGTGCGGTTGGGGGGGTGTTTGGTGTGGGTTTCCCTTTTGTGAGGTTTACTGGGTGTGTGGGGGTCCGGTTTGTGGTCCCTTTTGTTGGTACGGGGTTGTGGGGTTGCTGGGTGTGGAGCTTTGGTTTTGGGTCGGGTTTTGTGGTACTGGTGTGTGGGGGCTGGGTGGGGATGGTGGGGTGTTCTGGTGTGGGTCTGGGGGGGTTTTGGTCAGGTGTTGGTGCTGGGTGGGGTTTCCCTGGTTTGGGGTTGGGGGTGTGGTCTGGTGTGTGGTTGTGGTTTTTGGGTCTGGTTTTTTGGTGCGGGGTGGGGTGGGTCTGGTGTTTGGTCGGTGTGTGGTATTTGGGTGGGGGTGGTACTTTGGTTTTTTGTGGGTATTTGGTTTTTTGGGGGTCCTGGGTGGGGGGTGTTTGTGTGGGGGTCTGGTGGGGTGTATTTGGTGGTTGGTAAATTGGTTTTGGTCCGGGGTGGGGTGGACGGGTTTGTGGGGTACTGGTGGGGGTTTGCGTGGGGGTGGTGCTGGTGTGGGGGTGCGGGTGTGTGGTGCGGGTTTTGGAAAGGTGGTGCGGCGGGGTGTGGGGTGGGTGTGTGGACGGGATGTGTGGTCTGGTGGGGGAGGGGGTTTGGGTGGGGTTTTTGGGGTGGTGGTTTGGGGGGCGGGGTGTGTGGGCGGGTTTGGTGGTGTCTGGGTGTGGTCGGTTTGTTTGGTGCCTGGTGTGGGGGTACTGGGTGTGTGGGCTGGTTTTGGGGTGCTTTGTGGGGTGGTGCTGGGTTTTGGGGGCTGGTGTGGGGGTTTACTGGGTGTGGGGGTCTGGGGTGGGGTGACTGGGGGGTGGGGTTTTATTTTTGGTTGTGTGGTGCCTGGTGGGGGCTGGATGTGGGTAACTGGTTTTGTGGTATTTGGTGTGTGTCTGGTGGTGGGTACTGGTGTGTGGTACTGGGGGTGTTTTCGGTGTGTGGTTTTGGGGGGGTGGGGTGTCTGGGGTGGGGTTCTGGTGGTGGGTTTTTGGGTTTGGTGTGGGTGGGGGGTGTGGGGGTTTGCTGGGGGTTGGGGTGTTTTGGATTTTTGGTTTGCTGGGTGTGTGGTTGGGTGGGGGGGTTGTGGTTTGAGGTGGTTTTGGGTACGGTTTTTTGGGAAAAGGGAAAAAAGGGGGTTTTCTCCAGCAGAAATGGGGTTTGGGTTTGGGCCCAAAGGCTAGGAAACCAGACGGGGGCCCCCCCCAAGGGGGTTTGGGAAAACCTCGGGAAAAACTCACCCGAGGTAAAAAGGTCAACATAAAAGTTTTCACATAATTCCCCAAAGTTCCTCCAAAAATTTTCAACCAGATTTTAAAATCCCCCGTCCTGTTAAACAGACCCGCGATTGCGGGGAAAAAAAGCCCGTGCCCAACGAGGTCAGTAAGGGCGTTTTGCCACGCGGGTAATACCGTAGCAGTAACTCATAGTGCAGTTGAGCTTCACCATTTATCTTCGTGCCAGAGTTTTACGGTAATCTACGAGCATTAACGTCGGTGTAGCAGTGTGGTTGAACCTCCCCCCTTAAATCTCTTACTCTCTCTCTCCTCCTTCTCTCTCTCTCTCTCTCTCTCTCTCTCTCTCTCTCTCTCTCTCTCTCTCTCCTCTCTTCTCTTTTCTCCTCTCTCTCTCTCTCTCTCTCCCCTTCTCTCTCTCTTCTCTCTCTCTCTCCTCTCTCTCTCTCACAACACACACACACACACAACACACACACACACACACAGCACCACGCACGCACGCACGCACGCACCCCGCAGCACCACCCCACACACACGCACACGCACACACACACCACACACACACACCACACACACACACACACACACACACACCACACCCACACACACCACACACACACACACACACACACACACACACACACACACACACACACACACACAACCACACACACACACACACACACACACACGAAACTGTTTGTATAGCCACATCAGGAGGAAGACAACAGTCAAAGACCAGGTGATCAGACTGAGGACAGAAGGTGGAGAACTCACAAGAAATGATCAGGAGGTATGTGAGGAGCTAAACAGGAGATTTAAGGAAGTTTTTACAGTAGAGACAGGAAGGACTCTGGGAAGACAGCACAGAAGGGAACATCAAGAGGGAATATGCCAACAAGTGTTGGAGGACATACGAACAACCGAGGAGGAGGCGCAGAAGCTGCTAAGTGACCTTAATACCTCAAAGGCGATGGGACCGGACAACATCTCCCCATGGGTCCTTAGAGAAGGAGCAGAGATGCTGTGCGCGCCCCTAACCACAATCTTCAACACATCCCTTGAAACTGGGCAACTACCTGAGGTATGGAAGACGGCAAATGTAGTCCCCAATTTTAAGAAAGGAGACTGAAACGAGGCACTAAACTACAGACCAGTGTCTCTGACGTGTATAGTATGCGAAGTCATGGAGAAGATTATCAGGAGTAGAGTAGTGGAGCACCTGGAACGGAACAAAATTATAAGCGACAACCAGCATGGATTCATGGAAAGAAAATCCTGTGTCACGAACCTTCTGGAGTTCTATGACAAGGTAACGGAAATAAGACACGAGAGAGAAGGGCGGGATGATTGCATTTTCCTGGACTGCAGGAAGGCCTTCGACACAGTTCCTCACAGGAGATTAGCACAGAAGCTGGAGGATCAGGCGCGTATAACAGGAAGGGCACTGCAATGGATCAGAGAATACCTGACAGGGAGGCAACAACGAGTCATGGTACGTAATGAGGTATCACAGTGGGCGCCTGTGACGAGCGGGGTCCCACAGGGGTCAGTTCTAGGACCAGTGCTATTTTTGATATATGTGAATGACATGATGGAAGGGATAGGCTCTGAAGTGTCCCTATTCGCAGATGATGTGAAGCTGATGAGAAGAATTAAATCAGATGAGGATCAGGCAGGACTACAGAGAGACCTGAACAGGCTGGACACGTGGTCCAACAATTTACTTCTCGAATTCAAAGCTGCCAAATGCAGAGTCATGAAAATTGGGGAAGGGCAAAGAAGACCGCAGACAGAGTATAGGCTAGGTGGACAAAGACTGCAAACCTCACTCACGGAGAAAGATCTTGGGGTGACCATAACACCGAGCACGTCTCCGGAGGCACACATCAACCTGATAACTGCTGCACATTGGGCGCCGGGAAAAACCCAAAAGGATAACGTTCCGATACCTTAGTAAGAATCGTTCAAGACACTACCCTGTGACGTCAGGCCCAAAACCAAAATTATGCGGGCCCCATTTGGGAAAACCCATCCCGGGTCAAACATGTCAAGAAATTAAGAAAATAAAAAGGGTTTGCAACAAGGCTAGTTCCGGCTTCGGGGGAATGTCCAAACGACAAAAGGTTGGGGACACCCGGAAACGACGAAAAACTGGAGGACGGGAAGGGTCAGGGGAAAAATAAATTAAGGAAAATACAAAATACGCGGGGAATTAAAAAGGGTGGCCAAGGGCCAGGATATTCCAAGGGGGGGAACACAAAACCCGGGGGTAAAATTTGGGAAGCTGAAAAACTCAGACGAGCCCGAGGGACTTGGGAAGAAATTTCTTGGCATCCCGGAGCTTTCGGGAAGGGGAAATTACCTAAAAAGTGATGTATTTGGAGGCGGGAAACATACATGCTTTAAGACAAGGGTATGACAAATTTTCAGGAAGCAGAGAGAGGGGACCTACCCAGCAATCAGTGAAGGGGTGGGCCAGGAGCAAAAGTCCCGACCCCTGCCCCCAAAAATTTAGGTGGGGGTGATAAACACCACACACACAAAACCCCACACACACACGCACACACACACACACACACACACACACACACAACCACACACACACAAAACACACACCCCACACACTCATCACACACATACACACACACACCAAAACCCCACACATACACACAACACACCACATACACATACACACACACAACACACCACACCCCATACACACACCCACATACCCGACCCCCCGCAACCTAAAACTAAAAGAGTACACATACACACACACACACAACACACACACACACACACACACCCACACACACAAAACACACACACACACACACACACACACACACACCCACACACAACGGGAAAACAGATCCTCCCAAGAGAAACCACGTTTTGGAAATCCCGGGAAAGAGTAAAAGGGGGTTTTTCCTAGACAAGACAAAACCCAAAATCGAACGAAAAGCAGCGAGGGATAAAAAAAAAAGCAAAGGGAGCTGGGAAAAGAGACTAAGGAACCACAGAGGCATTAAAGACCCAGAAAAAGAACAGCAAGGGCAAGCAAAAACACACAACTATTCCAGAACCAAACAACCATCCACCATCCCAACACACACAACAATCCAAAACCCAAAAGCCCCCCCCAAACCCCGGGACTAAAGCCCCACAGTACCCAAACCGGGTCCCCCCCACCCTCACGGGGCCCCCCAAACCCCCTTTTGGGAAAGGAAACTAAAAGGAATGGAACAAAAACCCTTTGAGGGAATAAAAATAAGGGGAGGAGGGCATGAAAGAGTCAAAAAAGCATCACCGGACATCATAGCCTCACAAAAACCCAACTTCCCAGGTTTTATAACAAAAGCCACCCTTTCCAACGGGAAAAACCAAACCCCTTGGGGAAAAGGGACAAAAAGGGAACGGGGGGGGTTTAGATGGGGGTTGCTGATAAAAAAATCGCCGGAAATTTTGATGACTGGAAGAGGAAAAACCCGGAGAAGAAAGGATTAATAGGGGGAACATTTCCCCTTTTGGAGGCCCAAGGTGGTAATAGCAGTGATGTAAAACCCACCCCAAACACAGAGGCCAAGGCAAGAGAATGACGAGAGCAATAGAGCGATGGTTGACACACGGCCCTAAAAGGGGCCCAGAAAGCTCAGGCATGCGGGCAAAGCCCTGACAGGGGTGACTTTAACCACAAGGAAATTTTTTGGGGAGAACTTGGACCCACAGGGGGCCAAGATACAGGAGGCTAAAAAAGAGGAGGGGGTTTAACTGGAAAACCAGGGGTCCCCCACGTAAGGGAAAACTAAAAAGGGGAGAGGAAGGAAAAACCCGAAAGGGGCGGGACTTAGTTTTCACCTTGATTATGCAGATATCAGGAAAACCACATATGAAAAAACCCCCTTTGGGGGCCAGTGACCATTTTTTTTTTTAAAGCTTCGAATACACAAAGGCATTTTTTTGGGGGGGAAAAACAAAAGGCCGGGACAATGAAGCCAAACTACAAGAAAGGGGACAACCCCAGGAATGGGAACAAACCCTAAAGGGGGGCTCAGTGAGACAGAGAATTTGGCAGGGAAGCCAGTTAATAAAATTGATGGAATATGAAAGCAACAAAATGCAAGGAGGCTGGGGAAAGGGTTTTAAACCCCCAAGGGAAACGGGAAAAAAAGAAAAAGCCAGGATGAGCCCTTTGGTTTACCCAAAGGGGGCAGGACCCCCCCAAAAACCAAAATTTTGCAAGAATGGAAGAAAAAATAGAAGGAAAAGGGACCCAGGATAATAAGGAAACATTCGTAGAGCCAGAAACGAATATGCACAAAATAAGAAGGGGGGCCCCAAAGACAATAAAAAAAAGACATAGCAGCGAAAGCCAAATCTACCCCAAAACTGTTGTACAGCCACATCAGGAGGAAAAAAACAGCCCCGGGAAACCAGGAAATTTCACTAAAAAGGAAGGGGGAGAAAAAAAAACAAAAAAAGACCGTGAAGTATGGGGGAAGAACCAACAAGAGATTCAAAGAATTGTTCACAGAGGGACAAAAGGGGACCCAAAAGACGGAAGGTGGGGCACACCCCCAAGTGCCGGGACAAAAGGGCCACACAACCGGGGAAGAAGGGGAAGAGGCTTGGTGAGTTTAATTCCTAAAAAGGAAATTTTGGGGCCAGAAAAAAGGCCCCCAGGGTTGAGAGAGGGGGGAAAGGGGCGCTATGTGACCCCTAAAAAACAATATTCAATACACTATCAAAACCCCAGGAGTTTTCCCCCTGAGGCAGGGAAGACAGCAAATGTAGTCCCAATTTTAAAAAAAGGAGACAGACGAACTTTAAAACTACAAACCTTTGTCACTGACATTTTAAAGTATGCAAAATAAATGGAGAAGTTTATAAAGAGAAATTGGGGGGAACACCAAAAAAGGGAAACATCTCCCAAAAAGCACCAAACCTGGTTTCAAAGGGGAAATCCGGTGTCACAAACCAAACTGGAGTTTTAAATGACATGGTAAACAGCGTAAGACAAGAGAGAAGGGGTGGGGGGATTGCTTTTTTCTTGGACCAAGAAGGCTTTTGGGACACAGTTCCACACAAGAGATTGGTAAAAACTGGGGGACCAAGCGGGGATAACGGGGAAGGGGCACTACAAGGAACGGGGAATTTACTTGTCAAAGACACAGCGAGTAAAGGGAACTTGCAGGGTCAGAGGGGGACCTGTAAACCAAAGGGGGGTTCCACGGGGGCAGCCCTAGGACCATGCTGTTTCGGGAAATTTTGAACGACATGACGGAAGGAATAGACTCGGGGGTGTCCCTGTTGCAAATGACGGAAGTTGATGGAAAATTCACTCGATCGAACCGGGCAAACTAAAAAGGGATCGGGACGGGCGCAGCCCTTTGGTCCATAAAAAAATTGGCTCCGGGAGTTAAAACCCCCCAAAGGGTCATGAAGTTTGGGGGAAAGGGGCAAAAAAGGGCCCAAAGACGGATTACAGTCCTGGGGGTCAAGGCTAAAAACCCACCCCAAGGGAAAAAAGATTTTGGGGGGGTTAAAAACACCGGGCACACTAAAGGCGCCCCATAAACCAAATAACTGCTTGCAGCATAAGGGCCCCCTAGAAAAATTTCAGAACAGCTTTCCCCGACATCTTAAAAGGAATCATTCAGGACCCTGTACACCTGTACGTTAGGCCCATTTTGGGAGTATGGGGGCCCCATTTGGAACCCAAAACCTACCCCAAGCACGTAAGAAACTAGAGAAAGAAAAAGGGTTTGAAAACAAGACAACCCCAAGCTAAGAGGAAATGTCCAAACGAGAAAGGTTAAGGGAAATCAACCTGACGACACTGGAGGACGGGGAGAGAAGGGGGGACATGAAAAAAAACATAAAAAATACGAAGGAATGACAAGGTTACAAAGACAGGATTTTCCAGAATTGGACCAGAAACAAGGGACACAGTTGGAACCCTTAAGACACAGATAAATCACGGGGATGTTAAAAGTATTTTTTCCCAGCCACATATTTAAGTCAAAAGTGGAATAGTTTGGGAAGCAAAGAAAGGAGCGGGAAACCATACAAACAAAAAGGGCAAGGAAAGAAAAAGCCCCACGGCCAGGAGGTACCTATAGCGTTTCATGAAGAGGGGGGGCCAGGCCGACTCGTCCCCGAAACCCTTTTCAACTAGGTGAGTAAAACTAGGTTGGGAAAAAAGGGGGACAAAAACCCCCCCACACACACCCCACCCACACACACACACACACACACACACACCACGTGAACTTTATGGGCTAAATAGTGCTCCCCTAATTTAGCTTTTTCTAGGGGCGTCCAAAATATTTTTTTAGCGGCCATCTTAAGTGATTGAATCAGTGAACATCCCCCCGGGATTTAAAAAAGGGGGGGCTTTCAAAAGTGCGAAAAAAAGTGATGGGAAACAAAAATTTTTTGAAATTTAAAATTTGAAGGGAAATTTTTGAGTGAGGGAGGGTACATCACTAAATCAGGCTACTGGCCGAAATTTTTTTGACAAAAAATATCCAAACATTTAAAATTTGGGGTTAAACGGTGTACTGAAATATTAAAAAAATACATATGTTGGTTAAATTATAGCAGCAGGTAGTGATAAGGCCCAAAAAAAGGGATGTTTAAGAAAATTACGAAAGAAAGAAAAAAAAGCCCAACCCCCCAGCTGTTGGTGTTTTAATTAGCTAACATCATCAACTTGTTTTGACCATAAAAATGTACTAAAGAAAAAAGAGGAAATACCAAGCCCTTAAAAGAAAAAGAAAATAAAAACTTGAATGCATGATAAGGTTCCTAAAGGGAGTTAAAAAATTTAAAAGGGAGTTGATAGACGACCAGCGGGGAACCCCCAAATTGGTTGTGCAGACGACATCACTTTTCCTATTTTTGGGGAATTTTGGTTAGGGCTAAAGTCTCAAGTGTTTGCCCTCTGGTTGGTTTTGTTTAAAACCCCTCTCCTCCTCCCTATTTCATACCAGGAGATAAATATTTGGTTTAAAAAAATTACTAAATATCGGGCCCGGTTTAAAATCCAAAGGTTTTGGAGCCTATGAACCCTCCCCCCGTTTTTCGAGGGACAAGCTATAAAAAAAAGTACCACAAACAAACACCCATGTGCCCCGTAATTTTTGATATAATAAACATTTTGTAATAATAATAAAGGGAAATTGGGGTGAAAAAAATAATCCTTTGGGTTCAAAAAATAAAGTACCCTAGTGTGGGGGAAACTGGGGGGCCCGGGGGGAGTACCGGGAAAAAAACAACCCAAAAACAAATATGTTAAAAGTAAAAACCCCCCCCCCCCCCTTTTCAAAGAACGACAAGCTAGGGGAAACAAACACCCAAAACAAACACAAGTTACACAAATTAAATTTTAATAAGGGGGAAAAGTGCATATAATTTAAAGGAAATTTATTGTGAAAAAATTTTTTTTTAAACTTCAAAAAAGTAGCTTGCCAAAAGGGGCGCACGCCCACCCACCAAACCCCCACACCCCACACACACAACCCACCCACACACCCCCCCCCACACCCCCACCACCCCCACAACCCCACAACCCCCCACACACCCCACACAACCCCCACACACCCCACACACCCCCCAACCCCCAACACACCCCAACACCCACCCACCAACCCCCCACACACCCCCCCCCCCACCACCCACCCCCCCCCCCCAAACCCCACACCCCAAACCCCACACCCAAAACCACACACCCACCCCCACAAACCCAAAACCCCCAACACCCACCCCCACACCCACCCACACACCCCAAACACCCCAAACACCCACACACCCACACACCCCCACAACCCACACACACCCACAACCCCCAACCCCACCCACCCCAACCCCAAACCCCCCCCAACACCCCCACACACACACCCACACACACACACAAAACACACAAAACCCCCCACAAACCCACACACACCCACACACACCCACACACAAACCCCCCCACACCCCCCCCACCCACACCCCCCCCCACCCCCCCCCACCCCCCCCCCCACACACGCAACAAAACACACACACATATTGCCCAAATCACCCCATACAAAACCCCCCCCCCCCCCCAAAACCCACAACTCACCCCTTTACCTGAAACCCTCCCCCCCCCCTTCCCCCCTCCCCCCCCCCACCCTTTTCCCTCACCCCTTACCCCCTTTCTTTTACTCTCCTTCCCCCTCCCCCCCTCCCCACCAAACCCCCCATATAGTCACAGTTTCCCCTCTACCCCCCCCCCACACTCGACATAAAAACAATACTAACCTAACATACAGAATTACAAGGTTTTTCCCCCTCTGAGGCAATCATGGGTAAAACAAAATGGTTGCCAAGAGCAACAAGAAAACCCAAGGGACAGGGGGAGGAAACCCGCAAAGGGAGATGGGGCACAAGCCCCACAAAAAGGGGCAAAATGGGAAAAAAAACTAGAAGAACTTACAGGGGGAATGGAAAAAGGATAGACCCTGGAAAGCAGGGAAATGGGAGGGAAAGCAAACAGCCCAAACCAGGATACAGAGTTTTGGGAAAAGGAAAATGGAAAAACTGAAAACCGCCCAAAGAACTAAAAACCAAAAGGGGGTTTACAACAGAGACCCCAAACCCCAGCCACAAATAAGGGACTGTAGGGGAAAAAAAGGGGCAAAACTGCCCGTAAAGCTCTAACATGGAGACGAAATAAAAGAAAGACTAAGCTATATTGGAGCCCAAAAACCCCCCCCGGGCCCAGGGGGGAAAACCCAGATGGGAAAATGACAGGGCCAAATGACCCATTTAAAAGTAACAAATGAAAATTTAAAAAGGAAAAGCCGGGGAATGGGGTCCCCCCCAAAAAAATGAGGGATTTCACGGGAAAAATGCATGGGAGAATGAAAGGGTTTGGGTCAGTCTTTTTGGAAGGGCTACAGGGAATTTGAAGGGGGGAAAAATAAAGAAATAAGAAAACAAGGGGGAAAAAAAACAATTGAAAAACAACAAGAAAGTAAATCGAGAAGAAAAGACATGACCCAGCCCGGGAAAAAATTTGAAGAAAGGGGTTTGTAAAAAAAGAAACCGCCAGTGAAAGTGGGCCTTTAAAAGGGAGAATCCCACTCGGAAAAAGGATACGCCGGAAAAAGCAAAGATTAAGGGAAGCCGGATACAGGAAAAGGGGTAAACCGAGGGGCCCCGCCGGGCCCCCAAGACAAAGCGGGAAAATAGAGTGATGGTACAAAGGCAAAGAGAAAGAGAGGGGGTGGAGAAGACAGACCCGGGTTTCCCCGAAAACAGGAAGAAAAATCAAATACAACCCCCACACACTTCCAAAAAGCCCCCAACCAGGTCAAACCCCCCGTGCCAAGGGCCCAAAAACTCTAAAAAACCCCAACACCCATCCATTCCAATGCCCCCCCCCACTACATTTCAAACTCCACCCCCACAACAACCACCCCCTAGTTCCCTTTTCGTCTCCCCCCTTTCCCCCAACCCCAAAAAACACCCCCGCCAACTCCCCTTTAAAAAAAAGTTGAAGGGTTTGGGGGGAACAAAGGGGGAAGAGGAAAAACCCAAAAAAGTTTGAGGAGTGGCACGAAAAAATTTAAGGGGACAAAAACCCCCCCATAATAGCACTCACAAAACAAAACCACCCCCGAAAAACAAGGGAAAATTTAATCTTTCCCCCCCCGGATATCAAAACCCTTTAAAGGGAAAAACAGAGGGGGGAGAGGGGGAAAGGGAGTTGCCCCTTCTCATTAAAACCAGTGGGGTTTTTAGAAAATGGGAAGGGAAAGGATGGCAAAGGGGAAAAGGGGCTACTATAGGGGAAAAATCCAGTCTAGGGACAAAGGTGATAATTGCAGTAATGTACAACCCCCACAGAACTGCAGGAGAAACCCCGAGAAGAATACATAAGCAACAGAGCCATGGTTTGAGACACTAGCCGAGGGGGCCCGGAAAACACACGTGGGGGGGGGCAAAGTTACTAGTTATGGGTATTTTAATCACAAGGAGATTTTACTGGGAAAACCTGGAGCCCCCTGGGGGTTCCGAAACATGGAGAGCCAAGATATTGGGTGTAGTATTTGGGAAAAACCCATGCATCAACTTTTTAGAGACACACCAAGAGAGAGGAGAAATGAACCAGCAAGACTGGACCTTGTATTCCCCCTTTAGTAGTTTTAGACATCGAGGTATCTTGTAAAAAAAAAAGGGCCCCCGGGAATTTGTGAACATGTGGTTTTTGTGCTTCGCTACAAAGTTTAAACTCCAATGGAGAGAGTAGGGAGGAAAGGGTTGGGGAAAAAAACCCAAAATACAAAAGGGGAACTACTCAGGGGAGGGAAATTCCTTCAAAAAAATTCAGTGGGGGAGGGAACTACAGGAAAAAACCCTAAAAAGAAAAGGTGGACTAAGGGCAAAAAAATGCAAGGAGGGGAGAGAAGGGTTTTTTCCCAAAGGGAAACCATTAATGGGGGAAAACAAAGAGTCCTTGTTCACCCCAAAGGGGTAGGGGGGCAAAAAATAAAGGGGTACAAAAAAAGGAAAAAAGGGACAAAAAGACAAAAGAACTCAGAAAATAAAGAGAAAAAGCCGAAGAGCCCCAAAAAAGAATATTCACAATAAGAAGGGGGGGGGTCAGCGACAATAAGAAAATGACATAGCATCAAAGGCAAGATGACCCGAAGCGTTGTAAAAGCCCCATCAGGAGGGAAAAAAACCCGGGCCCAAGGGGGCCAAGGAAACAACTGAGGGAAGGGGGATGGGGGAAATTCCCCCAAACAACGACCAGAGGGAAGTCAGGAAAAAAAAAACAAAGGATTTGAAGAATATTTTCAGTGGGAAACCCAAAAACTCCAAAAAAATCAAACAGGGGGGGGTAAACCACCAATGCGGATGAGGTACAAATAACCAAGGAGGGGAAATGAAAAAGCGCCAATTCGAACTTGACACCTCAAAAGGGGG
This sequence comes from Cherax quadricarinatus, assembly GCF_026875155.1. Taxonomy (NCBI): domain Eukaryota; kingdom Metazoa; phylum Arthropoda; class Malacostraca; order Decapoda; family Parastacidae; genus Cherax; species Cherax quadricarinatus. Next base: position 27,125,297 of record NC_069407.1, read on the forward strand.
TGGGGAAACCAAAACAACATCTCTCCGTGGGTCCTTTAAAAAGGGGCAAGATATTGTGTTGCCCTTAAAAAAAAGATCCTTTAAAACATCATTTGAAACTGGGCAACTCCCTGAGGGATGGAAGATGGGAAATGTTTGCCCAATTTTTTTAAAAAAAAGCCCGACATGAGGCACTAAAAAACAGGCCTTTATCACAAAAGGGATAGTATGCAAGGTCCATGGAGAAGATCATCAGAGGAGGGGTGGGGGAGCACCTGGGAAAAAAAAAAAGTGTAAAATTGACAACCAGCATGGTTTTTAGGGAAGGGAAAAACCTTGTCACAAACCCAAATAGAAAATTTTATGCCAAAGGGACAGAATAAAAAAAAAAGAAGAGGGGGGGATCGACGCATTTTTTTTGGGCTGCAAAAAGGGCCCTTTGACCATTTTTCCCCCAAAGGTTACGAAAAACAAAAAGATCAGGCACACATAACAGGAAAGGCACCGCAATGGATCGAGAAAAACCCGACCCGGGGGCAAAAAACCCAGTCATGGTATGTGGCCCAAAGGGGTCAGAGTGGGCGCTTTGACAAGTGGGTACCACAGGGGTTTAGGGCCCCAGGGCCGTGCTGTTCTTGGTATAAATTGGGAAAACATAACGTAAGGGGAAAAACTCAGAAGGTCCTTGTTTTCAGATGATGTAAAATTAAAAAGAAAGAATCAAAACGGTGAGGGTCAGGCAGGACTACAAAGAGAAAAAGGACAGGCCGCCAAGGGCCCGGTCCAGCAAAATGGCTCCTTGAGTTTAAAACCCCCCCAAATGCAAAGTCATGAAGTTGGGGAAAGGGGAAAGAAACCGCAGGCACAAAAGTTTAGAAAAACCAAAACTGGGAAACCTCACTCAAGGGAAAAAAATCCGGGGTTTGAGTAAAAACCCCCGAGCAAACTTTCCCGAGGCGCACATAAAACAGATAACTCTGCAGCCCAAAAGGGGCCCCGGGAAACCCTACGGTAGCGTTCCGATACCTCTTTTGGATCTTTTAAGACCCCGTATAAACCTTACTTTAGGCCCCTACTGGAAGCAGCACACCAGTTTGGAATCCTCACCTAGTCAAGCACGTCAAGAAAATTTGAGAAAATGCAAAGGTTTCAAAAAGACTAGTCCCAGACTACGGGATTGTCCCACGAAGAAAGGTTTAGGGGAAATCCGGCCCCGACGACACTGGACCAGGGGGTCAGGGGAGACTGAAAACGACATATAAAATACGCGCGGAATAGACCCAAGGGGGACAAAGCAGGGTTTCCAGAGATGGGACACAACACAAAGAGGTCCCCAAAATTGGGAAATTTTTAAAGGGCTCAATGAATCGAAGGGGTATTAGGAAATTTCTTCAGTCATAAGGGAGTCAAGTCATTTGGGAAAATCAGAAAGTGAAGTGGGGGGAGGCTTTAAACCCAAAAAAATTTTTAAAACCCAGGTAGAAAAGGGTCATGTAGCAGGGAGAGAAAAGGAAACCCAGTAGCAATCATGAAGAGGGGGGGGCCAGAGCTAGACTCGAAACCCCCGCAACCACAAATAGGTGAGTACAAATAGGTGAGTACCCCACACCATCGCAAACAACCACCCAAAATACATACATACATACATACATACATACATACATACATACACATAGTACCTGAAGCTGGGCGACCAGAGCCGACCTGCAGTGACCTGCCTTGATCCACCTGCAAGACAAGGTGACCCTTGCCGCCCCCTGGTGACCTCCTTCACGGTCCGTGGCGTGAAGACTCCGGTAATAGCCAGTGACCTCTGGTAGGTCACCACCGTCCACCACCCCGGTGGGGGAGGGGAAGGGAGAGTGGGGGGGAGAATATTTGCATAGGCAATGAGAGAGTGTGAGATATCCCAGCTTCACTTAGTTGAGTCCTAGGAGGGCCTGGAAGGGGTCCTAGGAGGGCCTGTGAGGGAGCCCTAGGAGGGCCTACCTTCCTACCTACCTGGAGGGCATTCCGAGGATCAACGCCCCCGCGGCCCGGTCCACGACCAGGCCTTCCGGTGGATCAGGGCCTGATCAACGAGGCTGTTACTGCTGGCCGCCCGCAATCCAACGTACGGACCACAGCCCGGCTGATCTGGCACCGCCATTAGGTATCTGTCCAGCTCCTTCTTGAAGACAACCAGGTGTCCTCCCGTAATGCCCCTTATTGCTAGTGGGAGGTTGTTGAACAGTCTTGGGCCCCGGACACTTATTGTGTTTTCTCTTAGTTTACCAGTGACGCTCCTACTTTTCACTGGGGGTATGTTGCATCACCTGCCAAGTCTTTTACTTTCGTATGGAGTGATTGTTGTGTGCATATTAGGGACCAGTCCCTCCGGAATCTTCCACTTGTAGATTATGATATATCTCTCTCGCCTGCGCTCCAGTGAGTACAAGTCAAGTGCTTCCAGGCGCTCCCAGTAGTTAAGGTGTTTGATGGAACTTATACGTGCAGTAAAGGTTCTCTGTACATTCTCTAGCTCTGCAATTTCACCTGCCTTGAATGTTGATGTTAATGTACAGCAGTATTCCAGCCTAGAGAGAATAAGTGATTTAAAGAGGACCATCATTGGCTTAGCATCTCTTGTCTTGAATGTTCTGATTATCCATCCTATCAGTTTCCTCGCAGATGTGATAGTGGCATTGTTGTGGTCCTGGAAGGTGAGGTCTTCAGACATTACCACTCCCAGGTCCTTCACATTACTTTTCCGCTCTATTGTGTGATTGGAGTTTGTAGTATACTCAGTTCTAGTTATTATTTCCTCCAGTTTTCCATAACGGAGTAGTTGGAATTTGTCTTCATTGAACATCATATTGTTCTCTGTTGCCCATTGGAAAACTTGGTTTATATCTTCTTGGAGCTTTGCCGTGTCCTCACTGGATGACACTCTCATGCAGATCCTAGTATCGTCTGCAAATGATGATACAGTGCTGTGGTTTACGTCTCTGTCTATGTCTGATATGAGAATAAGGAACAGGATAGGTACGAGTACTCTGCCTTGTGGGACAGAGCTCTTCACTATGGCAGCATCTGATTTAACTCTGTTTACCACTATTCTTTGTGTGCGATTGGTCAGAAAGTTGAAGATCCATCTGCCTACTTTGGCGGTTATCCCTTTAGCACGCATTTTGTGTGCTATTACACCATGGTCGCACTTGTCAAAGGCTTTTGCAAAGTCTGTGTATCCTACATCTGGGAGGGGTTCTAGGAGGGCCTGGGAAGGGTCCTAGGTGGGCCTAGGAGGGCAGGGGAGGGGTCCTAGGAGGGCCTGGAAATCTGCCATGGAACCTGGTCATGGACCGGTGGATCAGGGCCTGATCAACCAGGCTGTTACTGTTGGCTGGCGGTGGGAGAAGAAGGGAGAGCTGGGAGTAACGGGGGAGGGGTGCTGGGAGTGAAGGGAACGTAGAAGAGGATTGAAGGTGGGAGAAGGTATAGCTGAATAAAGATGAAGGAGGATGGGAAAAACTGGAAGGATGGAAGAGAGAAGGTTGGTACAGGAAAGACGGTGTTGTGGCTGTAACGGCAGGCTTGGCAGGTCAGAGCAGGTCAAGGCAGTGTCAGACTGCCTGACCTGTCAGCAGTGTTCTGCTGCTACTGCTAAAACTGCTGCCTTTGCTTTAATAGCAGCTGCTGCTTCTGTGATTGCTGTGCCCTTTGTTGTTGAGCCTCTGCTGCTGCGGGTGCTGCTACTGTTGTTGCCGGTGCTGCTACTGTTGCTGCGGGTGCTGCTACTGTTGCTGCCGGTGCTGCTACTGTTGCTGCGGGTGCTGCTACTGTTGTTGCCGGTGCTGCTACTGTTGTTGCCGGTGCTGCTACTGTTGCTGCCGGTGCTGTTGTTGGTGCCGATGCTGCTACTGTTGGTGTCGGTGTTGCTACTGTTGCTGCCGGTGCTGCTACTGTTGTTGCCGGTGCTGCTACTGTTGGTGCCGGTGCTGCTACTGTTGCTGCCGGTGCTGCTACTGTTGCTGCCGGTGCTGTTACTGTTGGTGCCGATGCTGCTACTGTTGTTGCCGGTGCTGCTACTGTTGTTGCCGGTGCTGCTACTGTTGCTGCCGGTGCTGCTACTGTTGCTCCCGGTGCTGTTACTGTTGGTGCCGATGCTGCTACTGTTGCTGCCGGTGCTGCTACTGTTGCTGCCGGTGCTGCTACTGTTGCTGCCGGTGCTGTTGTTGGTGCCGATGCTGCTACTGTTGGTGTCGGTGTTGCTACTGTTGGTGCCGGTGCTGCTACTGTTGCTGCCGGTGCTGCTACTGTTGTTGCCGGTGCTGCTACTGTTGGTGCCGGTGCTGCTACTGTTGCTGCCGGTGCTGCTACTGTTGCTGCCGGTGCTGTTACTGTTGGTGCCGATGCTGCTACTGTTGCTGCCGGTGCTGCTACTGTTGCTGCCGGTGCTGCTGCTGTTGCTGCCGGTGCTGCTACTGTTGCTGCCGGTGCTGTTACTGTTGGTGCCGATGCTGCTACTGTTGCTGCCGGTGCTGCTACTGTTGCTGCCGGTGCTGCTGCTGTTGCTGCCGGTGCTGCTACTGTTGCTGCCGGTGCTGCTACTGTTGGTGCCGGTGCTTTTACTGTTGATGCCGATGCTGCTACTGTTGCTGCCGGTGCTGCTACTGTTGCTGCCGACGCTGCTACTGTTGCTGCCGGTGCTGCTACTGTTGGTGCTGGTGCTGCTACTGTTGTTGCCGGTGCTGCTACTGTTGGTGCTGGTGCTGCTACTGTTGGTGCCGGTGCTGCTACTGTTGCTGCCGGTGCTGCTACTGTTGCTGCCGGTGCTGCTACTGTTGCTGCCGGTGCTGTTACTATTGGTGCCGATGCTGCTACTGTTGCTGCCGGTGCTGCTACTGTTGCTGCCGGTGCTGCTACTGTTGGTGCCGGTGCTGCTACTGTTGGTGCCGGTGCTGCTACTGTTGGTGCCGGTGCTGTTACTGTTGGTGCCGATGCTGCTACTGTTGCTGCTGGTGCTGCTACTGTTGCTGCCGATGCTGCTACTGTTGCTGCCGGTGCTGCTACTGTTGCTGCCGATGCTGCTACTGTTGCTGCCGGTGCTGCTACTGTTGCTGCCGGTGCTGCTACTGTTGCTGCCGGTGCTGCTACTGTTGCTGCCGGTGCTGCTACTGTTGTTGCCGGTTCTGCTACTGTTGCTGCCGGTGCTGCTACTGTTGCTGCTGGTGCTGCTAATGTTGCTGTTGGTGCTACTACTGAAACAGTGATGTTAGCGTGTTTGCAGGGAGAGAGTAAGAACCTGACACAGAGGTGACAAATCGACGTTGAGTGTCGTATGACAGGTGAAGGTTGAGTAGCAGATGGCCCAGTGGCTGAGCACCACTGGCTTACCCACGGCAGGAAGCTCCAGCCTGCCCACTACCTCCACTGTGCAAGATAATTTATCTTAACCACAAGCAGTGTTTACCTCCGAGCATTCATCTCTGACCTCCCCAGATGTGAGCACTCGAGAAACCTCTCTGCAACACTTGACAGTCGCTCATCTGCACGAAGATAATGAACGCCACAAATAATGTAGTTGAAGTTCTAACAACAAAAATCGAGAACCATAACTTAATCATTGTGCTTGTATATAAGCCACCAGATGCAACTTCCCAACAGTTCAAGGAACAGCTATCGAAAATTGACTACTGTCTGGAAAACCTTCCAGCCCCATCCCCAAACATACAAAAGGGAAGAGTGTAGCAAATAATGTGGTAGCAGAAATAATCCCTGGAGGCAGCTCAGATGAAAGGTCACACACGCAGGAGCTGCTGAATTTCTGCAATAAACACACCCTAAGTCAGCAGATAGTGGAGCCAACAAGACCGGACAATACACTAGACCTTATTTTCACAAATAATGAGGATCTGGTAAGGAATATAACAATATCAAAAACAACTTATTCTGATCACAATCTAATCGAAGTCCAGACTTGCATGCACAGGAGTCCTGACCAGCAAAATGCCTACAGCTATGAGAGTACCTTTACAAAATTCAGCTTCAGTAACAAGAACATCAACTGGGACCAGGTAAACTATGTCCTCAATGAAACATTTTGGGAAGATGTCTTAAATAACATGTTCAAGGCATATTCCCCTTAGAAAAAAGAAGAGAAGTAAACTGGAGAGAGAGAGACGCTCCCTTTACAGGAGAAGGCGAAGAATCATTGAGCTCCTCAAGAATGCCAGATTATCTGATACACGGAAGGAAGTGCTAACCAGGAAAGTGGAAAATATTGAGCTGAAGTTAAAGGACTCATACAGGATCCAGGAGAGACAAGAGAAGCTAAATGCGATTAGTGAAATTGAAAGAAATTCGAAATATTTCTTTTCATATGCCAAAAACAAGGCAAAAACCACATCTAGTATCGGGTCCTTGTTCAGACAAGACGGATCCTATACAGATGACAACAAAGAAATTAGTGAGATACTGAAATCTCAATATGACTCTGTGTTCAGCGAGCCACTAATTAGTCTAAGGATAGACAATCCAAACAGTTTTTTCATGAATGAGCCTCAAAACCCTGCCAATGTATTCCAGATTCCTGACATAACCCTAACTCCACTTAACTTTGAGAAAACCATTAACAACATGCCCATGCACTCAGCTCCAGGCCTAGACTCGTGGAACTCTGTGTTCATTAAGAACTGCAAGAAACCCCTCTCATGGGCTCTAAGTATGCTATGGAAAAGTAGCATAAACACAGGTGAGATTCCACAGTCACTAAAAACAACAGATGTAGCCCCACTCCATAAAGGTGGCAGCAGAGCAATAATTGCTAAGAACTGTAGACCAATAGCTTTAACGACCCACATCATAAAACACTGGTCAACAACCAGAATGCTTCCGATACCAGAGTAGCAATTTCCAACTAAATTTAGGTCACTGGTTAAAATTGTTTGTTCGCTTTACTTTTCAATATAGACCTACGTGTCACAACAGGCTCCAACATGCTTGTGGCAGTGTGTTTCTTACCACACTCACAGTCTGACTGACCTTCATTATTGTTCCAGCAGCCATAGAAGGTGGTTGTGATGTACAAGTTTATATTTTGAGGTGAAATGTAGGTGATTTTCTTAGCCAAACACGGCGGATACACCAAGTACTGCTGCTTTCTATGGGAATGGGACAGCCGTGCAAGAGGTTCCCACTACACCAGGGGAGACTGGCCACCTCGTCAATCATTGGAGCCTGGGATGAAAATGTTCAACATCCACCTCTCATTGAACCAAGCAAAATTTTGCTACCGCCACTACACATAAAACTGGGACTCATGAAACACTTTGTAAAAACTATAAACAAATCCGGTCAATGATTCAAGTATTTACCATCAAAATTCCCCTCACTGAGCGACGCTAAGATGAGAGAGGGAGTCTTCAGTGGCCGTGAGATTCGAGAAATTCTTCAAGATGGTAACTTTGAATCAGACCTTCCTGGGGAGGAGAAAGCTGCTAGGGAAGCATTCAAGTTAGTGGCGAAGGAATTTCTGGGAAACAGAAGAGAAGGCAACTATGAAGAATTGGTGGAAAACCTCATCAAGGCTTACAAGAACATGGGATGTAACATGTTACTTAAAAATAAACTTTTTGGACTCACATTTAGACTTTTTTCCAGCGAACTGTGAGGCAGTTAGTGACGAACATGGTGAAAGGTTTCACCAAGATATTTCAAGTATGGGTAAATGGTACCAGGTCAAATGGGGCACAAGAATGCTTGCAGACTATTGCTGGACATTGGCAAGAAATGATTCTTCAGCCCACTATAAGCGTCAAACAAAAAAGTCAGAGAGTAAGTACGGATTAGTGTTTAAAACATACTGACACATATTGTACGTTATAATAAAATAATCAAATATTACATGTCTCGTATCTTTAAACCTATATAGACAATAAGCATTTTTCAAGGTGATATTTGGATTCAAGACATGAAAATACATAAGGATTAACTAATCTCATTTAAGAAGCATACAACTTGTCAAAAATTGTGGTCTAAGTGGTCTGCACGATTGCAGACCACTTAGACCACACTTATATTGTTACACAAATAACCCGCACATAGCAGAAAGAAGCTTATGACGACGTTTCGGTCCAACTTGGACCACTGAACATGTCACATCCGTTGTGCAAGAACAGGTATACAATACCGACAAGGATGAAAGTTAAGACACATGTGCAACATCTGGATATCTTTATTGTAGACGTTTCGCCATCCAGTGGCTTTATCAATACAGATTCTAGGACATAATTAGAAGACAGTAGAACTATATACAAAAGATGAGGTAATCAGTCCCTCAGCCTTGGAGTTGGTGTTGAGAGCACCGTAGTGGTAGTGATACTGGAGCACAGGCAAGGAGACTGGCGGTTACATTACCTCATCTTTTGTATTTAGTTCTACTGTCTTCTATTATGTCCTAGAATCTGTACTGACAAAGCCACTGGGTGGCGAAACGTCTACAATAAAGATAACCAAATGTTGCACATGTGTCTTAACTCATCTTGCGGTATATACCTGTCTTGCACAACGGTACTTAATGTCAGTCGGACCGAAACTGTCATAAGCTCTTTCTGCTATGTGGGTTATTGTGTAACAACAAGTAGGTCAGAAGAACTCTGGGATTACCTGTCATGTGAGACCGAAGTGCCACTCTTCTGTCCCAGCTTGAGGTTTCTGACGAGTTTGAACATGGTAAATAAGGCAGATAAGACTGTTAGTTTTGTGATCTTATTCAACTTGTCAGTGCGTTCACGGAAGGGTACGACGGTTTGCCTGGCTCATGAGGCTCTTGAGGTATGCTCTGGAATTTAAATTCTTAAAGTGTAGATCAGTCTCAGAAGAGTAAAATAAAAATTGTTTCAGTCACAATGTGGTCTAGGGTAGTGTTGGTCCCCACGTACAAGTGGTCAGAGGGGTCAGTGTGTCCACGTCACAAGGGGGTACCAGAGGGTCGTGTTGTCCCCACTCACAAGTGGGGTCCCAAGGTGATAAGTGTCCTACGCACAAGTTGGTCCAAGGGTCAGTGTTGGTCCCCATGCAAAGTGGGGTCCATAGGTCATGTTGTCCCCACGTCACACAGGTGGGGTCCCACAGGGGATCACTGTTGGTCCCTACGTCACAAGTGGGGTCCCAGAGGGGTCAGTGTTGGTCCCCACGTCACAAGTGGCGTCCCACAGGGGATCACTGTTGGTCCCTACGTCACAAGTGGGGTCCCAGAGGGGTCAGTGTTGGTCCCCACGTCACAAGTGGCGTCCCACAGGGGATCACTGTTGGTCCCCACGTCACACGTGGGGTCCCACAGGAGTAAGTGTTGGTCCCCACGTCACACGTGGGGTCCCACAGGAGTAAGTGTTGGTCCCCACGTCACACGTGGGGTCCCACAGGAGTAAGTGTTGGTCCCCACGTCACACGTGGGGTCCCACAGGAGTAAGTGTTGGTCCCCTCGTCACCCACAACTTACATAAACGACCTAGATGAGGGAATAAATAGTTCCGTATACATGTAAATTCGCAGACATCAAAATTACTGACCAATGAATTCTGGGAACACCAGAGACAAGAGTCAGCAGCAGTGTCAGCAGCAGTAATTGCGTCAGTAGCAGTATGTACCAGAGCTGTGCATAAAGAGTAGTGTCAGCAGCAGTGAGGTAATATAGAGCTATGGTGAAGCAGCAGTGACAGCAGCAGCGACAACAGCAGCGACAGCAGCAGCGACAGCAGCTTCAGTAGCTGGGTCAGGTAACGTGATACGTAGCTTCTATCCTCTCTCTCCACACACACACAGTTACCCAGACGCTAAAAACAAGACATTATGTTAATCTGTCTTTGTAAAAAACACAGCGCAGAACATGGCATCCCAGGCACTTCAGCACCACGCTGGCACCAAGGGGACACTTATCTCACAGGCGTGTGTCGTCGTGCAGACGGTCATGTTGTTCAGAGGGTCGTGTCGTTTTACAGAGGTTTATGTCGTTGTTCAGAGGGTGGTATCGTTTTACAGAGGATTCATGTCGTTTTTCAGAGGGTCGTGTCGTTGTTCAGAGGGTCGTATCGTTTTACAGAGGGTTCGTGTCGTTGTCCAGAGGGTCGCATCGTCGTTTAGAGGGTCGGGTCGTTGTTCAGAGGGTCGCGTCATTTACAGGGAGTCGTGTCATTGTACACAAGCGTCGTGTCGACGTACGGAGAGCGTCGTGGATACTAAGTCATTATTTAAGGAAGGGAAAGCTGTGTTTACCTAACTGAGTCTGCGCTCGACTGCTCTCATCTCTCCCTCCTGCTTTATCAACCCGTAAGAGAGAATTTGCAATATTTTTTTTTTTAGACAGAAATTGGACACATCACAATAGTGCTGCTACAGTATACTGTATGATACATTAGTGTCCATACAGGGAAAGGGATGGGATAGATGAAAAATTCTCCTTTATACTGATCTTAGTACTATGAAGAGAAAAAATGTACAATACCGTGACAGGAAGCTACCTGGAGGCTACCGGGGATCAACGCCCCCGCGGCCCGGTCCACGACCAGGCCTCCCGGTGGATCAGGGCCTGATCAACGAGGCTGTTACTGCTGGCCGCACGCAATCCAACGTACGAACCACAGCCCGGCTGATCCGGCACCGTCTTTAGGTATCTGTCCAGCTCCTTATTGCTAGTGGGAGGTTGTTGAACAGTCTTGGGCCCCGGACACTTATTGTGTTTTCTCTTAGTGTACCAGTGGCGCCCCTACTTTTCACTGGGGGTATGTTGCATCGCCTGACAAGTCTTTTGCTTTCGTAGGGAGTGATTGCTGTGTGCATATTAGGTACCAGTCCCTCCGGAATCTTCCAAGTGTAGATTATGATATATCTCTCTCGCCTGCGCTCCAGTGAGTACAAGTCAAGTGCTTCCAGGTGCTCCCAGTAGTTAAGATGTTTGATGGAACTTATACGTGCAGTAAAGGTTCTCTGTACATTCTCTAGCTCTGCAATTTCACCTGCCTTGAATGTTGATGTTAATGTACAGCAGTATTCCAGCCTAGAGAGAATAAGTGATTTAAAAAGGATCATCACTGGCTTAGCATCTCTTGTGTTTAACAATACACAAATAACCCGCATGTAGGAGAGAGAAGCTTACGACGACGTTTCGGTCCGACTTAATCCATTTACAGCTGTATAGCCCTTGTGGCTTAGCGCTTCTTTTTTATTATAATAATATACTAATAATTAAACCATTTACAGTCACACTAACAAAAAAGAGTTAGGTTAGGTCAGCTTGGTCAGGAAACAGGACAAGTGTTTCCTGATGCAGGTCTTAGTTATATGATGACCCACAGCTGGAGCCTCTGGTTATCTGACCGAAAAAAACGAGTGAGGGAGCCAATATATATATATATATATATATATATATATAATATAGGCGAGGGGGGACATGGGACCACCCCCTCGTTTATATGTACCGGCTTCCTCATTCTTTTGTGTTAGTGTGACTTTGTAAATGTTCCAAGTTGGACCGAAACATCGTCGTAAGCAAACCATACCACGGGCGGGGATAGAACCCGCGATCAGAGAGTCTCAGAACTCCAGACCGTCGCGTTAGCCACTGGACCAGCTAGCCACAATAAGATTCGTCCAACTAGATATATTTCTACACCATAGGAAGGTTAGCATAGGCACCACTGTGACCACAAATGCAAGTTTTTACAGACGAATCTCCAGCTAGCGTGGCCGTGACGAACTCTAGCTCAAGTCCCCTCAAAGCCGTTAACATGACTCACGAAATAGTAATGACACGATTGCAAACAAACCATTTCAGTGTTCGCATCGCTATTGGGCCGTGCGGACGTGCTGCGCAGTAGCTCCTGATTGAGTTGGCATTTGCGCAGTGTTGACGTGTACTTGGCTCTGTGAAGACCTGTTTGCGCGCTCTCTAGAATTGAAGCAAGATGCCCTCCATCGAGCAACTTTACCAACAGCTTAAGGAAGAATTGAGGTTGGCGAATTTGGAAATTCGGCGATTGACCGAGGAGAACAAGAAGATTCGTAGTAGTCCTCCTGTTTTGAGTCCTCAGGTCAAGAAGGAAACTGGTCAGTGGCTGGACAGCAGGGAAAGAAGTTGACGATCAAGAAGACGAATGGAAAGGTAGAAACGATGAAGAAGAAAGAGACTGCCGTGGAAACTGTTGTGGAAACATCCAATACATTCTCAGTGCTACCCGACGAATGTGAGTTTGACTACTGGGAACGACACGACGAAAGACATTAAGGAAGGTAAGAATATTGTTGTTGTTGGGGATAGCCAAGTTTAGGTATATGGATAGGGCGTTCTGCTTGAAGGACAGGAGTAGGAGACAGAGAGTTTGCTTTCCTGGGCTGGGATGGAGGATATTGTTAGCCGTCTGGATGACATCATGAGAGGTAATGGGAGCAATCCTATTATCTGTCTCAGTGCTGGAGGCAACGATGTTGGCAGACGTAGGAGTGAGGACCTGATTAGCAGGTATAGGTCAGCAATAGAAATAATTAGAAGTAAGGGTGGGAACCCTCTCATATGTGGTATTTTGCCAAGGAGGGGAGTTGGAAGTGAATGGTTGTCCAGGGCAATTGTGGTCAATTGCTGGCTGGACAAATACTGTAAGGAAAATGCGGTAACATTCATTGACAACTGGGACCTCTTCTATGGCAGAAATGACATGTATGCTAGGGATGGGGGTTCACTTATCTAGGTGTGGGGTGGAGCACTGGCAACTGCAGTGGAGGGAGCAGTTAGGACTTTAAACTAGGAATAGTTAGTGGTATGGGTTTTGGCAGGAAAACAGTGAAGTCCCAGTGTAGTAATATTACGAGTTCTAGGGGAACTAGTAATAATAAGAACGAGATAGATATTGAAAAGCCAGGGACCTTGGGTGATAAAGACGGTAATAGGTTTAGTAGAAAAATAGAAATGAGCAGGAAGGGTAAAGAGAAAGGAGAGTCTTTCAATGTTTATTATGCTAATTGCCGTGAGTGCTAGGAATAAGATGGACGAGTTGAGATTAGTTGCTAGTGTAGGTAACATTGATGTATTTGCCTTAACTGAGACGTGGTTTAATTCAAAAAGTCGGACATCCTGCCGGAATGTCATATTCAGGGTTTTAAATTGTTCCAAGAAGATAGAAGTATGGAGGGGGGGTGGGGTGGCATTGTACGTCCGAGATCGCTTGAACTGTTGCATAAAAACGGGTATTAAAGTCTGAAGTAACACATACAGAGTCTGTTTGGATAGAATTTTCAGAGGGCATGAAAAACTGATTTTAGGATGATATACCGTCCCCCTAACTTAGATAGGGACCAAGGGAAACTACTATGGGAGGAAATTGTTAAGGCCACAAGGCACGATAATGTAGTAATTCTAGGAGACTTTAACTTAGTCATGTTGATTGGAATTTCTTGACTGGGAATTTAGAATCGTACGACTTCTTAGAAGTATTTCAGGATTGTTTTTTGAAGCAGTTTGTGACAGAACCTACAAGGGGAAATAACCTGCTTGACTTAGTTATGGCAAACAATGAATCCCTTGTTAATAAATTTTAGAAATTTCAGAGGAACTGGGTGCTAGCGACCACAAATCAATTACTATTAGCATTGAATGGAAGTACGATAGTAGCGATAACTCAGTAACAGTCCCCAGATTTTTCGCTTAGCAGATTACGATGGGCTTAAAGAACACTTATCATCTGTTGACTGGGTAACGAAGAGAGCTATCAATATGACAGTTTTCTGAACACTATACATGCTGCTCAAAGAGCGTTTATCCCATATAAAGAAATTAGATCAAATAGAAAATGACCCAAAATGGATGAATAATAGGCTCAAATATCTACTAGGGCATAAGAAAGGAATTTATAGGCGTATCAAAAGAGGTGAGGGTCATCTTATGAATCAGTATATTGACATTAAGAGGGACATAAAAAGGGGATAAGAAAAGCTAAAAGGGACTATGAAATTAAAGTTGCTAGGATTCTAAACTAACCCAAAAAGTTTTTTCCAGGTCTATAGAACAAAAGTTAGAGATAAGATAGGTCCCCCTTAAAAATAACTATGGAGCACCTTACTGACAATGAGAATGAAATGTGCTTGATTTTAAATAATTATTTTCTCTCAGTTTTTACACAGGAAGACACTAACAATATTCCAGTAATTAATTTTACAGTGGGCTAGAAGAAGATAAATTATGTAACATCACAGTCACTAGTGAGATGGTTGTGAGGCAGATAGACAGACTGAAGCAAAATAAGTCGCCGGGTCCTGATGAGGTTTTTTCAAGGTTCTTAAGAATGCAAAATGGAACTCTGTGAACCATTAACTAATATTTTTAATTTATCTCTTCAAACAGGTGTAGTGTCTGATATGTGGAAGATGGCTAATGTAAAATCCTATTTTTTAAAACAGGGACAAGTCGTTACCGTCAAATTACCGCCCAATAAGCCTGACCTCAATTGTAGGCAAATTACATAGAGTCAATTATAGCTGAGATTATAAGAAGCCATCTCGATAAGCATAGCTTGATTAATGATACTCAGCATGGATTCACAAGAGGCCGGTCTTGTCTAACTAATTTATTAACTTTCTTCAGTAAAGCTTTTTGAGGCTGTTGACCACAATAAAGAATTTGATATTATTTACTTAGATTTTAGTAAGGCTTTTGATAGAGTTCCGCACCATAGACTGTTAAAGAAAGTGGCAGCCCATGGCATTGGGGGAAAAGTGCTCTCGTGGATCGAGTCATGGCTCACTGACAGGAAGCAGAGAGTGTCCATAAATGGGGTTAAATCCGAGTGGGGATCTGTAACAAGTGGCCGTTCCACAGGGATCAGTCTTGGGCCCGTTGTTGTTTATAATATATATCAATGATCTTGATGAGGGAATTACTAGTGATATGAGCAAATTCGCCGATGACACAAAGATAGGTAGATAATTGATTCAAACGTAGATGTTAGGGAACTTCAGGAGGATTTAAACAAACTCTATTCTTGGTCAGAAAAGTGGCAGATGCAGTTCAATGTAGATAAGTGCAAGGTTCTGAAGCTTGGGAGTGCCCATAACCCTAGTACTTATAAATTAAATGATGTAGAACTTAGCCATATCAGATTGCGAAAAGGACTTGGGGGTTATGGTGAGCAGCAACCTTAAACCAAGACAGCAATGCCTAAGCGTACGTAATAAGGCAAAATAGATTACTGGGATTTATATCAAGAATGTAAGCAACAGAAGTCCAGAGGTCATACGCAGCTTTATACATCATTAGTAAGGCCTCACCTTGATTATGCAGCTCAGTCTGGTCTCCGTATTACAAAATGGACATAAATTCGTTAGAAAACATTCAGCGTAGGATGACTAAATTAATACATAGCATCAGAAATCTTCCTTATGAAGAAAGATTGAAGACTCTTAAGTTACATTCACTTGTTAGACGAAGAATGAGGAGACCTGATCGAAGTGTATAAGTGGAAGATAGGTATTAATAAAGGGATATTAATAAGGTCTTGAGGATGTCTCTCCAAGAGAGAACCCGCAGTAATGGATTTTAAATTAGATAAGTTTAGATTTAGAAAGGACAATAGGAAAGTATTGGTTTGGAAATAGGTAGTTGATGAGTGGAACAGTCTACCAGTGTGGTTATTGAGGCTAGGACTTTGGGTAGTTTCAAATCTAGGTTGGATAAGTACATG
The DNA here is from genome assembly GCF_026875155.1 of Cherax quadricarinatus. NCBI lineage: Eukaryota > Metazoa > Arthropoda > Malacostraca > Decapoda > Parastacidae > Cherax > Cherax quadricarinatus. The sequence continues at coordinate 27,140,983 of NC_069407.1, forward strand.
AGTGGGAAGGGTTGGATTTGAGTGGGACTTTCACATCAGAGCTTATTTCTTGGGTAGCATTGAAAATCGGGTTGGGTAAATGTTTTGTTAGTGGGATGAATTGTAAAGGACCTGCCTAGTATGGGCCAGCAGGCCTCCTGCAGTGTTCCTCCTTTCTTATGTTCTTATGTTCTTATTCCACGGGCGGGGATAGAACCCGCGACAGTCTGGAGTTTTGAGACTCTCTGATCGCGGGTTCTATCCCCGCCCGTGGTATGGTTTCTTTGCAATCGTGTCATTACGATTCCGTGAATCATCGTCGTAAGCTCCTCTCTCCTATGTGCTGGTTATTTGTGTATTATTACTATCATACGCTAATTGGATTTCTCGGTCATATGAGCGAATTGTGTACACTTTCCCAGCTACTCAGTGTGTATGTGGTTGGTTGCTGTATGTGGTTAATTGTGTAAGATTGTTTCCTAACGTCCGTGTGAGTCATGCAGGTCCTTGACCCAGCTGTGGTAAATCTATATTGTGTGTGTGGGTGTGTCCTTGCTTACAAAGCACCCTGAGTAGCGTCCCTATCTCTGTATCTTTCTCTCTTACTTTGGATATTGCGTCACTAATGACAGCCTGTGATCCAGTGTCATCTGTCAGTCACTGCATTTGTGCTGGGGAATATTGTTACTTGTTTTACAGATCTCCTGCCGCTGATCGGTCTGTAGTATAACCCAGCCATGGGTCGGGTCTTCGCTGTAGGGCTACACGTAGTCTCGGCTTCTTTTCTAATTGCCCATAAAGGCTAAACCACTGTGACAGAATTACGGAGGAGTTGGAAGAAAACCAAAACGCAGATATTGTGTACACGGATTTCGCAGTGGCGTTCGATAAATGCGATCATGGAGCCCTGGTCAAGGACCGTGCCGTGGGGGCGTTGACCCCTGGAACACCCTCCACATATAATCCAGGTAGATGGGGTGATTACTTGCGAAATGAGAGCGATAAGCCTAAAAGGGAACTAGACAAATGAATATTCAACTTCCCAACAGATAGAACACCAGGAGTAGTAGTAAACAGAATAAAATCCAGCATTAGGGAAGCAAAAGCTCGGTACCCCAAGGCACTGTCCTGGCACCTCTGTTGTTTCTAATCCTCATAGCAGACATAGTTAAAAATACCCGTCCCAGATAAGTATCATCATTTACAGATACAAAAATAAGCATGAAAATCACCTCGACGAAAGACAATGAAAAATTGCAGGAAGATATAGACAGTGAGCAGTGGAGAACAACCTGACGTTCAGTGGTGATAAGTTCCAACTGTTGAGATGTGAATAGAATGAAAAACTCAAAAGGAACACTGTATACAAAACTCAGTGTTGACGGCCCCGTCCAAAGCAGGAGAAATATCAGAGCTGGGACAGATACAAAGATCGTTTACGGCTCACATAGAGCCAGTAAAGCATTTAAATGATTGGGAATGTCTTAAAGTCTTAAATATCTACTGACTGGAGCAGAGGAAGCAGAGACAGAGGAGAAACATACATATATGTACATACATGCATTCATGATAAGATCACGGTAAACAGGTGACATCACAATACATGAAACAACCACGGTGAAAAAATAGTGAACTTCCAAAAGCTGTCTTGATTTCTCATATTATGGAAGAAAGTACTTGGCGGCCTTGTCCCAACTCTACCATAACAACATACTGGAGTGACAGATATGGGAGGAAGCGCAGAACAGACCTCCCACCTGTTATGTTCCTCCTGTGGTTACCACCGTGTTCTTCATACCTGTTAAGCTTCAACCTTTGATTCTCTGTCGTCCAGGAGTTACCTCTCTCTCTCTCTCTCTCTCTCTCTCTCTCTCTCTCTCTCTCTCTCTCTCTCTCTCTCTCTCTCTCTCTCTCTTTTTTTTTTTTTTTTTTTTTTTTTTACACAGGGTTTGACAAGGTTAAGGATCCCTAACTTTATTGACAAGCTAAGAGCTGTTACCTACATCAGCTCATTTGAAAGCATTTTTATTGTTATGAGACATACAAGTAGGGAACAGGATGAAGTTGGAGCCATCTGTGGGCCAGCATTTTCATTTGATCAACTGACTTTATCTCGTTGACATCATTATGCTGTACAAATGTGTTCCATACTCGAGTCATCCTGGGTATGTATGATCTCAGATGGAGTGATGTTCTGGAGAAGAGTACAGCCAGAGTGAAGTTGCTGCTTTCTGCCCGTCTTGTGGCATAAAAGCTTGTTTCACGCTGTCCTCGAAGTGGATCCAAGTGTGGTATTTTGACAATATTGGCCTTGTACATAACAGTAAGGCCACCCACATCCCTCCTATGTTGAAGGCTCTGCTGAAATGACAGATCTATCCAGGATGGGTCCAGGCGAGAGATGAGACGTCTTGCTCTGTTCTCTACTCTGTCAAGCAGTCGCAGATGAGAGGGGGGGCAGGCAAACCAAGAAAGTGGAGCATACTCAAGGTGTGAGCGTACTTGTGCCTCGTACAGGATCTTGCAACCCCTTACTGTCAAGCAGATGCGAGATACGGCGAAGTGTTGTAAGCTTCCTGGCTGCCTTGTTTGCAAGATTTACAACATGGTTCTTCATGGTTAGTTTGGAGTCAAATTTCACCCCAAGGATATCAACTTCTTCTCCAGGTGCCAACACCCTCCCATTCATCCTTAATACTGCCCCAGCATTACCATCATGGTGCCTAGAGACGATCATCATTTGCGTTTTCTCAGGTGCAAATGTTACTTGCCATCTATTTCCCCAAGCTGATACAGCTCTCAGCTGGTGATTGATGTAGCTTAGAGCAGCTGGCATTTCTTCTCTTGGATAAGTGAATGTCAGTGTACAGTCGTCTGCATATGCATGTGATTCTGGGATGAGATGAAGAAGGTCGTTGAAGTAGACATTCCATAACAATGGACCCAGCACGCTTCCTTGTGGAACACTTGCCCCAATAGGATGTCTTGCTGATTCCGTTCCATTGAGAACTACACTTAGAGATCTACCATGAAGGTAATCACTGAGGAGACATAGCGTAGAGCCTGCAATTCCCAGTGCTTGAAGTTTTGCTAAGAGGCCCTGGTGCCACACCCGGTCGAAAGCGCCAGCAATGTCCAGTGCTACCACACAGCTGACTTTGGATTCATCCAGTGACTGGTGCCACTTAGTGGAGAGGTTTAACAACAGATCAGCAGCAGAGTAACCTTTCCTGAAGCCATATTGACGATCACTGGTCTGTAGTTGCTGATTTCTGCTCTGCTCTTCTTTTTGTGAACAGGGACTACATTTGCCTCTTTCCATAGAGAGGGCCATTTACACTGTACTCTCTCTCTCTCTCTCTCTCTCTCTCTCTCTCCTCTCTCTCTCTCTCTCTCTCTCCTCTCCTCTCATCTCTCTCTCCTCTCTCTCTCCTCTCCTCTCTTTCTCTCTCTCTCTTTCTCTCTCTCTCTCTTCTCTCTCTCTCTCTCTCTCTCTCTCTCCCCACACACACCAGGATATCCCGACACACTCTAGTGTTTGGTCCTGGAAGCGAGGTTTTCTGTTCTTGTATCCCAGAGATGTGTCTCCCTTGTATCCCAGAGATGTGTCTCACTTATTCGCCAGAGATGTGTCTCACTTGTTCCCCAGTGATGTGTCTCACTTGTTCGCCAGAGATGTGTCTCACTTGTTCCCCAGTGATGTGTCTCACTTGTACTCCATTTGTCCTCGCCTCGTCATCTGTGACTCAGTCCTCTTGTTTCCTGGTAATCGTCAGTCTCTTATCTCTTTGCTTACTCTTAACCACTGCTTCTATCATCAGTGTTCTTTTCTTGTTCGTTCTCTTCGTGTTTTTTCTCACAGTGTTCGGAATGTGTGTTCTCACCTATTTGTGGTTGCATGGATCGAGTCACAGGTCCTGGCCCCGCCTCTGCGCTGGCCGCTGCTGGGTCCACTCTCTCCCGGCTCCATGAGTGTGTGTGTGTAGCCACACATGTTTTTGCTGATAATTGCGTCAGCACGATGTTAGCTGCTGGCTGGTGACAAGTGCTGATGGTGCTGGTTACAGTACTGGTGTTAATTACAGTGTTGGTGCTGGTTACAGTGCTGGTGTTAGTGTTGGTTGTGATGGTGGTGGTGCTTGTGGTGGTGCTGCTGGTGGTGCTGCTGGTGTATTAACACCTCCCCATTCTTCAATAGCGATCCCATCATTTACCCCATCTCTCCGACCTTCCTCCACACCAGCCGGGGGAAGGGGACTGATTGAGGCCTGGGGGGAGGGCTCTGGGGGCTGAGTTGGGAGTGAGGGACTGGTGAGAGCTGAGTGGGGCCTGGGGCGGGAGGGATAGGGATAGGGAGGGGATGAATAGGGTGTGGGAAGAGGGAAGTAGAGAAGGGCGTATCACAGGGCAACACTTGAAACTGGAGATGGTATTATTTTATCCTCTCTACCCCCACTACCACCACCACCACCACTACCACCCCCCTACCCCCCCAACCCCACCACTACCACCACCCCCCCTACCCCCACCACTCCCAAACCCCCCTCCACCCCCAACCACCACCCTACCACCCCCACCCCACCACCACTACCACCACCACCCACCACCACTCCCACCACCACTCCCCACCACCACTCCACCACACCCCCCAACCACCCCCACTACCCCCACTACCCCCACCACTCCACCACCACTACACCCCACTACCACCACCACTCCCACCCCCACTTCACCCCACTACCACCACCACTATCCCCACCACTACCCCCACCCTACCACCACCACAAACCCCCACCACTACCCCCACCCTCCACCAACACTACCACCACCCTACACCACCACACACCCCACTCCCCACCCCCACTCCCCACCACACCCCCACAACTATCCCCACCACATCACCCCCACTCCCACCACCATATCACCACCACCCCCATACACCACTCCCACTAACATCCCACACCCACCAACTATACCACCCCCCCACCCCACTTATTCCTTATCCTCATATCAGACTAAACAGAGAATACACCCAGCACCGATCACCTTTGGGGATGATACAGGATCTGCATGGGGCTGTCATCTGCTGGGACGCGGTTAAAAACCCCCAAGAAGATATAAACAAAATTCCAGTGGGCAAAAGGTAAAAATATGATGTTCAAAGAGGACAAATTCCAACTATCCTTATGGGAAAAAGGAAGATAATAACTAGAACGGTATACATGACTCCGGGCCCTACAATAGGCGGGAAAAAAAAGTAAGGGACCTGGGAGTAGAATGTCTGGGAATCCACTTTTAAGGATCAAACAGTGCCACATCGCACGTGCAAAGAAAATGATAGGGTGGATAAAGGAACTTTAAAAAAGAAGGGTTTCCCAAACCCATGAGATCCTTTTCAATCACTTGTTTTCTAGGTGGAATACTGCTGTCATTAACATCTCCATACAAAGCAGGTGAAATCGCAGATCTAGAGAGTGTACAGAGATCCTTTACTGCACGTATAAGTTCTGTCAAGCACCTTAACTACGGGGAACGCTTGGAAGCACTTGACTTGTACTCGTTGGAACGCAGGAGGGAGAGATATATCATAATCTACACTTGGAAAATCTTGGAAGGAATGGTCCCAAATCTGCACACAGAAATCATTTCCCTACGATAGTAAAAGACTGGGCAGGCGATGCAAAATGCCCCAATAAAAAGTGGGGGCGCCATTGGATACACTAAGAGAAAACACCATAAGTGTCCGGGGCCCAAGACTGTTCAACAGCCTCCCATCAAGCATTAGGGGAATTGCCAATAAACCCCTGGCTGCCTTCAAGAGAGAGCTGGACAGATACCTAAAGTCAGTGCCGGATCAGCCGGGCTGTGGCTCGTACGTCGGACTGCGTGCGGCCAGCAGTAACAGCCTGGTTGATCAGGCCCTGATCCATCGGAGGCCTGGTCGTGGACCGGGCCGCGGGGGCGTTGATCCCCGGAATAACCTCCAGGTAACCTCCAGGTAACCTCCAGGTAACCTCCAGGTAACCTTCCCAAGCTGATATAGCTCTCAGCTGGTGATTGATGTAGCTTAGAGCAGCTGGCATTTCTTCTCTTGGATAAGTGAATGTCAGTGTACAGTCGTCTGCATATGCATGTGATTCTGGGATGAGATGAAGAAGGTCGTTGAAGTAGACATTCCATAACAGTGGACCCAGCACGCTTCCTTGTGGAACACTTGCCCCAATAGGATGCCTTGCTGATTCCGTTCCATTGAGGACTACACTTAGAGATCTACCATGAAGGTAATCACTGAGGAGACATAGCGTAGAGCCTGCGGTGGTTATTCCGGGGCGTTGATCCCCGGAATAACCTCCAGGTACCACCGCCACCACCACCACTATCATCACCACTACCACCATCATCACCACCACCACCATCATCACCACCACCACCATCATCACCACCACCACCACCACCACCACCACCATCATCATCATCACTATCACCACCATCATCACTATCACCACCACCATCATCACTCTCACCACCACCACCACCACTGTCACCACCACCACCACTGTCACCACCACCACCATCATCACCACCACCATCATCACTATCACCGCCACCACCATCATCACTATCATCACCACCATCATCACTATCACCACCACCATCATCACTCTCACCACCACTGTCACCACCACCACCATCACCACTGTCACCACCACCACCACTATCACCACCACCACCACTATCACCACCACCACCACTCGCCACCACCACTATCACCACCACTATCACCACCACCACTATCACCATCACCACCACCATCACCACTGTCACCATCACCACCACTATCACCACCACCACCATCACCACGTGCCCATGCGAGGCAGGTTCAAGTCTACTACCGCCTTAAGCCAATGCCCCAACCTAGTCAGGTCAGGTCACATTCACTTAAGGAAGGAACACGGCAACTGACCTAGTAGCACAAGTTAATCAGGTCCAACTCACACCCACTCATGTATTTATCTAACCTATTTTTAAAACTACACAACGTTTTAGCCTCAATAACTGTACTTGGGAGTTTGTTCCACTCATCCACAACTCTATTACCAAACCAGTGCTTTCCTATATCCTTCCTGAATCTGAATTTTTCCTACTTAAAACTATTGCTGCGAGTCCTGTCTAGGCTAGATATTTTATGTAAGATAAATAAAGTAAGTCTATAAAGTAAGTAAAGTGCTAACCTCCACATTATCAAGAGTTTCGAAAGTGTTTTAAGAAGTAAGATACCGATGACATGGATCGTCAGAAAGTTGCAGAACCCAAGCCAACACAGGTTTAGAACTGGTCGTTCCTGCCTCTCGCAGTTGCTGGACCATTACCATATGGTCTCAGGTGCATACTGCATCTGTACAATGCAGGTGCAGTATACACTGACTTTGTAAGAGCCTCTGAGATGCATGACCACGGGGGTAATAACATAAAATGCTTCCACGAGAAATAACTGGAAAAGTGGGCAGATGGATTTTTAATTTCCTAACTTTATCTAAGCTTCGTAACTGATAGCGAGGGGCGGATGTGCTATGAAACTTATGAAGCTTAAGCTTGAGGGCCCCAAATCCCGGAAGGGCCCCAGTACCTGCCTACGTGAAGTCTGCCTGGAGGGTATTCCGGGGATCAACGCCCCCGCAGCCCCGGCCCAACAGGCCCTGATCCACCAGGATGTTGATCATGGCCTTATCAACCAGGCTGTTACAGCTGGCCGCACGTAGTCCAACATACGAACCACAGCCCGGCTGATCCGGCACCGATTTGTATCTGTCCGTCTCCCTCTTGAAGGCAGCCAGGGGCTTATTGGTAATTCCTCTTATGTATGGGGAGAGGCTGTTAAATAGTCTTGGGCCCCGGACACTTATGGTGTTTTCTTTTAGTGTACCAATGGCGCCCCTACTTTTCATTGGGGGTATTTTGCATCGCCTGCCCGGTCTTTTACTTTCGTAGGGAGTGATTTCTGTGTGCAGATTTGGGACCATTCCTTCTAGGATTTTCCAAGTGTAGATTATGATATCTCTCGCCTCTGTTCCAGTGAGTACAAGTCAAGTGCTTCCAAGCATTCCCAGTAGTTAAGGTGTTTGATGGAACTTATACGTGCAGTAAAATTTCTCTGTACACTCTCTAGATCTGCGATTTCACTTGCTTTGAACGGAGATGTTAATGTACAGCAGTATTCCAGCCTAGAGAGAACAAGTGATTTGAAAAGGATCATCATTGGCTTGGCATCTCTCGTTTTGAACGTTCTCATTATCCATCCTATCATTTTCTTTGCACGTGCGATCGTGGCACTGTTGTGATCCTTGAAAGTGAGATCCTCAGACATTACTACTCCCAGGTCCCTTACATTATTTTTTCGCTCTATTGTATGAACAGAGTTTATAGTATACTCAGGCCTAGTTATTATTTCCTCCAGATTTCCATAACGGAGTAGTTGGAATTTGTCTTCATTGGACATCATATTGTTCTCCGTTGCCCAATGGATGACACTCTCGTGCAGATCCTAGTATCGTCTGCAAAGGATGACACGGTGCTGTGGTTTACATCTCTGTTTATGTCTGATATGAGAGTGAGAAACAGGATGGGGGCGAGTACTGTGCCTTGTGGAACAGAGCTCTTCACTATGGCAGCCTCCGATTTAACTCTGTTGACCACTACTCTGTGTGTTCGATTGGTTAGAAGGTTGAAGATCCATCTCCCCACTTTCCCAGTTATTCCTTTAGCACGTATTTTGTGTGCTATTACGCCATGATTGCACTTGTCAAAGGCTTTTGCAAAGTCTGTGTATATTACTTCTGCATTCTGTTTTTCTTCCAGTGCATCCAAGACCATATCATAGTGATCCAGTAGTTGTGAGAGGCAGGAGCGACCTGCCCTGAACCCATGTTGCCCTGGATTGTGTAGTTTTTGGGTAGCCTCTTTAGTTCACATTGCTTTGAAATTTTGGGTCTACTGTATGAGATGGTTTTAAAAAATAATAATGTTAATATATAGAGTAATTCAATACAAGCTTCAGGTCCACAAAAATGTAGGTCCACCACTGCTGATAGAACCCAAAGAATGATAGTAAACCGTGCATTCAGTGGCTGCTACAGTGAAAAGTTGTCCCCCAAGGCACGGTACTCGCTCCACTCCTCTTCTTCGTCACCCTTAGACTGAAGTATCTCATAGCTAATGCTGATATGCGGCGTTTTTCATTATTATTAACAAATGGTTCTTTAGTTAATTGTATCTAGTCTTGTAACTGCGTACCAGGTTTGTATGTATATCAGGATTTTCCTCATTTCTCAGACCCGCCTGTTTCTAAACCTTTCCTTCAATTCTTCAAGCATATTTGTGACCATTGGCATTATTTCCATTGTTTTGAAAGTTCTCATTATCCACCACGTCAACTTTCTAGCTGTCGTGACCTATGTCTTGTGTTCTTTGAAAGAGAGGTCAGCTCACGTAATTACTCCGAGCTCTTTCACGTGTTCCTTTCATTCTGTTTGATGATCCACTTGAGTTTTGTATACAGTGTCTCTCTGATTTCTTCATTCTTTGTACATCTCAGCAGTTGGAACTTATCACCACTGAACGTCAGGTTGTTCTCCACTGCAAACTGGAAAACACTGCTTAGATGTAACTGTGACGGGTGTATTTATCTGTCTCCTATAAGTTTAAGAAGCAACAGAGGTTCCAGGACAGTGCCTTGGGGTACTGATTTTCTTGTTAGGTAAGACACATATGCAACAGTTAGGTATCTTTATTTCGAAACGTTTCGCCTACGCAGTAGGCTTCTTCAGTCGAGTACAGAAAAGTTGATAGAAGCAGAAGAGACTTGAAGACGATGTAATCAGTCCATCACCCTTAAAGTTGTGTCTTACCTAACAACCTGTCGGTATTTTATACCATTTTAATGTTCACTGATTTTCTTCCCTCTCTGATGCTGGATTTTGCTCTGTTTACTCCCACTCTTTGTGTTTTTTCTGCCAGAAAGTTGAAAATCTTTTCGCCTACTTGTCCCGTTATGTCTAAACACTTCATATTGTGTGTGACCACAATTCAGGCTTATTTGGCAAGTCATTTACGTCCACCAGAGTCCAGTTACTGATGCTTGTGAGACCCCACTCGTCACCCTTGTAAACCCCGTTAATTCCTTCCTTACTATTGCCCCTTCCAGCCTGCCCTGTTGCCCCTGCTACCCCTGCCTGCCCTGCTGCCCCTACTGACCCTGCTGTCTTTGCTTGCATGTAATACCTTCGAAGGGTTTCAAGAGTTTAGGTCGTCTATGTTGTTAGAATGTGTGGTTACACAACATGACCGCCATGTTGGTAGCACCATCACATGGCCGCCATGTTGGTAGCACCATCACATGGCCGCCATGTTGGTAGCGCCATCATATGGCCGCCATGTTTTTAACACCATCACATGGCCGCCATGTTGGTAACACCATCACATGACCGCCATGTTGGTAGCACCATCACATGGCCGCCATGTTGGTAGCACCATCACATGATCGCCATGTTGGTAACACCATCACATGGCCGCCATGTTGCAGCTGACTCTCACGACTCATAAGACACACTGAGACACATTCACTGGCCTATACTGGAGTATGCAGCACCAGTTTGGAACCCTCACCTAGCCAAGCACGTAAGGAAACTAGAAAAAGTGCAAAGGTTTGCAACAAGACTAGTCAAGGAGGTAAAGGGTATGTCCTACGAGGAGAGGCTAAGGGAAATCAACCTGACGACACTGGAAGACAGGAGAGATAAGGGGGATATGATAACGACATATAAAATACTGAGAGGAATAGACAAGGTGGACAGAGACAAGATGTCCCAGAGATGGAGCACAGCAACAAGGGGACACAGTTAGAAAGTTGAAGACTCAATGGAACCACAGGGAAGTTTGGAAGGTATTTCTTCAGTCACAGAGTTGTCAGATAAAGACGGAATAGTCTGCGGAAGGATGCATTGGAGGCAGGATCCATACATAGCTTTAAGGAGAGGTATGATAAAGCTCATGGAGCGGGTAGAGTGACTGAGTAGTGACCAGTGAAGAGGCGGGGCCAGGAACTCAGGCTCGAACCCTGCAAGCACAACTAGGTTGAGTTACACTCATTGAAGAACACTGAGACACCATTGAGACACACTTGAGGACACACTGGTGACACGTTGAGACACACTGAGACACACTGAGACACATTGAGACACACTGAGACACACTGAGACACATTGAGACACACTGAGACACATTGAGACACACTGAGACACATTGAGACACACTTGAGACACACTGAGACAAGCTGAGACACATTGAGACACATTGAGGGACACATTGATACACACTGAGGACACATTGAGGAAACTGAGAACATTGAGGACACATCATTGAGACACACTGCGACACATTGAGACACACTGAGATACACTGAGACCAAGTGAGACAACTCGAGACCATTGAGTCACAACGAGACTCACTGAGACACAATGAGACACACTGGACACATGAGAAACACCACTGAGACACTTGAGACAAAAATGAGATACCGACACAATGGGATACAAGGAGACACATTGGAACACATTGAGACACGTGGCGACACGCTGAGACAACTGAGACACACTGAGACCATGAGACACATTGAGACCCGCTGAGAAACACTGAGACACGCTGAGACAACGGAGGACACACTGAGACACGCTGAGGACAAATGAGACACAATGAGACACACTGAGGGACCCAATTGAGACACATTGAGACACACTGAGGACACATTGAGACACCACTTGAGACAAGCTGTGACACATTGTGACATTGTGGACACATTGAGCACACACTGAGGCACATTGAGACCTGAGACAATTGAGACACTGAGGAACATTGGACACATTGAGACCACAACTGAGCACACTGAGGACACATTGAGACACATCGGAGACACACTGAGACACCTTGGACACACTGAGACACATTGGAGACACACTGAGGACACTTTGAGACCACACTGGATACACTGAGATAAGCTGAGACACACTGGAGACACATTGAGGGACACATTGGAGACACACTGAGACACATTGCGACACATCGAGAACAATGAGAACATGAGACACACTGGCACATTGAGGACACATTGAGATACAGAGACAGCAATGAGACACAATTGGATACAATGGACCTCATTGAGACACGCTGAGGACAACTGAGACACGCTGAGACACACTGAGGACAGTATGAGATCACCACAGAGACAACAATGAGACTCATTGAGGACACATGAGGGTCACGCTGAGTGAGACACTCTGAGAACACATGAGCCACGCTGAGACACACTGAGCCAACATTGAGAACAGAGACCACACAGACACGCTGAGAAAACTGCGACACAATGCGACACGCTGAGACACGCTGAGGACACTGAGACACGCTGTGAGACGCGGCTGAGACACACTGAGAACACACTTAAGTCACATGAGGACACGCTGAGGGACACATTGAGATACAGAGACACAATGGGATACAATGAGACACAGAGGACAGAATGAGACACCCCCCCCTCATTGAGAACAATGAGACACGCTGAGACACACTGAGACACACTGAGACACACTGAGACACGCTGAGACACGCTGAGACGCGCTGAGACACGCTGAGACACGCTGAGACACGCTGAGTCACATGAGAACGTGAGGACGCGCTGAGACCACTGTGGACACACTGAGGACACACTGAGACACGCTGAGACACACTGAGACACACTGAGACACACTGAGACACACTGAGACACGCTGAGACACACTGAGACACACTGAGACACGCTGAGACACACTGAGACACGCTGAGACACACTGAGACACACTGAGACACGCTGAGACACACTGAGACACACTGAGACACGCTGAGACACACTGAGAACACGCTGGACACACTCGTGACACCATCTGAGACACGCATGAGGGACACACTGAGACACGCTGAGACAACTCCAGACACACTGAGACACACTGAGACACGCTGAGACACACTGAGACACGCTGCCTGAACCCTGAGACACATTTGTCTTAATGGATAATTTCAGACTTTTTTACATTAAATATATTTTATTGTATATTTATTTAAGCTAAAATAAAGAGGAATTTGGCTGTATGATATTATCTGGCCATGTGGGTGCGTTTATGTTGACTTCCACTGTGGTGGTTTCTGTTGACTTACCCATGTGGTAGGTTTATGTTGACTGCCATGTGGTGGTGTAGGTTGACTTTCCATGTTGGTGGTTTATGTTGGGGGGGAAACCCTTTACCCATGTGTGGTTTTATGTTGACTTACTATGTGGTGGTTTATGTTGACTTACCTTGTGGTGGTTTATGTGATTACCATGTTGGTGGTTTATGTTGACTTACCATGTGGTGGTTTATGTTGACTTACATTGTGGTGTTTCTGTGTGAACGTACTTGTGGTGGTTTTTATGTTTTTGACTTACCATGGGTGGTTTAAGTTGACTTACCATGTGGTGGTTTATGTTTGACTTACCATGGGTGGTTTATGTGGACTTACATGTGGTGGGTTTATTGTTGGACTTACCATGTTGGTGGTTTATGTTGACTTACCATGTAGGTGGTTTATGTTGACTTACCATGTGGTGGATTTATGTTGACTTACCATGTGGTGGTTTATTGTTGACTTACCATGTGGGGGTTTATGTTGACTATGCCATGTGGTGGTTATGTGACTTGCCATTGGTAGTTTATTGTTGACTTGCCATGTGGTGGTTTTTGTTGACTTGCCATGTTGTGTTTTGTTGACTTACCATGTGGTGGTTTATGTTGACTTGCTGTGGTAGTTTATGTTGACTTCCAATGTGGTGGTTTATGTTGACTTACCATGTGGTGGTTTATGTTGACTTACCATGTGGTGGTTTATGTTGACTTGCCATGTGGTAGTTTATGTTGACTTGCCATGTGGTGGTTTATGTTGACTTGCCATGTGGTGGTTTATGTTGACTTGCCATGTGGTGGTTTATGTTGACTTGCCATGTGGTGGTTTATGTTGACTTACCATGTGGTGGTTTATGTTGACTTGCCATGTGGTGGTTTATGTTGACTTACCATGTGGTGGTTTATGTTGACTTACCATGTGGTGGTTTATGTTGACTTACCATGTGGTGGTTTATGTTGACTTACCATGTGGTGGTTTATGTTGACTTGCCATGTGGTGGTTTATGCTTGGCAGACTCTTGGTCATTCCGAGGTGAGGTGGATCAAGGTAGTTATACTGGTGGTAGTTCACTCTCACCTCTGGTTGAGGAAACATCTAGCCTTGGGACCGGGATTCTCGACTTGAGCGACACATTGTTGAGGATAACATAAGATAAGATAAGATTTCGTTCGGATTTTTAACCCCGGAGGGTTAGCCACCCAGGATAACCCAAGAAAGTCAGTTCGTCATCGAGGACTGTCTAACTTATTTCCATTGGGGTCCTTAATCTTATCCCCCAGGATGCGACCCACACCAGTCGACTAACACCCAGGTACCTATTTGCTGCTAGGTGAACAGGACAGGTGTAAGGAAACGTGTCGGAATTTCCACCCGCCGGGAATCGAACCCGGGCCCTCCGTGTGTGAAGCGGGAGTTTTAGCCACCAGACCACCGGGCCACATTACGTCTGTGTTGGTAATATCCATCTATAAATGAGATGTGTCAGTCTTCAGTCCTTGAAAAACAATGTTACAATACCAATTGCACTGCATATCATCTATAAAGGACCAGGAGGCACACACCCCATACAACACATCATAGTAGCTATGGTAGCTATGACAACACCCCAAGTGATTTTTTAGTGGTAGGAAACGAAGAAAGAAAATGGAAAGAAATAACCAAAATAGTCCACCACCTTGGAGCCTTGTTGGACTGGAGGAACAGCCAGTGGCACCTCCGGGCTCACAGTGGCGCCTCCGGGCTCACAGTGGCGCCTCCGGGCTCACAGTGGCACCTCCGGGCTCACAGTTACTGATGCCAACAACAAAATCCCCCCAACAAATATGCAACACAACCTCAGGGCCTTAAGCCATCCACAAACAACAAAATGCCTTTCATTAGTGGACTTCTAGGGGAGTCAAATGCAGTGTTTGCAGCCTTCACAGAGACCCACGCAAAAGATTACTTTGACAGTGAAATATGGATACCTGGATACAATCTTTTCAGATACGACAGAAAGAACAGGCAACAAGGGGGTGTTGGCCTGTATATCAAAGAGTCTCTCATTTGCACAGAGATACTGAACACCACAAATGATGTAGTTGAAGTTCTGACAATAAAAATCAAGAACCAAAACTTAGTCATTGTACTTGTATATAAGCCAACGGATGCAACTTCCCAACAGTTCACAGAACAACTGTCAAAAATTGACTCCTGTCTGGATAACTTTCCAGCTCCATCCCCAAACATCTTGCTGCTTGGTGACTTCAGTCTAAAACACACTAAATGGAAGAATATTACAAATAATGTAGTAGCAGAAATAATCCCTGGAGGCAGCTCAGATGAAAGGCCACACACGCAGGAGCTGCTGAATTTCTGCAACAAACACACCCTAAGTCAGCAGATAGTGGAGCCAACAAGACTGGAGAACACACTGGACCTTATTTTCACAAATAATGAGGACCTGGTAAGAAATATAACAATATCAAAAACAACAAATTCTGATCACAATCTAATCGAAGTCCAGAATTGCATGCACAGGAGTCCTGATCAGCAAGATACATACAGTTATGAGAGTACCTTTACCAAATTCAACTTCAACAACAAGAACATCATCTGGGATCAGGTAAACTATGCCCTAAATGAAACATGCTGGGAGGATATCTTAAATTACATGGACCCTAACCAATGCCTCGAAAAGATCACCCTATTGGTAGCTAAAGTATGTTCAAGGTATATTCCTATAAGACAAAAGAAAAGAAGTAAACTGGAGAGAGAGAGACGCTCCCTCTACAGGAGAAGACGAAGAATCATTGAGCTCCTCAAGAATGCCAGATTATCTGATACACGGAAGGAAGTGCTAACCAGGGAAGTGGAAAATATTGAGCTGAAGTTAAAGGACTCATACAGGATCCAGGAGAGACAAGAAGAGCTAAAAGCGATTAATGAAATTGAAAGAAATTCGAAATATTTCTTTTCATATGCCAAAAACAAGTCAAAAACCACTTCTGGTATAGGGCCCCTGCTCAGACAAGATGGATCCTACACTGACGACAACAAAGAAATGAGCGAGATACTGAAATTGCAGTATGACTCAGTGTTCAGCGAGCCACTAACCAGTTTAAAGATAGACGATCCAAACAATTATTTCGTGAATGAGCCTCAAAACCCTGGCAATGTAGGCCAGATTTATGACATAACTTTAGCTCCACTAGACTTTGAGACAGCCATCGACGACATGCCCATGCACTCAACCCCTCTCACGGGCCCTAAGTATGCTATGGAGAAGGAGCTTAGACAGAGGCGAGATTCCACAGTCACTAAAAACAACAGATATAGCCTCACTCCATAAAGGTGGCAGCAAAGCAGTAGCTAAGAACTATAGACCAATAGCTTTAACTCCCACACCATACAAATCTTTGAAAGAGTTCTAAGAAACAGGATAGCAAACCACCTGAACTCCCAAAAATTGCACAACCCAGGGCAACATGGCATCAGAGTAGGTCGCTCCTGCCTTTCGCAACTGCTTGACCACTATGATATGGTCCTAGATGCACTGGAAAACAAACAGAATGGGATGTAGTATACACAGACTTTGCAAAAGCCTTTGACAAGTACGACCATGGTGTAATAGCACACAAAATGCGTGCTAAAGGGATAACCGGCAAAGTAGGCAGATGGATCTTCAACTTTCTAACCAATCGCACACAATGAGTAGTGGTAAACAGAGTTAAATCAGATGCTGCCATAGTGAATAGCTCTGTCCCACAGTCGCACCTATCCTGTTCCTTATTCTCATATCAGACATAGACAGAGACGTAAACCACAGCACTGTATCATCCTTTGCAGACGATACTAGGATCTGCATGAGAGTGTCATCCAGTGAGGACACGGCAAAGCTCCAAGAAGATATAAACCAAGTTTTCCAATGGCAACAGAGAACAATATGATGTTCAATGAAGACAAATTCCAACTACTCCGTTATGGAAAACTGGAGGAAATAATAACTAGAACTGAGTATACTACAAACTCCAATCACACAATAGAGCGGAAAAGTAATGTGAGAGACCTGGGAGTGGTAATGTCTGAAGACCTCACCTTCCAGGACCACAACAATGCCACTATCACAGCTGCGAGGAAACTGATAGGATGGATAATGAGAACATTCAAGACAAGAGATGCTAAGCCAATGATGGTCCTCTTTAAATCACTTATTCTCTCTAGGTTGGAATACTGCTGTACATTAACATCTCCATTCAAGGCAGGTGAAATTGCAGAGCTAGAGAATGTACAGAGAACCTTTACTGCACGTATAAGTTCCATCAAACATCTTAACTACTGGGAGCGCCTGGAAGCACTTGACTTGTACTCACTGGAGCGCAGGCGAGAGAGATATATCATAATCTACACCTGGAAGATTCTCGAGGGACTGGTCCCTAATATGCACACAGCAATCACTCCATACGAAAGCAAAAGACTTGGCAGGTGACGCAACATACCCCTAGTGAAAAGTAGGGGCGCCACTGGTACACTAAGAGAAAACTCAGTAAGTGTCCGGAGCCCAAGACTGTTCAACAGCCTCCCACTCGTACGTTGGATTGCGTGCGGCCAGCAGTAACAGCCTCGTTGATCAGGCCCTTATCCACCGCGAGGCCTGGTCGTGGACAGGGCCGCGGGGGCGTTAATCCCCGGACTGCCCTGCAGATAGGCAGGAGACACTAAGTGAGACACAGAGACACACGGAGTGAGACACACTGGTCTCAGTTGATCTCTAAGAGCGTCAACAAGAATCTCTGTTACTTGGAATTTGATGAGAGGCTGTGACACCCTCCTTGTCCCACGCCCACGCCCACGCCCACGATTGTCAGCTAGGGGGCGTATGAATGGGTGGGGGAGGGATTGGAGTGGGGGGAGTGGGCAATAAAGGAGCAGAGGGTTCGTTGATAAAGACCGTCTTAGGGGAAAAAGAGGGGGGTGGCGAGGGAGAGGAAAGGGAAGGAGAGGGAGAGGGTGGCGAGGGTGAGGAAAGGGGAGGAGAGGGAGAGAGAAAAAAGAGGCGAACAAAAGAGATGGGGAATAAGAAGTGATATCTTAAGAGAACCTTGTGGAAGGATGGGGGAGGGGAGTACTATGGGAGAGGAGTAAGAGTACAGTGGGGTGAGGAGAGAGAAAATTACTATGGGTTGACATGGGGAGGGGAAGTTTACCGTGGGTTGGCAGGGGGAAGGGAGCTTACCACGGGTTGAGAGGGAGGGGGAGCTTATCATGTGTGGAGGGGGAGGGGAGCTTGCCATGGGTTGAGGGGGGAAGGAGAGCTTACCATGGGTTGAGGGGGGAGGGTAGCTTACCGTGGGTTGAGGGGAGGGAAAGTTTACCATGGGTTGAGGGGGAGCTCACCATGGGTTGAGTTGGAGGGGGAGCTTACCATGGGTCGAGGGGGAGCTCACCATGGGTTGAGTTGGGGGGGAGCTTACCATGGGTTGAGGGGGGAGGGTAGCTTACCATGGGTTGAGGGGGAGGGAAAGCTTACCATGGATTGAGGGGGAGGGAAAGCTTTACCATGGGTTGAGGGGGAGGGAAAGCTTACCATGGGTTGAGGGGAGGGAAAGCTTACCATAGGTTGAGGGGGAGGGGGAGCTTACCATGGGTTGAGGGGGAGGGGGGGAGCTTACCATGGGTTGAGGGGAGGGGGAGCTTACCAGGGGTTTTGAGGGCGGGGAGCTTACCATGGGTTGGGGGAGCGGGGGGATTTTAAACTTTTGGGGGAGGGGGAGCTTACCATGGGTTGAGGGGAAGGGGAGCTTACCATGGGTTGAGGGCAGGGGGAGCTTACCATGGGTTGAGGGCAGGAGGAGCTTACCATGGGTTGAGGGGGAGGGGGGAACTTACCAGGGATTGAGGGGGAGGGGGGAGCTTACCAGGGGTTTTAAAGGGGGAGGGGGGAACTTATCATGGATTGAGGGGGAGGGGGAGCTTAGCATGGGTTGAGGGGGGGGGGGGAGTTACCATGGGTTGAGGGGGGCTTACCATGGGTTGAGGGGGAGGGAAGCTTACCATGGGTTGAGGGGGAGGGGGAGCTTACCATGGGTTGAGGGGAGCTTACCATGGGTTGAGGGGGGAGGGGGAGCATACCATGGGTTGGGGGGAGGGGGGGGCTTATCATGGGTTAAGGGGGAGGGGGGAGCTTCCCATGGGTTGAGGGGGGGGGGAGCTTCCCATGGGTTGAGGGGGGAGGGGGAGTTCCCAAATGGGTTGAGGGGGAGGGGGAGCTTACCATGGGTTGAGGGGGGGGGGGGGAGCTTCCCATGGGTTGAGGGGGGGGGGGAGCTTTACCATGGGTTGAGGGGGGGGGGGGAGCTTACCATGGGTTGAGGGGGGAGGGGAGCTTACCATGGGTCGAGGGGGAGCTCACCATGGGTTGAGTTGGAGGGGGAGCTTACCATGGGTTGAGGGGGGGGGGTAGCTTACCATGGGTTGAGGGGGGAGGGGAAAGCTTACCATGGATTGGGGGGGAAAGGGGAAAGCTTACCATGGGTTGAGGGGAGGGAAAGCTTAAACCATAGCTTGAGGGGGGGGGGGGAGCTTTACCATGGGTTGAGGGGGAGGGGGAGCTTCCCATGGGTCGAGGGGGAGCTCACCAGGGTTGAGTTGGAGGGGGAGTTTTACCATGGGTTGAGGGGGAGGGTTTTAGCTTACCATGGGTTGAGGGGGAGGGAAAGCTTACCATGGATTGAGGGGAAGGGAAAGCTTACCATGGGTTGGGGGGAGGGAAAGCTTACCATAGGTTGAGGGGGAGGGGGAGGGGAGCTTACCATGGGTTGTGGGGGAGGGGGAGCTTACCATGGGTTGAGGGGAGGGGGAGCTTTACCATGGGTTGAGGGCAGGGGAGCTTACCATGGGTTGGGGGCCCAGGGGGAGTTTACCATGGGGGGAGGGGGAGTTTTACCATGGGTTGAGGGGAGGGGGAGCTTACCATGGGTTGAGGGCAGGGGAGCTTACCATGGGTTGAGGGCAGGGGAGTTTACCATGGGGGGGGGGGGGAGAGCTTACCATGGGTTGAGGGGAAGGGGGCTTCCCATGGGTTGAGGGCAGGGGAGCTTTCCATGGGTTGAGGGCAGGAGGAGTTCCCATGGGTTGAGGGCAGGGGGGCTTACCATGGGTTGAGGGGGAGGGGGAACTTACCATGGATTGAGGGGAGGGGGAGCTTACCATGGGTTGAGGGGGAGGGGGAGCTTACCATGGGTTGAGGGGGAGGGGGAGCTTACCATGGGTTGAGGGGGAGGGGAACTTACCAGGGTTGAGGGGAGGGGGAGCTTACCAGGGGTTGAGGGGAGGGGAAAGCCTACCATGGGTTGAGGGGGGGGGGAGCTTACCATGGGTTGGGGGGAAAGGGGGAATTACCATGGGTTGAGGGGAGGGGGAGCTTACCATGGGTTGAGGGGGAGGGGAGCTCACTATGGTTTGAGGGGGGGGGGAGCTCACTATGAGTTGAGGGGGAGGGGGAGTTTTACCATGGGTTGAGGGGGAGGGGAGCTTACCATGGGTTGAGGGGGAGGGGGAGCTTTACCATGGGTTGAGAGGGGGGGGAGTTACATGGGTTGAGGGGGAGGGGGAGCTTACCATGGGTCGAGGGGGGAGGGGAGCTTACCAGGGGTTTTGAGGAGGAGGGGGAGCTTACCATGGGTTGAGGGGGAGGGGGAGCTTACCATAGGTTGAGGGGGAGGGGGGAGCTTACCATGGGTTGAGGGGGAGGGGGGAGCTTACATAGGTTGAGGGGGAGGGGGAGCTTACCATAGGTTGAGGGGGAGGGGGGCCTTACCATAGGTTGAGGGGGAGGGGGAGCTTACCATAGGTTGAGGGGGAGGGGGGCTTACCATGGGTTGAGGGGGAGGGAGCTTACCATAGGTTGAGGGGGAGGGGAGACTTACCATAGGTTGAGGGGGAGGGGGAGCTTACCATAGGTTGAGGGGGGGAGGGGGAGCCTACCATGGGTTGAGGGGGGGGGGGGGAGCCAAACCATAGGTTGAGGGGAGGGGGGCTTCCCATAGGTTGAGGGGGGGGGGAGCCTCCCCTGGGTTGAGGGGGGGGGGGGGAGCCTACCATAGGTTGAGGGGAGGGGGAGCCCTACCATGGGTTGAGGGGGAGGGGGAGCCTCCCATGGGTTGAAGGGGAGGGGAAGCCTACCATGGGTTGAGGAGAGGGGGACCCTACCATGGGTTGAGGGGGAGGGGGAGCCTACCATGGGTTGAGGGAGGGGGGGGCTACCAGGGGGTTGAGGGGAGGGGGGAGCCTCCATGGGTTGAGGAGAGGGGGAGCCTACCATGGGTTGGGGGGGAGGGGGAGCCTACCATGGGTTGAGGAGAGGGGGGAGCCTCCATGGGTTGAGGGGAGGGGGGGCCTACCATGGGTTGAGGGGAGGGGGACCCTACCATGGGTTGAGGGGAGGGGGAGCCTACCATGGGTTGAGGGGAGGGGGAGCCTACCATGGGTTGCGTTATATCACGTTCAAATAATGAGGAACAAATTGAGAGTTGAATAGAGGAGGGGAGAGAGAGAGGGGAGGAAAAGGGGAGGGGAGAGGGTCGATAGATAGCAGCTGGTGGAACCACGGGACACGGCCTTGATGAATAGATAGTGCAACGGGATAGATATAAGGTTGATAGTTGCAAGGGGAAGTAGAGGAGGGAGAGGCTAGCAAGGCTGACAGTGCTCTGTGCTGAGTGTTGCATGCTGACAGTGCTGCATGCTGACAGTGTTGCGTGCTGACAGTGCTGCGTGCTGACAGTGTTGTGTTTTCCTCAAGAGCTGGACAGGAATCGAACCTGCTGTAAAGTCGTACACAAGGAATAACAAGGAAGATGGGCAGATGGATTACCAACTATCTAACAGAGTAACAGTAAACAGTGAAATCAGTGGCCACTACAGTGAAAATTTCCGTTCTTGAAGCCACTGTTCTCGCCCCACTTCTCTTCCCTATTCTCATATCTGACACAAACAGTGACGTAAACCATAGAGCACTGTATCATGACGTGCAGGTATATAAACCAAGCTGATATAAACCAAACCATACCACGGGCGGGATAGAACCCGTGGTCAGAGAGTCTCAAAACTCCAGACCGTCGCCTTAGCCACTGGACCAGCTAGCCACAATAAGATTCGTCCAACTAGGTATATTTCTACACCATAGGAAGGTTAGCACAGGCACCACTGTGACCACAGATGCAAGTTTTTACAGACGAATCTCCAGCTAGCGTGGCCGTGACGAACTCTAGCTCAAGTCCCAAGTCTTCCAGTGGACCACTGACACAAACAATATGATGTTCAGTGAGGACAAATTTCAGTTACCTGAAGTATACCTGGAGAGGGTTTCCTGGCCCCCACGGCTCGGTCTGATCAACAGGCTGTTACTTCTGGCCGTACGCAAACTGACGTACGACCCACTGCCAGGCTTCCGTCTCGGAAGAACGGAGGAAGTTAAAACAAGATCGGACTATAAGACAAACTCAGTAGAACGTAAGTCAAATATGAGAGACCTGGGAGTGATAATTTTAAATCTCACCTTCAAGGAACACACAAATTTTATTATTGCAACTGTAAGAAAAGCGATAAGTGGATAACTAAAGCCTTCAGAACAAGAGATGCCAAGCCAGGGATGACACTTCAGGTCGCTGGTTCCCTCTAGGCTGGAATATTGCTGTCTACCAAAACCTAGTCATTGTGGTTGTATACAAGCCACCAGATACAACCTCCCAACAGTTCAAGGAACAGCTACTGAAAATCGATTACTGTTTGGAAAACCTTCCAGCTCCATCCCCAAACATCTTACTGCTTGGTGATTTCAACCTAAGGCATACAAAATGGAAAAATGTAGCAAATAATGTTATAGCTGAAACAATCCCCGGAGGTAGCGCAGATGAAAGGTCTCACACACATGAGCTACTAAGTCTCTGCGAAAAACACTCCTTAAGCCAGCAGATAGTGGAGCCAACAAGACTAGAAAACACACTTGACCTTATCTCACAAATAATGAGGACCTGATAAGAGACATAAGAATATCAAAAACAACAAATTCCGATCACAATCTAATCGAAGTCCAGACGTACATGCATAGGGGGTCCTGAACAGCAGAATGCATGTACGGTGAAGGTGTCTTCACAAAATACAATTTCAACAACAAGAACATCAACTGGGACCAGGTAAACCATGTCCTAAACGAAACTTTTGGGGGAAGATGTCTTAAATGACATGGACCCAAACCAGTGCCTTGAAAGGATCAACTTCCTGGTAGGCGAAGCATGTTCTAGGCATATTCCCTAAGAAAGAAGAAGAGCAGGAGTAAACTGGAGAGAAAAAGACGCTCCCTCTACAGAAGACGACGAAGAGTCACTGAGCTCCTTTCAGGAGTGCTAGAATATCTGATACACGAAAGGAGGCGCTGACCAGGGAAGTGGAAACTATCGAACTTAAGCTAAATGACTCTTACAGGAACCAGGAGAGGCAAGGAGGAGCTTAAAGCTATTAGTGAAATTGAAAGAAATTCAAAATATTTCTTTTCATATGCCAAAAACAAGGCAAATACCACATCTAGTATCGGGCCCTTACTAGACAGGATGGGACTTACACAGATGACAAAAGGAAATGAGTGAAATATTGAAATCCCAGTACGACTCTGTGTTTAGTGAACCACTAATCGGTCTGAGGATCGACGACCCAAATGATTTCTTCATGAATGAGCCTCAAAACTCCATAAATGTATGCCAGATTTCCGACATTCCCCTAACTCCGATAGATTTCGAAAAAGCCATTGACAACATGCCTATGCACTCAGCCCGGGCCCCCAGACTCGTGGAACTCTGTTTTCATTAAGAACTGCAAGAAACCCCTCTCGCGTGCCCTAAGTACACTATGGAGGAGGAGCTTGGACATGGGTGAGATTCCACAGTCACTTAAAACAACGGATATAGCCCCGCTCCATAAAGGTGGCAGCAAAGATTAGCTAAGAACTATAGACCAATAGCTCTGACGTCCCACATCATAAAAATCTTTGAAAGAGTGCTAAGAAGCAGGTTTTGCAAATCACCTGGATTCCCAAAATCTGCACAATCCAGGGCAACATGGGTTCAGGGCAGGTCGCTCCTGCCTCTCACAACTACTGGATCACTATGACATGGCCTTGGATGCACTGGAAGAAAATCAGAATGCAGATGTAATATACACAGACTTTGCAAAAGCATTTGACAAATGCGATCATGGTGTAATAGCCATAAAATACGTGCTAAAGGAATAATGGGAAAGTGGGGAGATGGATCTTCAACTTCCTAACAAATCGAACAAAAGAGTAGTGGTCAACGAGTTAAATCGGAGGCTGCCATAGTGAAGAGCTCTGTTCCACAAGGCACAGTACTCGCCCCCATCTTATTCCTTATCCTCATATCAGACATAAACAGAGATATACACCACAGCACCGTATCATCTTTTGCGGGATGATACTAGGATCTGCATGAGGCTGTCATCTGCTGAGGACGCGGTTAACCTCCAAGAAGATATAAACAAAGTTTTCCAGTGGGCGACGGTAAACAATATGATGTTCAATGAGGACAAATTCCAACTACTCCGTTATGGAAAACTGGAGGAGATAATAACTAGAACAGAGTATACTACTGACTCCGGCCATACAATAGAGCAGAAAAATAATGTAAGGGACCTGGGAGTAGTAATGTCTGAGGATCTCACTTTCAAGGATCACAACAGTGCCACGATCGCACGTGCAAAGAAAATGATAGGATGGATAATGAGAACTTTCAAAACGAGAGATGCCAAGCCCATGATGATCCTTTTCAAATCACTTGTTCTCTCTAGGTGGAATACTGCTGTACATTAACATCTCCATACAAAGCAGGTGAAATCGCCAGATCTAGAGAGTGTACAGAGATCCTTTACCGCACGTATAAGTTCTGTCAAGCACCTTAACTACTGGGAACGCTTGAAAGCACTTGACTTGTACTCGTTGGAACGCAGGAGGGAGAGATATATCTAATCTACACTTGGAAAATTTGGAAGGAATGGTCCCAAATCTGCACACAGAAATCACTCCCTACGAAAGTAAAAGACTGGGCAGGCGATGCAAAATGCCGCCAATAAAAAGTAGGGGCGCCATTGGTACACTAAGAGAAAACACCATAAGTGTCCGGGGCCCAAAACTGTTCAAAAAGCCTCCATCAAGCATTAGGGGAATTGCCAATAAACCCCTGGCTGCCTTCAAGAGAGAGCTGGACAGATACCTAAAGTCAGTGCCGGATCAGCCGGGCTGTGGCTCGTACGTCGGACTGCGTGCGGCCAGCAGTAACAGCCTAGTTGATTTAGGCCCTGATCCATCGGGAGGCCTGGTCGTGGACCGGGCCGCGGGGGCGTTGATCCCCGGAATAACCTCCAGGTAACCTCCAGGTACTAACAGCCACCTTCAAGGCGGGTCAAAATGTACTGAGAACCTTCACAGCTCAAATAAACCCAGTCCAGCACCTGGACTACTGGGAGTGCTTGAAGTCCCTAGAACTGTACTCTTCAGAACGTAGGCGAGAAACATGACTCACGAAATCGTAATGACACGATTGCAAACAAACCATACCCCCGGCCGGGATTGAACCCGCGGTCAGAGAGTCTCAAAACTCCAACCCGTCGCGTTAGCCACTAGACCAGCTAGCCACAATAAGATTCATCCAACGCGACGAGCTGGAGTTTTGAGACTCTCTGACCGCGGGTTCAATCCCGGCCGGGGTATGGTTTGTTTGCAATCGCGTCATTACGATTTCGTGAGTCATGTTGACGGCAGTGAAGGGACTTGAGCTAGAGTTCGTCACGGCCACGTTAGCTGGAGATTCGTCTGTAAAAACTTGCATCTGTGGTCACAGAGGTGCCTGTGCTAACCTTCCTATGGTGTAGAAATATACCTAGTTGGATGAATCTTATTGTGGCTAGCTGGTCCAGTGGCTAACGCGACTAGTGGCTAGAGACTCTCTGACCGCGGGTTCAATCCCGGCCGGGGTATGGTTTGTAGGCGAGAAAGATACATCATAATAACCTGCACACTGAAATTAATGCTGATGAACACAGGAGGCTTGACAGACGGTGCAGGATACCTCCAGTTAGCTCAATAAGTGTTAAGGCCCCGCCACTCTTCAACACCCTCCCGTCGTACATAAGGGAGGACCGCCAACAAACTCCTGGCTGTCTTCAAGGGGGAGTTCGACAGAATCCTCAGAACAGTTGCTGTTCAGCCAGGTTGTGGTGCATACGTTGGAGGCATGGTCTGTGGCCCTGTCATACCCGTTCCATAAACTGTATTTGAGGTTGGCTTTTGCCATTTTATCATGGCAGTGGTTTTACTGACGTTCTTATGTGAGAATAACATAGTGACGCTTTGTGTGGGAGGATGTTTTGTGTTTGTGAGTATCCTGAACGTTGTGGTTGTGTCTCCTCTGGTTCATCATGGCTAGTTGGTTAGTTAATGTACGTTACTCAGTTCCTGTGTTAGTGTTGCAAGCCTGAGATTGATAGATAGAAAGATAGATAGATAGATAGAGAGAGAGAGAGAGAGAGAGAGAGAGACGAGAGAGAGAGAGAGAGAGAGAGAGAGAGAGAGAAGGAGAGGAAGAGAGAGAGAGAGAGAGAGAGAGAGAGAGAGAGAGAAAGAGAGAGAGAGATGAAAGTGAGATAGTGTGAGAGCTTAACATGACCGTGGGAGCAGAGTAGAGTTACTGTGTCCATGTCCGCACTACCCTCCCTCACTACCCTCCCTCACTACCCTCCCTCACTACCCTCCCTCACTACCCTCCCTCATACCCTCCCTCATACCCTCCTCACTACCCTCCCTCACTACCCTCCCTCACTACCCTCCCTCACTATCCTCCCTCATACCTCCCTCACTACCCTCCCTCACTACCCTCCCTCACTACCCTCCCTCACTACCCTCCCTCACTATCCTCCCTCATTTCCCTCCCTCACTGCCCTCCCTCACTGCCCTCCCTCACTACCCTCCCTCACTAACCTCCCTCATACCCTCCCTCATACCCTCCATCACTACCCTCCATCACTACCCTCCCTCACTACCCCCCCTAACTACCCTCCCTAACTACCCTCCCTCACTACCCTCCCTCACTCCCCTCCCTCATTTCCCTCCCTAACTACCCTCCCTCACTACCCTCCCTAACTACCCTCCTTCACTACCCTCCTCACTACCTCCCTCACTACCCTCCCTCACTACCCTCCCTCTCTACTCTCCCTCACTACCCTCCCTCACTACCCCCCCTCACTACTCTTCACTACTCTCCCTCACTACCCTCCCTCACTACTCTCCCTCACTACCCTCCCTCACTACTCTCCCTCACTACTCTCCCTCACTACTCTCCCTCACTACTCTCCCTCACTACCCTCCCTCACTACTCTCCCTCATACTCTCCCTCACTACTCTCCCTCGCTACTCTCCTCACTACCCTCCTTCACTACTCTACCTCACTACTCTCCCTCACTACTCTCCCTCACTACTCTCCCTCACTACTCTCCCTCACTACCCTCCCTCACTACTCTCCCTCACTACTCTCCCTCACTACCCTCCCTCACTACTCTCCCTCACTACCCTCCCTCATACTCTCCCTCACTACTCTCCCTCACTACTCTCCCTCACTACTCTCCCTCGCTATCTCCCCCACTACCCTCCTTCATACCCTCCCTCACTACTCTCCCTCACTACCCTCCCTCACTACTCTCCCTCACTACTCTCCCTCACTACCCTCCCTCTCTTGTGTAGTAATAGTTACTAGTTATCAAAGACACTTGTCGATAGACACTTGGCCTTTTGTGTGTGGGGGTTTCTGGGGTCAATGCCCCCGCGGCCAGGTCCATGACTAGACCTCGTGGTGGATCAGGGTCTGATCAGCCAGGCTATTACTGCTGGCCGCACGTAAACCGACGTACGAACCACAGCCCTGCTGGTGGTGAAGAGAGATGGACCAAGGCAGACATGGTAACGACGTAGAAGGTACTCGGAGCTTTCCTTTCTCTTGTCCCCCCCCCCACGGGTTGTGAGTGGTGGTGGGGAGAGGGAGGGAAAAAGGGGAGAGAAATAAAGGGGAGAGAGATAGAAGTGAGGGTGAGAGGGGAGGTGTTAGCACCAGCAGTGACTGGTGTGGGGGTCACCAGGGGCGGTGCTCCCAGCCACACATCATTACACTCTCAACCATAAGCACGCAGATAAAATGCTCTGCTGAACATATTGTGTGTGTTTGTGTGTAGGGAAACCAGGGGGAGGGTTGATCTAAGGGGAGGTGGAGGGGGATCTGTGGGGAAGGGGTCGTGGAGGAGAGTAGGGTGGATTTATGGGAGGGAAAGGTGCTGGTGGAGGGGTAGGTGGATTTATGGGAGGGAGAAGGGCAGGGTAGGGGTTGACTTTTAGCTTGGGGGTTGATACTGGGGGTCACCACCCCCGCGACCTGGTCCCAGACCAGGCCTTCTGGTTGCTGGCCTAATCGATCAGGTTGTTGGTGGCCGCCGCCTGCAGTCCAGTATATGCACCACAGCCTGGCTGATCAGGAAATAACTTGGGGAACTTATCAAGGTTCTCTTGAAGGCAGCCAGACATGTGTTGACATCTCTCATGCATGAAGGTAGGCTGTTGATGTATTGTTGAATTGTGTACTAGGTAACAGTACTAGTTACAGTACTCAACCTGCCCCTTCTTATCACTACAGGTACCTTGTACCATTTTCCAAGCCTCTTATTTTCATATATAGTAATTTCAGTCTATATTATGATGTCTCTCTCATAAGTTGTAAGGGACTCAAGCACCCCCGGTAATTTAGATTTTTGGACTGGGTATATACGAGGTGTGAAGGTTGTGTGTACATTATCCAGGTGAGTAGTTTCTCCTGCCTTACGAGGGAGAACCAGCGACCTGATGAGTGTCATCACTGGCTTCACATGTCTTGTTTGCAACATTCTAGTTAAAATAACAACAACAGTATCTTTATTTCTACCAGTACATGTACGAGATATACAGACCATAGCTGACATCAGTGATATACTACTATGTTGTTAGGTAAGACTCATATGCAACAGTTAGGTATCTTTATTATGAAACGTTTCGCCTACACAGTAGGCTTCTTCAGTCAAGTACAGAAAAGTTGATAGAAGCAGAAGATACTTAAAGACGATGTAATCAGTCCATCACCCTTAAAGTTTTGAGGTGGTCAGTCCCTCAGTCTGGAGAAGAGCATTGTTCCATAGTATGAAACAATATGGAGATGAAGTGACAGGATGGAGCTTTTTATAGTGCCAAGAGGTGAGACGTAGGCCACTAGGAGAGGTAAGAACTCAGATGTTGAAAGGTCAGGTCCCTCTCAAATCCAGCCGCTCTCACTAGTGGAAGTTGTCGAAGTTGATTGCATATGTGTCTTACCTAACAACCTGTCGGTATTTTATACCATTTTAATGTTCATATAGTACTATGTAGAAAGCTTCTTGTTATTCTGAGCATTTCCCGCAAATTAGGTCAGTTTTGTCCCAGGATGCGACCCACACCAGTCCACTAACACCCAGGTACCCATTTTTACTTATGGGGAATATGGACAACCGGTGTAAACACTTCTGATGTTTCTACCCTCTCTGTGTGAAGCGAGAGCTTTAGCTACCAGGCCGCGGGGCACCGTGTTGTGATTCTTGAATGTAATATCTGACATGATCACTCCCAGTTCTTTCACAATAATGTACATAGACTGTTGCGACCATGGTATAATAGCACACAAAATATGTGATAAAGGAATAACTGGAAACGTGGCCAGATGGGTCTTTAACTCTCTATCCAAGAGAACGCACACAGTAATGGTAAATATAGTCGGAGGCTGCTGTTGTGAAAAGCTGTGTTCCACAAGGCACAGCACTCCCCCTCATCCTGTTCCTCATCCTCATAGACACAGACAGAGATGTAAACCATAGACAGCTGTCATCCATCGTAGACGATTCTAAAATCTGCATGAGACTTATCCACTGAGGACACAGTAAACCTCTAAGTAGATATAAACCAAGTCTTCCAGTGGACCGCAGAGAACAATATGATGTTCAGTGAGGACAAATTCCAGTTACTCTGTTATTGAAAATTTTAGGAAATGGAAGCTGGAACGATGTACAAATAAATTGTAACCGCACAATAGAGTGAAAAGTTAATATACTCGTAATAATTCAGTAAAACACCTTAATTACTGGGAATGGTTGCAGTCACTTGACCTGTACTCCTTGGAGGACAGGCGAGAAAGATACATCATAAGTTACATCTGGAAATTCCTAGAGGAAATGGTCCCAAATGTGCACATAGAAATTACTCCCTACGAAAGTAAAAGACTCGGCAGACGGTGTAACCCGAACGAAAATCAGAGGTGCCATGAGTACACTAAGAGAAAGCACAATAAGTGTCAGGGGCCCAAAAGTTTTCATGAGCTTCCAATTGTTCATAAGAGGGATTACCAGTAGACCCCTGACTGTCTTCAAGAGGGAGTTGGATAAATTCCTAAAGTCAGTGCCTGACCAGCCGGGTGCTGGTTCATACCCTGGATTGCGTGCGGCCAGAACAATCTGATTGATCAGGCCTTGATCCACTGGGATGAAGGTAGTGTATTAGGTGAAATTTGTTCTCAGTGGTCCACTGGAGACGTTAAATCTCAGCTTGGAGATTTAGCGTCCTCAGTGGATGACACTCTCGTGCACACTCTTACTATCGTCTGCAAAGGATCATACAATGTTATGATTTATGTCCCTGTCTGTCAGGTTTATTAAGAATGA
The DNA here is from genome assembly GCF_026875155.1 of Cherax quadricarinatus. Lineage (NCBI taxonomy): Eukaryota > Metazoa > Arthropoda > Malacostraca > Decapoda > Parastacidae > Cherax > Cherax quadricarinatus. Next base: position 27,172,009 of record NC_069407.1, read on the forward strand.
AAAACTGGGGCGAGGACCGTGCCTTGGTGGTGGTGATGGTAGGATGATGGTGGTAGCGGTAGTTGTGGGCATGTTGGTTGGTAGATTGTGGTTTACCCACCAGGTGAGTACCTGATGACCATCACAAGGATCATGGTACCTGCGGGCCACCTACCTACCTCTCAACCACTTTCCCTTCAACCCCCCTCCATCCCATAACCGCTACCATCCCAACCCTCCACCACCACCACCACAACCACCACTACCGCTCATGATCACGCAGAATGACAGAAAGCTCTACTAAATCAACCAAAATGTGATGGATATGTGGGGCAGCGGGCCTCCAGCAGCAACAGCTTGGTTGACCAGGCAACCACCAGACGAGCCTGGCCCATGGCCGGGCTCGGAGAGTAGATAAACTCTTGAAACTCTTCAAAGATATATCAAAGGTAAGATATATCCAGTACATACATACCTATACTCTCCTACCCTTTCCTTTCTTAATAGTTCTTAGCCCTGTAATGTTTCCTTTCCAGCCTGGGAGGCCTGGTCTGAGACCTGGTTTGACACCTGGTCTGACACCCAGCCCTAACATATAACCACTCACATCACAGCTGGTTCCCCATGTGGCCAGCTGCTAGTGTCACAACCGACTAATCTGTACGTCTCTCTCTCTCTCCTGTCATCCAACACAGCCAGCCAGGGCTGGCTGTGTTGGATGACAGGGCGGTTTAGAGTGACATTCCGCTAGTTTGACCGTCCCTTCCCCGAGAAGAGTCATCGGGAAGGCAGGCGAAGGGAGGGATGAGCAAGGCGGGTAGTGGAGAGAAGTTTGTCAGGTCATGTTTTCAGACACTCGGAGAGGGACTGGTGACTGGCTGGCTGCTGGTCCCTGGGGTCTGACCAGAGAGGAACTGGTGGCTAGCTGCTGGTTCCTGGGGTCTGACCAAAGAGGGACAGGTGGCTGGCTGCTGGTTCCTGGGGTCTGACCAAAGAGGGACAGGTGGCTGGCTTCTGTTCCTGGGGTCTGACCAAAGAGGGACAGGTGGCTGGCTGCTGGTTCTTGGGGTCTGACTAAAGAGGGACAGGTGGCTAGCTGCTGGTTCCCGGGGTCTGGCCAGAGAGGGACTAGTGGCCAGGTGGCTGGCTGCTGGTTCCTGGGGTCTGACCAGAGTGGGACTGGTGGCTAGCTTCTGGTTCCTGGGGTCTGACCAGAGAGGGACTGGTGGCTAGCTGCTGGTTCCTGGGATCTGACAGAGAGGGACTGGTTGCTGGTCCCTGGGATCTGACCAGGAACATTGCCACAGGGTATAAAGTCTTTACCCTGCTGTAATTGCAGCTCTCTGCTCCTCTGATTGCTAACAATGACACAGTTGAATCAAAGCTCGCGTCTTGGGCGTGGTCCTTCTTGGAGCTCGATTTGATATGGGGGTAATTGGAGATAATTGGATTCAGGTATGTCAGGTGTGTGGAGATGCCTTTGTCAGGTGTGGAGACGCCTTTGTCAGGTGTGGAGACGCCTTTGTCAGGTATGAGACGCCTTTATCAGATGTGGAGATGCCTTTATGAGGTTTGGAGACGCCTTTATCAGTTGTGGAATGACACTTGTGTGTATCAGGAGTGGTGAGGCTCCTGTGTACTCCGGCTCCGGTAGCAGAAAAACTCTGGAGGCTCAACTGAAGGTGAAGGTACTGAGATTCAAGCAGTTCCACCATAAAGAATTAGACACATGTCCAACATCTGGGTATCTTTATTTGTAGACGTTTCGCCATCCAGTGGCTTTATCAGTACAATACAAAGACATAAGGCGAAGAACTACATACAAAAGATGAGGTAATCAGTCCCTCAGCCTTGGAGTTGGTGAAGAGCACCGTAGTGTTGAAAGAAGTCAGTTCCTTCAAGCAGCACATCCTTCAAGCAGCATATCCTTCAAGCAGCACATCCTTCAAGCATCGCAGGTCACTGTGAAGTTTGTGTATAGACTTGGGACCTTTGGAAACCTGTGGGGGACCTCTCTGGGACCTCTAGGTAACCTCTTCTCTCTTTCAGACTACTACTTAAAGGTACTCCTAAGATTTACACCTCACTGAGTCTACGCTAGCAGCAAGAGATCTTTACATATTTTCCAGCCGCGTTATTCCACCAGCCTTGGCAGTAACAGCCTAGTTGATCAGGCCCTGATCCATCGGGAGGCCTGGTCATGGACCGGGCCGCGGGGGCGTTGATCCCCGAAATAACCTCCAGGTAACCTCCAGGTATATGTGAGCAGGGTAAGCCAGGTATGCCTCTCCACCTTATATACCTTTCCATCTGTAATATACCTTTGATGGGCTTCGAGAGTTTTGTGCTACTCCTTGAGCCTGGTCCTGGGCCCAGGGCCAGGTCTGGACCAGGCTCCTGGGCCCAGGGCCAGGGCTTTCTGCTGCCTGCCAGGTCAACGTGTGTGCTCAACTACTCTCACTTTCAGAGAGATAAATAGTTTAGGGAACCATTTATCTACTGGGGAAACAGAGCTTCATCAGTCCAGTACACAGAAGGATGGGGAAGATCAGGAGGTTGAGGTTATCAGTCCCTCATCCTGGAGTCGAAGTGATCACTCCATCAGTCTTGTCAAGATTAATGGACCATGTGTGAACAAAGTAACTTGTTACTTGATGTGTGAACATTGTTACTTGTTGTATGAACAATGTTACTTGTTGTATGAGCAATGTTACTTGTATGAACAATGTTACTTGTTGTATGAACAATGAACATAAGAACATAAGAACGAAGGAACACTGCAGAAGGCCTACTGGCCCATGCGAGGCAGGTCCAAGTCTCCTACCGGCTTAAGCCAATGCACCCAACCTAGTCAGGTCAGGTCACATTGACTTAAGGGAGGAACACGGCAACCGACCTGGTAGCACAAGCTATCAGGTCTAACTCACACCCACCCACATCTACTCATGTATTTATCCAACCTATTTTTAAAGCTACACAACGTTCTGGCCTCTATAACGGTACTTGGGAGTTTGTTCCACTCATCCACAACTCTATTACCAAACCAGTACTTTCCTATATCCTTCCTGAATCTGAATTTTTCCAACTTAAAACCATTTTCTGCGAGTCCTGTCTAGGCTAGATATTTTCAGCACACTATTTACATCCCTTTATTTATTCCTGTCTTCCATTTATACACCTCAATCATATCCCCCCTAATTCTACGTCTTTCTAGAGAGTGCAGTTTCAGGGCCCTTAGTCTATCCTCATAGGGAAGGTTTCTGATACATGGGATCATCTTTGTCATTTCCCCCTTTGTACATTTTCCAGAGAATTTATATCCATTCTGTAATACGGTGACCAAAAACTGTGCAGCATAATCTAAATGAGGCCTAACCAAGGATGTATAGAGTTGAAGAACAACCTGAGGACTCCTATTAAATTTTTGCTTCTTGATATGAAGCCAAGGATTCTATTAGCTTTATTGCGAACACTTATGCACTGTTGTCTTGGTTTCAGATTACTGCTAACCAGAACTCCTAAATCTTTTTCGCAATCCGTAATATTAAGATCTACATTATTTAGTTTATATGTGGCATGGTTATTGTCCTGTCCAACATTTAGAACTTTGCATTTGTCTATATTAAACTGCATCTGCCACTTCTCCGACCACTGCATCAGTCTATTCAAATCTTCTGGAGTGCTCGAATGTCCTCGTCAGAATGAATTCGACGGCCTATTTTGGTTTCATCGGCAAACTTGCCGATGTCGCTCTTTACGCCCTCATCTATGTCGTTTATGTAGATTGTGAACAGCAGGGGGCCCAACACTGACCCTGTGGAACACCGCTCGTGACGCATTCCCCACTCTGATTTCTCCCATTTATGCAAACTCTCTGCTGCCTATTTGTCAACCATGCTCTATCCAGGAAAAAATTTCTCCTATTCCATGTGCTTTAATTTTCCTCAATAGTCTCTGATGTGGGACCCTGTCAAAAGCCTTACTGAAGTCCATATACACAATATCATATTCATTACCATGATCTACCTCCTCAAATACCTTAGTGAAAAAAGTTAATAAATTCGTAAGGCAGGAACGCCCCTTTGTAAAACATGCTGAGATTCGTTGATTAATTTATGCTTTTCAAGATGGCTACGAACTGCTCGGCAATTATTGATTCCATAAATTTTCCCACTATGGAGGTTAGGCTTATTGGTCTATAGTTCGAAGCTAAGGACCTGTCACCTGTTTTGAAAATAGGTATCACATTTGCCATTTTCATTATCTGGCACCATGCCAGTTTGTAGTGATATGTTGAAAAGATTAGCAAAGGTGTGCTAAGCTCCTCTTTACATTCCTTTAGAACCCTTGCATACAGTTCATCAGGGCCTGGGGATTTGTTAGGTTTTAATTTATCTATTTGCCTAAGGACCTTTGTCCTTGTGACCCTAATAGTGCACAGTTTATTATCGTCCTGTTCTACATAATTTATCATTACTGGAATATCGCTGGTTTATCCTCCTGTGTAAAAACTGAGAGGAAGTATGTTTTTAAAAATTCTACACTTTCCTTTTCACTGTCAGTGAGCTGACCCGAGGAACTTTTGAGTGGGCCTATCTTGTCCCTGATCTTATTCTGTATCCCTGAAAGAATCCTTTTGGGTTGTCTTCGATTCTTTTGCAACTTTAACCTCATAATCTCTTTTTGTTTTTCCCTAATTCCCTTTTTATTTCTCTCTTTAACTGAATATATCGATTTCTTAATTGCCCCTCTCCTCTTTTGATTTGCCTATATATGCCTCTCTTTTGACCAATCAGATATTTTAATCTATTGTTCATCCATTTAGGATCATTTTTGTTACTTGTATGAACAATGTTACTTGTATGAACAATGTTACTTGTTGTATGAACAATGTTACTTGTTGTATGAACAATGTTACTTGTTGTATGAACAATGTTACTTGTTGTATGAACAATGTTACTTGTTGTATGAACAATGTTACTTGTTGTATGAACAATGTTACTTGTTGTATGAACAATGTTACTTGTATGAACATTGTTACTTGTTGTATGAACAATGTTACTTGTTGTATGAACAATGTTACTTGTTGTATGAACAATGTTACTTGTTGTATGAACAATGTTACTTGTATGAACAATGTTACTTGTATGAACAATGTTACTTGTATGAACAATGTTACTTGTTGTATGAACAATGTTACTTGTATGAACATTGTTACTTGTTGTATGAACAATGTTACTTGTTGTATGAACAATGTTACTTGTTGTATGAACAATGTTACTTGTGTATGAACAATGTTACTTGTATGAACAATGTTACTTGTTGTATGAACAATGTTACTTGTTGTATGAACAATGTTACTTGTTGTTAACTATTTTCTTGTTGAAACAATGTTACTTGTTGTTTATGACAAGTTACTTGTTTGAACATGTCCTTGTATATGACATTGTTACTTGTTGTATGAAAAATGTTACTTGTTGTATGAACAATGTTACTTGTTGTATGAACAATATTACTTGTATGAACAATGTTACTTGTATGAACAATGTTACTTGTGTGAACAATGTTACTTGTATGAACAATGTTACTTGTTGTATGTACAATGTTACTGACCTGACTGACTCTTCTGTTCATCCTCCAGACTTGGTTCTTCACTGACACTGACGATGCTGAGTACCAACACAAAACAGGTGAGTCATGTTGACAGGTGAGTCATGTTGACTGGTGAGTCATGTTGACTGGTCAGTCATGTTGACTGGTGAGTCATGTTGACTGGTGAGTCATGTTGACAGGTGAGTCATGTTGACTGGTGAGTCATGTTGACTGGTGAGTCATATTGACTGGTGAGTCATGTTGATTCATGAGTCATCAGAATTCGTAAAAATTGAAACACCGTCACCAGTACTGGGTCACCATCAACAACACCAGGTCACCACCACCAGTTCTAGGTCTCCAATATCAAAAGTACTAGGTCACCATCACCAGTACTTGGTTCACCATCACCAGTACTTGGTCACCATCACCAGTACTTGGTCACCATCACCAGTACTAGGTCACCATCGCCAGTACTAGGTCACCATCACCAGTACTTGGTTCACCATCACCAGTACTTGGTCACCATCACCAGTACTTGGTCAGCATCACCAGTACTAGGTCACCACCACCAGTACTAGGTCACCATCACCAGTACTTGGTTCAATATCACCAGTACTAGGTCACCATCATCAGTACTTGGTCACCTCACCAGTACTAGGTCACCATCACCAGTACTTGGTTCACCATCACCAGTACTAGGTCACCATCACCAGTACTTGGTCACCATCACCAGTACTAGGTCAACATCAACAGTACTTGGTCACCATCACCAGTACTTGGTCACCATCACCAGTACTAGATCACCATCACCAGTACTAGGTCACCATCAACAGTACTTGGTTCACCATCACCAGTACTAGGTCACCATCACCAGTACTTGGTCACCATCCCCAGTACTAGGTCACCATCACCAACACTAGACCAATATCACCAATACTAGGTCACCATCACCAGTACTTGGTCACCATCACCAGTACTAGGTCACCATCACCAACACTAGACCAATATCACCAATACTAGGTCACCATCACTGTCATGTGGGTTTCGATAACGTGAATGGGGTAAGAATACTCACGTAGGCTGGTAGTACGTATAATATAACAGAAAGTATGGGGAGCACCAACAGCCGACCTGTCTCTCTCTGCTTCCTACTACGACCAACCCATAGTGCCTACGGGTGAGGGTGTTTGAAATCCTGCTATGGTCAGCAGCAATATGAATACAGTCAATGATTCACACAGACGGTTGGTAGTGAGTCATCTACTGGTACACTGGTTACTGGTAACTGGTTACTAGGAACTGGTACTACTACTGAGATCACCAGTACTAAGTCACCATCACCAATACTAGGTCATCACCAGTACTAGGTCACCATCACCAATACTAGGTCACCATCAAAAGTACTTGGTCACAATCATCAGTATTAGGTCACCATCACCAACACTAGGTCAATATCGCCAGTACTAGGTCACCATCACCAGTACTTGGTCACCATCAATATTAGGTCACCATCATCAGTACTTGGTCACGATCACCAGCACTAGGTCACCATCACCAATACTAGATCATCACCAGTACTAGGTCACCATCACCAGTACTTGGCCACCATCACCAGTACTAGGTCACCATCACCAGTACTTGGTCACCATCACCAGTTCTAGGCTGCCAATATCACCAGTACTAGGTCACCATCTCCAGTACTTGGTTCACAATCACCAGTACTAGGTCACCATCACCAGTACTTGGTCACCATCACAGTACTAGGTCACCGTCACCAGTACTTTGTCACCATCGCCAGTACTAGGACACCATCACCAGTACTTGGTCACCATCAGCAGTACTAGGTCACCGTCACCAGTACTTGGTCGCCATCACCAGTACTAGGTCACCATCACCAGTACTTGGTCACCATCACCAGTACTAGGTCACCGTCACCAGTACTTGGTCACCATCACGAGTAATAGGTCACCATCACCAGTACGTGTTCACCACCAGTACTAGGTCACCATCACCAGTACTAGGTCACCATCACCAGTACTAGGTCACCGTCACCAGTACTTGGTCACCATCACCAGTACTTGGTCACCATCACCGGTACGAGATCACCATCACCAGTACTTGGTCACCATCACCAGTACTAGGTCACCGTCACCAGCACTTGGTCACCATCACCAGTACTAGGTCACCATCACCAGTACTTGGTCACCATCACCAGTACTTGGTCACCATGACCAGTACTAGGTCACCGTCACCAGTACTTGGTCACCATCACCAGTACTTGGTCACCATCACCAGTACTTGGTCACCACCACCAGTACTAGGTCACCATCACCAGTGCTAGGTCACCATCACCAGTACTTGGTCACCATCACAACACTAGGTCACCATCACCAGTACTTGGTCACATCACCAGTACTTGGTCACCATCACCAACACTAGGTCACCATCACCAGTACTAGGTCACCATCACCAGTATAGGTCACCATCACCAATATTAGGTCACCACCAGTATTAGGTCATCATCACCAGTACTAGGTCACCATCACCAGTACTAGGTCACCATCACCAATACTAGGTCACCATCACCAATACTAGGTCACCATCACCAGTGATAGGTCACAATCACCAGTACTTGGTCACCATCACCAGTGATAGGTCACAATCACCAGTACTTGGTCACCATCACCACCACTAGGTCACCATCACCAACACTAGGTCACCATCACCAACACTAGGTCACCACCATCAGCACTAGGTCACCATCACCAACACAAGGTCACCATTAACACTAGGTCACCATCAACACTAGGTCACCATCACCAACACTAGGTCACCATCAACACTAGGTCACTATCACCAACACTGGTCCACCATCACCAACACTGGGTCACCATCACACCAGTACTTGGTCACCATTATCATACTAGGTCACATCACAATACTGGTCACTAACACTAGGTCACCATTATCAACACTAGGTCCTCATCACCAGTACTTGGTCACATCACAAGTACTTGGTCACCATCAACAGTACTTGGTCACCATCACCAACACTAGGTCACCATCACCAGTACTAGGTCACCATCACCAGTACTAGGTCACCATCACCAATATTAGGTCACCATCACCAGTATAGGTCATCATCACCAGTACTAGGTCACCATCACCAGTACTAGGTCACCATCACCAACACTAGGTCACCAACACTAGGTCACCATCACCAACACTAGGTCAGCACCATCAACACTAGGTCACCATCATCAACACTAGGTCACTATGACTCACGAAATCGTAATGACACGATTGCAAACAAACCATACCCCGGCCGGGATTGAACCCGCGGTCAGAGAGTCTCAAAACTCCAGCCCGTCGCGTTTGACGAATCTCATTGTGGCTAGCTGGTCAAGTGGCTAAGGCGACGGTCTGGAGTTTTGAGACTCTCTGACCGCGGGTTCAATCCCGGCCGGGGTATGGTTTCTAGGTCACTATCACCAACACTAGGTCACCATCACCAACACTAGGTCACCATCACCAATACTTGGTCACCATTATCAACACTAGGTCACCATCACCAACACTAGGTCACCGTCAACACTAGGTCACCATTATCAACACTAGGTCACCATCACCAACACTAGGTCACCGTCAACATTAGGTCACCATCATCAACACTAGGTCACCATCACAAACACTAGGTCACCACCATCAACACTAGGTCACCACCAACACTAGGTCACCATCACTAACACTAGGTCACCGTCAACACTAGGTCACCATCACCAACACTAGGTCACCATCACCAGTTCTAGGTCACCATCACTAACACTAGGTCACCATCACCAGTATTAGGTCATCATCACCAGTACTAGGTCACCATCACTAGTACCTAGGGTCACCCATCACAATACATAGGTCACCATCACCAATACTAGGTCACCATCACCAATACTAGGTCACCATCACCAACTAGGTCACATCACAACTGGTCACCATCACCAACACTAGGTCACCATCAACACTAGGTCACCATCAACACTAGGTCACCATCACCAACACTAGGTCACCATCAACACTAGGTCACCATCAACACTAGGTCACCATCACCAACACTAGGTCACCATCAACACTAGGTCACCATCAACACTAGGTCACCATCACCAACACTAGGTCACCATCATCAACGCTAGGTCACCATCACCAACACTAGGTCACCATCAACACTAGGTCACCACCAACACTAGGTCACCATCACCAACACTAGGTCACCATCATCAACACTAGGTCACCATCACCATCAATAGGCCACCACCATCAACACTAGGTCACCATCACCAACACTAGGTCACCATGAACACTAGGTCACTATCAACACTAGGTCACCATCACCAAACACTAGGTCACCATCATCAACACTAGGTCACCATCACCATCACTAGGCCACCATCATCACCAACACTAAGTCACCATCACCAGCACCATCTACTCTTAGTACCACCTCCATACAACAGTTTTGTTGAGTTACTCCTAACATCTTCTCGTCTGCACTGCAAACAATTGTTTACCATCATAATGACACTAAAGTTATCTTATCGTTACAAGTATTGACTGATGTTGTAGTAGCCAGACTTAGGCTTGGTTACAAGTACTGACTGATGTTGTAGTAGCCAGACTTAGGCTTGGTTACAAGTACTGACTGATGTTGTAGTAGCCAGACTTAGGCTTGGTTACAAGTACTGACTGATGTTGTAGTAGCCAGACTTAGGCTTGGTTACAAGTACTGAATGATGTTGTAGTAGCCAGACTTAGGCTTGGTTACAAGTACTGAATGATGTTGTAGTAGCCAGACTTAGGCTTGGTTACAAGTACTGAATGATGTTGTAGTAGCCAGACTTAGGGTTGGTTACAAGCACTGACTGATGTTGTAGTAGCCAGACTTAGGCTTGGTTACGAGCACTGACTGAAGTAGTGGCCAGACTTAGCCTTGGTTACAAGTACTGACTGATGTTATAGTAGCCATACTTAGGCTTGGTTACAAGTACTGATTGATGTTGTAGTAGCTAGACTTAGGCTTGGTTACAAGCACTGACTGATGTAGTGGCCAGACTTAGCCTTGGTTACAAGTACTGACTGATGTAGTGGCCAGACTTAGGCTTGGTTACAAGTACTGACTGATGTTGTAGTAGCCAGACTTAGGCTTGGTTACAAGCACTGACTGATGCTGTAGTGGCCAGACTTAGCCTTGGTTACAAGCACTGACTGATGTAGTGGCCAGACTTAGAATAGGTTACAAGTACTGATTGATGTAGTGGTCAGACTTAGCCTTGGTTACAAGCACTGACTGATGTAGTGGCCAGACTTAGCCTTGGTTACAAGCACTGACTGATGTAGTGGCCAGACTTAGGCTTGGTTACAAGTACTGACTGATGTAGTAGCCAGACTTAAGCTTGGTTACAAGTACTGACTGATGCTGTAGTGGCCAGACTTAGCCTTGGTTACAAGTACTGACTGATGTAGTAGCCAGACTTAGGCTTGGTTACAAGTACTGACTGATGCTGTAGTAGCCAGACTTAGCCTTGGTTACAAGTACTGACTGATGTAGTAGCCAGACTTAGGCTTGGTTACAAGCACTAACTGATGCTGTAGTGGCCAGACTTAGCTTTGGTTACAAGCACTGACTGATGTAGTGGCCAGACTTAGCCTTGGTTACAAGTACTGACTGATGCTGTAGTGGCCAGACTTAGCCTTGGTTACAAGCACTGACTGATGTAGTAACCAGACTTAGCCTTGGTTACAAGTACTGATTGATGTAGTAACCAGACTTAGGCTTGGTTACAAGTACTGACTGATGTAGTAACCAGACTTAGGCTTGGTTACAAGTACTGACTGATGTAGTGGCCAGACTTAGGCTTGGTTACAAGTACTGACTGATGTAGTAACCAGACTTAGCCTTGGTTACAAGTACTGATTGATGTAGTAACCCGACTTAGGCTTGGTTACAAGTACTGACTGATGTAGTAACCAGACTTAGGCTTGGTTACAAGTACTGACTGATGTAGTAACCAGACTTAGGATTGGTTACAAGTACTGACTGATGTAGTGGCCAGACTAGGCTTGGTTACAAGTACTGACTGATGTAGTAACCAGACTTAGGCTTGGTTACAAGAACTGACTAATGTAGTAGCCAGACTTAGGCTTGGTTACAAGTACTGACTGATGTAGTAACCAGACTTAGGCTTGGTTACAAGTACTGACTGATGTAGTAACCAGACTTAGCCTTGGTTACAAGTACTGACTGATGTAGTGACCAGACTTAGCCTTGGTTACAAGTACTGACTGATGTAGTAACCAGACTTAGCCTTGGTTACAAGTACTGACTGATGTAGTAACCAGACTTAGCCTTGGTTACAAGTACTGACTGATGTAGTAACCAGACTTAGGCTTGGTTACAAGTACTGACTGATGTAGTAGCCAGACTTAGGCTTGGTTACAAGTACTGACTGATGTAGTAACCAGTCTTAGGCTTGGTTACAAGTACTGACTGATGTTGTAGTGGCCAGACTTAGGCTTGGTTACAAGTACTGACTGATGTAGTAACCAGACTTAGCCTTGGTTACAAGTACTGACTGATGTAGTAACCAGACTTAGCCTTGGTTACAAGTACTGACTGATGTAGTAGCCAGACTTAGGCTTGGTTACAAGTACTGACTGATGTAGTAACCAGACTTAGGCTTGGTTACAAGTACTGACTGATGTAGTAACCAGACTTAGCCTTGGTTACAAGTACTGACTTATGTAGTAACCAGACTTAGCCTTGGTTACAAGTACTGACTTATGTAGTAACCAGACTTAGGCTTGGTTACAAGTACTGACTGATGTAGTAACCAGACTTAGGCTTGGTTACAAGTACTGACTGATGTAGTGGCCAGACTTAGCCTTGGTTACAAGTACTGACTGATGTAGTAACCAGACTTAGCCTTGGTTACAAGTACTGACTGATGTAGTAACCAGACTTAGCCTTGGTTACAAGTACTGACTGATGTAGTAGCCAGACTTAGGCTTGGTTACAAGTACTGACTGATGTAGTGGCCAGACTTAGCCTTGGTTACTAGCACTGACTGATGTAGTAACCAGACTTAGCCTTGGTTACAAGCACTGACTGATGTAGTAGCCAGACTTAGCCTTGGTTACAAGTACTGACTGATGTAGTGGCCAGACTTAGCCTTGGTTACAAGTACTGACTGATGTAGTAACCAGACTTAGCCTTGGTTACAAGTACTGACTGATGTAGTAGCCAGACTTAGCCTTGGTTACAAGCACTGACTGATGTAGTAGCCAGACTTAGCCTTGGTTACAAGCACTGACTGATGTAGTAACCAGACTTAGCCTTGGTTACAAGCACTGATTGATGTAGTAGCCAGACTTAGCCTTGGTTACAAGTACTGACTGATGTAGTAGCCAGACTTAGGCTTGGTTACAAGCACTGACTGATGTAGTAGCCAGACTTAGCCTTGGTTACAAGTACTGACTGATGTAGTGGCCAGACTTAGCCTTGGTTACAAGCACTGACTGATGTAGTGGCCAGACTTAGCCTTGGTTACAAGCACTGACTGATGTAGTGGCCAGACTTAGCCTTGGTTACAGGTACTGACTGATGTAGTGGCCAGACTTAGCCTTGGTTACAAGCACTGACTGATGTAGTAACCAGACTTAGCCTTGGTTACAAGTACTGACTGATGTAGTAGCCAGACTTAGCCTTGGTTACAAGCACTGACTGATGTAGTAGCCAGACTTAGGCTTGGTTACAAGTACTGACTGATGTAGTAACCAGACTTAGCCCTTGGTTACAGTACTGACTGATGTAGTAACCAGACTTAGCTTGGTTACAAGTACTGACTGATGTTAGTAAACCAGACTTAGCCTTGGTTACAAGTACTGACTGATGTAGTAGCCAGACTTAAGCTTGGTTACAAGTACTGACTGATGTAGTAGCCAGACTTAAGCTTGGTTACAAGTACTGACTGATGTAGTACCAGACTTAAGCTTGGTTACAAGTACTGACTGATGTAGTAACCAGACTTAGCCTTGGTTACAAGTACTGACTGATGTAGTAACCAGACTTAGCCTTGGTTACAAGTACTGACTGATGTAGTAACCAGACTTGCCTTGGTTACAAGTACTGACTGATGTAGTAACCAGACTTAGCCTTGGTTACAAGTACTGACTGATGTAGTAGCCAGACTTAAGCTTGGTTACAAGTACTGACTGATGTAGTAACCAGACTTAAGCTTGGTTACAAGTACTGACTGATGTAGTAACCAGACTTAGCCTTGGTTACAAGTACTGACTGATGTAGTAACCAGACTTAGCCTTGGTTACAAGTACTGACTGATGTAGTAACCAGACTTAGCCTTGGTTACAAGTACTGACTGATGTAGTAACCAGACTTAGCCTTGGTTACAAGTACTGACTGATGTAGTAGCCAGACTTAAGCTTGGTTACAAGTACTGACTGATGTAGTAACCAGACTTAAGCTTGGTTACAAGTACTGACTGATGTAGTAGCCAGACTTAAGCTTGGTTACAAGTACTGACTGATGCTGTAGTGGCCAGACTTAGCCTTGGTTACAAGTACTGACTGATGTAGTAGCCAGACTTAGGCTTGGTTACAAGTACTGACTGATGTAGTAGCCAGACTTAGCCTTGGTTACAAGTACTGACTGATGTAGTAGCCAGACTTAGGCTTGGTTACAAGTACTGACTGATGTAGTAGCCAGACTTAGGCTTGGTTACAAGCACTGACTGATGTAGTGGCCAGACTTAGGCTTGGTTACAAGTACTGATGATGTAGTAGCCAGGACTTAGCCTTGGTTACAAGTACTGATGATGTAGTAGCCAGACTTAGGCTTGGTTACAAGTACTGACTGATGTAGTAGCCAGACTTAGGCTTGGTTACAAGTACTGACTGATGTAGTAGCCAGACTTAGGCTTGGTTACAAGTACTGACTGATGTAGTAGCCAGACTTAGGCTTGGTTACAAGCACTGACTGATGTAGTGGCCAGACTTAGGCTTGGTTACAAGTACTGACTGATGTAGTAGCCAGACTTAGGCTTGGTTACAAGTACTGACTGATGTTGTAGTTAGACTTAGGCTTGGTTACAAGTACTGACTGATGTAGTAGCCAGACTTAGGTTTGGTTACAAGTACTGACTGATGTAGTGGCCAGACTTAGGCTTGGTTACAAGTACTGACTGATGTAGTGGCCAGACTTAGCCTTGGTTACAAGTACTGACTGATGTAGTAGCCAGACTTAGCCTTGGTTACAAGTACTGACTGATGTAGTAGCCAGACTTAGCCTTGGTTACAAGTACTGACTGATGTAGTAGCCAGACTTAGCCTTGGTTACAAGTACTGACTTATGTAGTGACAGACTTAGCCTTGGTTACAAGTACTGACTGATGTAGTAGCCAGACTTAGCCTTGGTTACAAGCACTGACTGATGTAGTAACCAGACTTAGGCTTGGTTACAAGTACTGACTGATGTAGTAACCAGACTTAGGCTTGGTTACAAGTACTGACTGATGTAGTAGCCAGACTTAGCCTTGGTTACAAGTACTGACTGATGTAGTAGCCAGACTTAGCCTTGGTTACAAGCACTGACTGATGTAGTAACCAGACTTAGGCTTGGTTACAAGTACTGACTGATGTAGTAGCCAGACTTAGCCTTGGTTACATGTACTGACTGATGTAGTAGCCAGACTTAGGCTTGGTTACAAGCACTGACTGATGTAGTAACCAGACTTAGGCTTGGTTACAAGTACTGACTGATGTAGTGGCCAGACTTAGGCTTAGTTACAAGTACTGACTGATGTAGTAACCAGACTTAGGCTTGGTTACAAGCACTGACTGATGTAGTAACCAGACTTAGGCTTGGTTACAAGCACTGACTGATGTAGTAACCAGACTTAGGCTTAGTTACAAGTACTGACTGATGTAGTAACCAGACTTAGGCTTGGTTACAAGTACTGACTGATGTAGTAACCAGACTTAGGCTTAGTTACAAGTACTGACTGATGTAGTAACCAGACTTAGGCTTGGTTACAAGTACTGACTGATGTAGTAACCAGACTTAGGCTTAGTTACAAGTACTGACTGATGTAGTAACCAGACTTAGGCTTGGTTACAAGTACTGACTGATGTAGTAACCAGACTTAGGCTTGGTTACAAGCACTGACTGATGTAGTAACCAGACTTAGGCTTAGTTACAAATACTTCTGGCAGTTTGACAGACACACAGATGATGATCAAAGCAAATACACAGTATGTGACCAGCTCTGTGGTCACTATCTTGAACACTATGTGCTTAATTGTTCACTTATTGGGGAATACAGAGATACACAATATAATAACCTGTATGATATGTTAAGATATCTTAATGAAAATAAGATATCAAATATATTAAGCAAATTTCCTAAATTTGCTTGTAACAGATAACTTCCTTATAGACATAAATAAAGATATACTTTTGGGGCCTAGTTCCTAGTTCCTAGTTCCTAGTTCCTAGGCCTTTGTGTATCCATATACTCTTGTTCTACCATCCACAGGATGGATGTATAGTGCACAATAAACTAGCCACTACCATCCACTGGCTGGATGTATAGTGCACAATAAACTAGCCACTACCATCCACTGGCTGGATGTATAGTGCACAATAAACTAGCTACTACCATCCACAGGATAGATTTAGAGTGCACAATAAACTAGCTACTACCATCCACTGGCTGGATGTATAGTGCACAATAAACTAGCTACTACCATCCACAGGATGGATGTAGAGTGCACAATAAACTAGCTACTACCATCCACTGGCTGGATGTATAGTGCACAATAAACTAGCTACTACCATCCACAGGATGGATGTAGAGTGCACAATAAACTAGCTACTACCATCCACAGGATGGATGTAGAGTGCACAATAAACTAGCTACTACCATCCACTGGCTGGATGTATAGTGCACAATAAACTAGCTACTACCATCCACAGGATGGATGTATAGTGCACAATAAACTAGCCACTACCATCCACTGGCTGGATGTATAGTGCACAATAAACTAGCTACTACCATCCACAGGATGGATGTATAGTGCACAATAAACTAGCTACTACCACCCACTGGCTGGATGTATAGTGCACAATAAACTAGCCATACCATCCACTGGTGGATGTATAGTGCACAATAAACTAGCTACTACCATCCACAGGATAGATGTAGAGTGCACAATAAACTAGCCACTACCATCCACAGGATAGATGTAGAGTGCACAATAAACTAGCTACTACCATCCACAGGATAGATGTAGAGTGCACAATAAACTAGCTACTACCATCCACTGGCTGGATGTATAGTGCACAATAAACTAGCCACTACCATCCACAGGATGGATGTAGTGCACAATAAACTAGCCACTACCATCCACAGGATGGATGTAGTGCACAATAAACTAGCTACTTAGGCGGCTACAATATCTCAGCATCTCCAACAGTAGATCACTCTCCTCCGACACTCCTTCAACACTAGAGCCTCTACAACATTGCCTCTTCCAGCACTCCCTCCACCACAGTGAACAGCCAGGCACTGCAACACTGCAACACTCACCCATCACTCTGCAACACTGGTATAACAGACAAACATGCCAACACTGCTGCTCAGATGCCCCTATACCCTCATGCCCAAACTTATTGTTTTATACTGTAAAAGAAATGTGTTTTTTCTTAAGTGTTGGTAGTTCTTCACACACACCACACCACACACACACACACACACACACACACACACACACACACACACACACACACACACACACACACACCACACACACACACACACACATACACACACACACACACACACACACACACACTCACACACACACACACACACACACACACACACACACACACACACACACACACACACACACACACACACACACACACACACTCACACACTCACACACACACACACACACACACACACACACACACACACACACACACACACACATACACACACACACACACACACACACACACACACACACACACACACCACACACACACACACACACACACACACACACACACACACACACAACACACACACACCACACACACACACACACACACACACACACACACACACACCTACACACCTACACACCTACACACCTACACACACACAACAGGCCTAGTGTCTAATCGACATGTGCCTAGGACAAAATGGTAACTAACACACAACACACATCCAGACTCACACATACACTCCCCCCCTCCCCACCGACATCTCTCTCCTTCCCCTGATCCCTCCCGTCCCTCTTTCACCCTCCCCCTTCCCACCTCTCCCCATATTCCCCCTAAATCCTCCTCCCCACGCCTCTCCCACATAGCCACAGTTCCTCCTCTACCTCCCCCCCACACTCTGACTTACACACTACTAACCTAACACACAGAATTACATAGGTTTCCCACTCTGAGGCAATCAGGATAAAACAAAAATGGGTTGCCAGAGAGCAACAAGAAAAACCAAGGGACAGGAGGAGGAAGATGCAAAGGAAGATTGGGCAGAAGAGCTAATAAAAAGGGAACATGAATGGGAAAAGAAACTAGAGGAGCTTAGCATGAGAATGGAAGAGAGGATAGATATGGAAAGCAGGAAGTGGGAGGTGCAAGTCAAAGCAGCAGAGGCCAGGATACAGAGTTTAGAAGAGGAACTGAAAAATCTGAAACAGCCTAAATAACTAAAGAACATTTAGGGATTTACAACAGAGACTGCTACCTCAGTCACAAATAAGGGGACTGTAGGGAAAGAAGGAGCAAAACTGCATGTAGAAGCTCTTTCAGAGGAGACTGTAGTAAATGAAAGAGTTAAGCTATATGTGGAGGGCCCTAACAGACCACAGCAGAGCCCAGGGAAAGCCGAGAAGGGAAAATGACAGGCCACTGAGCCCAAGTACATTAGCTAGTGAAACTGAAGAAAGGAAAGCTGCAGTGGAGGAAATCAAATTGAATGAGGGGATACACAGGGATATGCAGTGGGAGAATGAAAGGGTGAGGTCAGTCTTTGTGTATGGACTCCAGGAAGTTGAAGGGGAAACATATGAAGCAAGAAAACAAGGGGAAAAAAAAACAATTGAAAGCATCATGAAAGGAATAGGAGAAGACAATATGACCCAGCTGGAAAATTTTTGGAGAATAGGGGGGTTTGTAAAAAAAAGAACTCGGCCAGTGAAAGTGACTTTCAAGGCAGAATTGACTTGGAACAGGATCCTGCAGGAGAAAGCACGATTAAGGGACATGCCGGCATACAGGAAGGTGTATCTCGACCGTGACAGAACACAAGAAGAAAGGCAGAAACTGAGAGAGATGGTACAAAGGCGAAAGGAGGAAAGAGAGGTGATGGAGAAGACAGGCAGGAGATCCCAGACACAGGAAGAAGATCAAATACAGCCTCCCTCACAACTTTCCTATAGAAGCCTCCCAACCAGGTCAACCCCAGTGTAACCAAGCACTTTTAACCAAAACATCCTTGCCGCATCCATTGCCCCCACCCACTGCATTACAAACTCCACCCCCACAGCAACCACCCATAGTTCCTTATCAGGTCTCCCACTTCCCCAACCCCAATACACCTCCCAGACCACAGTCTTAGAGAAGAAGTTGAAGGTGTGGTATACAAATGCAGATGGAATAACAAATAAGTATGAGGAGTGGCACGAAAGAATCAAGGAGACATCCCCAGACATAATAGCACTCACAGAAACAAAACTCGCCAGAATAATAACAGATTCAATCTTTCCATCCGGATATCAAATCCTCAGGAAAGACAGAGGGAGGAGAGGGGGAGGAGGAGTTGCACTACTCATTAAAAACCAGTGGGATTTTGAGAAAATGGAAGGAATGGATGGCACGGGCAAAAGGGACTACTTAGTAGGAACAATCCAGTCTGAGGGACATAAGATGATAATTGCAGTAATGTACAACTCACCACAGAACTGTAGGAGGCCAAGAGTAGAATACGATGAGAGCAACAGAGCAATGGTCGACATACTAGCCGAGGTGGCCAGGAGAGCACACATGGGGGGAGCAAAGTTACTAGTTAAGGGTGATTTCAATCACAAGGAGATTGACTGGGAAAACCTGGAGCCCCATGGGGGTCCCGAAACATGGAGAGCCAAGATGATGGATGTGGTACTGGAAAACCTCATGCATCAACATGTTAGAGACACTACCAGAGAGAGAGGAGAGGATGACCCAGCAAGACTGGACCTTGTATTCACCTTGAGTAGTTCGGACATTGAGGATATCATGTATGAATGGCCCCTGGAAGCTAGTCATCATGTGGTTCTGTGCTTCGACTACATAGTTGAGCTCCAAGTGGAGAGAGTAGCAGGAATAGGGTGGGAAAAACCAAACTACAAAAGGGGGAACTACTCAGGCATGAGGAACTTCCTTGAAAACATTCAGTGGGAGAGGGAACTGACAGGAAAACCAGTACAAGAAATGATGGACTATGTGGCAACAAAATGCAAGGAGGCAGAGGAGAGGTTTGTTCCCAAGGGAAACAGAAATAATGGGAAGAACAGAACGAGTCCTTGGTTCACCCAAAGGTGTAGGGAGGCAAAAACTAGGTGTACTAGAAAATGGAAAAGGTACAGAAGACAGAGAACTCAGGAAAATGAAGAGATTAGCCGAAGAGCCAGAAACGAATATGCACAGATAAGAAGGGAGGCTCAGCGACAATATGAAAATGACATAGCATCGAAAGTCAAGACTGAACCGAAGCTGTTGTACAGCCACATCAGGAGGAAAACAACAGTCAAGGACCAGGTAATCAGACTGAGGAAGGGTGATGGGGAATTCACAAAAAGCGATCGAGGGATATGTCAGGAGCTAAAGAAGTATTTACAGTGGAAACCAGTAGGACTCCAGGAAATCAGAACAGGGGGGGTACACCAGCAAGTGCTGGATGAGGTACATATAACCAAGGAGGAGGTGAAGAAGCTGTTATGTGAACTTGACACCTCAAAGGCGGTGGGACCAGACAACATCTCTCCATGGGTCCTTAAAGAGGGAGCAGAGATATTGTGTGTGCCATTAACAAATATCTTCAACACATCACTTGAACCTGGGCAACTCCCTGAGGTATGGAAGATGGCAAATGTAGTCCCAATTTTTAAAAAGGAAGACAGACATGAGGCACTAAACTACAGACCTGTATCACTAACGTGTATAGTATGCAAGGTCATGGAGAAGATCATCAGGAGGAGAGTGGTGGAGCACCTGGAAAGAAACTAAGTGTATAATTGACAACCAGCACGGTTTCAGGGAAGGAAAATCCTATCACAAACCTACTAGAGTTTTATGACAAGGTGACAGAAGTAAGACAAGAGAGAGAGGGGTGGATCGACTGCATTTTTTTGGACTGCAAGAAGGCCTTCGACACAGTTCCTCACAAGAGGTTACTGCAAAAGCTAGAGGATCAGGCACACATAACAGGAAAGGCACTACTATGGATCAGAGAATACCTGACAGGGAGGCAACAACGAGTCATGGTACGTGACGAGGTGTCAGAGTGGGCGCCTGTGACAAGCAGGGTTCCACAGGGGTCAGTCCTAGGACCTGTGCTGTTCTTGGTATATGTGAGCGACATAACGGAAGGGATAGACTCAGAAGTGTCCTTGTTTGCAGATGATGTGAAGTTAATGAGAAGAATCAAATCTGATGAGGATCAGGCAGGACTACAAAGTGACCTGGACAGGCTACAAGCCTGGTCCAGCAACTGGCTCCTTGAGTTTAACCCTGTCAAGTGCAAAGTCATCAAGATTGGGGAAGGGCAAAGAAGACCGCAGACACAATATAATTTAGATGGCCAAAGACTGCAAACCTCACTCAAGGAAAAAGATCTGGGGGTGAGTATAACACCGAGCATATCTCCTGAGGCGCACATCAATCAGAAAACTGCTGCAGCATACGGGCGCCTGGCAAACGTACGGATAGCGTTCCGATACCTCAGTAAGGAGTCGTTCAAGACTCTGTATACCATTTACGTCAGGCCCATACTGGAGTATGCAGCACCAGTTTGGAATCCACACCTAGTCAAGCACGTCAAGAAATTAGAGAAAGTGCAAAGGTTTGCAACGAGACTAGTCCCAGAGCTACGGGGATTGTCCTACGAAGAAAGGTTGAGGGAAATCGGCCTGACGACACTGGAGGACAGGAGGGTCAGGGGAGACATGATAACTACATATAAAATACTGCGCGGAATAGACAAGGTGGACAAAGAGGGGATGTTCCAGAGAAGGGACACAGACACAAGAGGTCACAGTTGGAAGTTGAAGACTCAGATGAATCAAAGGGATGTTAGGAAGTATTTCTTCAGTCATAGAGTAGTGAGGCCGTGGAATAGCCTAGAAAGTGACGTAGTGGAGGCGGGAACCATACATAGTTTTAAGGCGAGGTATGATAAAGCTCATGGGGCAGGGAGAGAGAGGACCCAGTAGCAATCAGTGAAGAGGCAGGGCCAGGAGCTGAGTCTCGACCCCTGCAACCACAATTAGGTGAGTACACACACACACACACACACACACACACACACACACACACACACACACACACACACACACACACACACACACACACACACACACACACACTCACACAAATGAGTCATAGGGATGTTAGTAAGTATTTCTTCAGCCATAGAGTTGTCAGGAAGTGGAACAATCTGGAGAGTGATGTAGTGGAGGCAGGATCCATACATAGCTTTAAGAAGAGGTATGATAAGGCTCTTAGAGCAGGGAGAGAATAGACCTAGTAGCGACCAGCGAAGAGGCGGGGCCAGGACCTGTGACTCGACCCTTGCAATTGCAAATAGGTGAGTACACCCACACAAACACAGCATTAACGAACCTGCCGTCTTCACTCCATCACCACCATCACTATCAACACTCCTTCACGTTACCAGAGCACATCTTCCATCAGTGTGTGTGATGGGATGGTGGGTGTGCAGGGTGTGGGTGTTCTCTGGGTGGTGGGTGTTCAGGGTGTGGGTGTTCTCTGTGGCGTGGGTGTACAGGGTTTGGGTGTTCTCTGGGTGGTGGGTGTGCAGGGTGTGGGTGTTCTCTGGGGCGTGGGTATTCTCTGGGTGGTGGGTGGCAGCGGGACCCAGGGTAGGCTGGGTACTGGTGGTCATCACCACCAACACTCCTCTAACACCAACACTAATTGGCGCAAGGCGCCTCTCCTCGTTATTTCTTTATCTAAGCCATCATCACCACCACTGCTACTGAGTAATGACCACCACCACTAGCACCATCACCGCCACCATCATCACCACCACCACTACCAAAACTATCACCTCCACTACTAGCTCCATCACCACGACCACTAGCACCATCACCACTACCATTAGGACCATCACCACCACTAACACGATCACCACTACCATTAGGACCATCACCACTAGTACTATTACCATCACCACCACATTAGGACGATCACCACTACCACTAGGACCATCATCACCACTACTAGGACCATCACCACTACCACTAGCACTATCACCACCTCTAGTACCATCACCACCACCACTAGCACCATCACCACCACCACTAGCACCACACACCACACCTAGCACACTACACCACACCATCATACCACCACTGCACCATCACTACCACCACATACCACCATCACACTACCCACTACCACTATCACCACTCTAGACCATACACCAGCACTGCACCATCACCACTCACCATCACCAGCACACACCACCACCACTAGCCACCACCACCATACACCATAGCACACCATCACCATCACCACACCTATCACCACCATCACCACACCAGTCACACAGCACCATCACACCACACCACACTACACCATCACCACCACCACACACACCACAGCACCATCACACCACCACTAGCACCACCACCACTACCAGCACCATCACCAACCACCACAGCACCATCACCACACCATCACCATCACCATCACAAGCACCATCACCACAACCACCACTAGCACAATCACCACCAGCACCATCACCACCAGCACCATCACTACCACCACTAACACCACCACCACTACTAGCACCATCACCAGCACCAGTAGCACCATCACCACCACCAGTACCAGCACCATCGCCACCACTACTAGCACCATCACCAGCACCATCAACACAGAGTGTGGTCTCTCATCCCGTGTCTCTGCTCCCCCGTCAGGAGGTCACTTGGTCAACACCAACTGCTCAGCGTCACACAACAGACGGGCACTCTGCTGTAAGATGGCCAGTGAGTTCGATGCGTTCCTGCAGAGCAACAAGAGGTAAGTCTTCCTCAACCTCTCTCCACTCTCTTCCTTCTCCCTGTATTCGTTTCTTTTGATAAATCACTGGTTAAGATTTTTTCTTCTCTGCCTCTTCCTACCTTCGTAAGTCTTCCTTTCTTCTACTTCTTTGTTTTTAACCCGTTTATTCTTATTATCTACATTTCTAACTTCTTAAGAAAATAACAAGGAATGCGCTACGGCAATAGGCCTACGGGCAAAAAAAAAAAAAAATAAGATCACTAGACATAGCAATAAAAGTCAGCACATGCATCTACAATTCTCTAAACAACAGAACATAAAGAATAATTATAAAGAGTGTAAAATACAGCCTTAGCAGTGTAAGACTGGGTACCCCGAGGCGCTCTCCTACTCCCTCTCTTGTTTTTTCTCATAACTTAGATAACAACACATGCCACTGGGGGAGTTGAATGATAGTTCTAGGCCTTTCACGTTGCAATCAACACATCATCAGGAGCTTGCAATGTTGCAGGAATGAGTAAGAGATCCCATAGAGAGAGAGAGAGAGAGAGAGAGAGAGAGAGGTACAGTGTAGAAGACACTGTAACTGCTGGAGACACACAGTGGTGTCACTGTACCAGCAAGTCCAAGAAGTTTATTGTCAACAATTAACCTCTTTGTATATTTTCCTGGTAAGCAGATCACCTGTGAGTGGTGTGTGCATGTGTACTTATCTGTTTGTATTCAGCAGTTAACGAGGGTTGTGTTCTGGCTCCTGAGTTCTGGTTCATCAGCAGCCATTGCTGGAGTCTGTGTGAGTGTGAGTGTGTGTGTGTGCACCCCCAGGGTGCACCTGGGGCAGTCTCTGAACAATGGCCACCATGCTCCATTTCTCTGTTATTGTGGAGTTTGGCTGCTGTTCCTGCTCTCCCTTCTCTCTGCTCGACTACCTCTTCTCTCCTTTCTCTGTGCCCCGGCTCCCTTGTTGCACCACCTTGTTGCACCACCTTGTTGCACCACCTTGTTGCACATCACTCACCACAGCCTCACTCACACAGTCGTCACCACACCTGGTCTTGAAGGGCGGGTCGGAGAAAAAAAGAAGTTTAAAGGTAATTACCAACATCCTGTGTAGGTGAGCAGCTGTTGGTGTTCCCTGGTGTTCCATGGTATGTAACTACAACACCAGCACTCACACACGTGTTGCTGGTGTTTCCTGGTGTGTTGACTACAATACCAACACT
Organism: Cherax quadricarinatus; assembly: GCF_026875155.1. Classification (NCBI taxonomy): domain Eukaryota; kingdom Metazoa; phylum Arthropoda; class Malacostraca; order Decapoda; family Parastacidae; genus Cherax; species Cherax quadricarinatus. Next base: position 27,197,179 of record NC_069407.1, read on the forward strand.
CACACAGGTTTTGCTGGTGTAGAATGAGAATAAGTGTAGAATGTAGAATGAGATGTGTGTCTTGCCTGTGAGCATCTTTTAAACATAGGGTAATAAATCTTATTCAGGAACATCTTGCAGAGCAGAATGATGAGTCTTCCTCAGCCACGAGTCTCAGGAAGCTAAAGTTGCAGTCTTCCTCAGTGGAACGTCTGTAAAGAGGTTTTCAGAGTAAGAAGTTTTAGAAGTGCAGTTGGGGCTTAATTCTCGTGATTCTGGTCGGCGCCTTGCCAGCTTCCTTCCAGTGTCTGGCTCACTGGAAGGAGCTGCAAGTTGCTTCCAGGAGTGTGTCGTAGAATATAAGGCTGGAGGAGCACTGCAGTAGGCCAACTGGCCCATGCTAGGCAGGTCTTAAAAGCAAATGAAATCAGAGTGTTTACCTGTGTGTTGCCCCCTTGTTGTTGCTATGTGGTAACTACCCCCTTGTTGTTGCTATGTGGTAACTACCCCCTTGTTGTTGCTAGGTGGTAACTACCTCCTTGTTGTTGCTAGGTGGTAACTACCTCCTTGTTGTTGCTATGTGGTAACTACCCCCTTGTTGTTGCTAGGTGGTAACTACCTCCTTGTTGTTGCTAGGTGGTAACTACCCCCTTATTGTTGCTAGGTGGTAACTACCTCCTTGTTGTATGTAAAGTAAAAGGACACAAGTGCAACTAATGTGACATTTTATTGTGGCAACGTTTCGCTCTCCAGGAGCTTTGTCAAGCCGATACAAACAGTATATGGACACAGAGGGTATATAAAAGCTCAGAGTGAGGTGCAATACTAGTGAGGTACCATTTAGATGTTCACTAGTGGTAGTGGTAGTAGTGGTAGTAATGACAAAAGTTGTAGTGGTAGTAGTAATACAATATGGTAGAGCAATTAATTCGTACATGAGTAAAAGGATATAAAAGCTATTACTTGGGTAACATAAAAATAGGTTGGACAAATATAGACTGGAAAGAGGCAGCTTGTTTCAGTGTTCACTCTCTGTGCTTTGTGTAGTATAACAGGAGAGACTATGTGATGGCAGGGTTTACTGTTTTCAGGAGGATTCTTGCTAAGACTTCAGAGATGGTGAAGCTGCCGTTGTTTTGTTTAATTGTATTCGAAACAGCGATCAGTGCTGATTCAAGGCACTTGCGTCTGCGGAAATTAGTCTCTTTGATGACTAATTGGGCGTCCCTGAAGCCTTTATATACCCTCTGTGTCCATATACTGTTTGTATCGGCTTGACAGAGCTCCTGGAGAGCGAAACGTTGCCACAATAAAATGCCACATTAGTTGCACTTGTGTCCTTTTACTTTACATATTGTCGGTAATTCTACCAACATTATTACACTACCTCCTTGTTGTTGCTATGTGGTACCTACCTCCTTGTTGTTGCTGTGTGTTAACTACCCCCTTGTTGTTGCTATGTGGTAACTACCTCCTTGTTGTTGCTATGTGGTAACTACCCCCTTGTTGTTGCTGTGTGTTAACTACCCCCTTGTTGTTGCTATGTGGTAACTACCTCGTTGTTGCTATGTGGTAACTACCCCCTTGTTGTTGCTATGTGGTAACTACCTCCTTGTTTTTGCTAGATGGTAACTACCCCCTTCTTGTTGCTGTGTGTTAACTACCTCCTTGTTGTTGCTATGTGGTAGCTACCCCCTTGTTGCTATGTGGTAACTACCTCCTTGTTTTTGCTAGATGGTAACTACCTCCTTGTTGTTGCTCTGTGGTAACTACCTCCTTGTTGTTGCTAGATGGTAACTACCCCCTTGTTGTTGCTAGATGGTAACTACCCCCTTGTTGTTGCTAGATGGTAACTACCTCCTTGTTGTTGCTAGGTGGTAACTACCTCCTTGTTGTTGCTAGATGGTAACTACCTCCTTGTTGTTGCTAGATGGTAACTACCTCCTTGTTGTTGCTAGGTGGTAACTACCCCCTTGTTGTTACTAGATGGTAACTACCCCCTTGTTGTTACTAGATGGTAACTACCTCCTTGTTGTTACTAGATGGTAACTACCCCATTTTTTGTTGCTAGATGGTAACTACCCCTTGTTTTTTGCTAGAGGGTAACTACCCCCTTTGTTGTTGCTAGATGGTAACTACCCCCTTGTTGTTGCTAGATGGTAACACCCCTTGTTGTTACTAGATGGAAAACTACCTCCTTGTTGTTGCTAGATGGTAACTACCTCCTTGTTGTTGCTAGATGGTAACTACCCCCTTGTTGTTGCTAGATGGTAACTACCCCCTTGTTGTTACTAGTTTGGTAACTACCCCCTTGTTGTTGCTAGGTGGTAACTACCCCCTTGTTGTTGCTAGATGGTAACTACCCCCTTGTTGTTACTAGATGGTAACTACCCCCTTGTTGTTGCTAGATGGTAACTACCCCCTTGTTGTTGCTAGTTTGGTAACAAACCCCTTGTTGTTGCTAGATGGTAACTACCCCTTGTTGTTGCTAGGTGGTAACTACCCCTTGTTGTTGCTAGATGGTAACTACCCCTTGTTGTTACAGATGGTAACTACCCCCTTGTTGTTGCTAGATGGTAACTACCCCTTGTTTTTACAAGATGGTAACTACCCCCTTGTTGTTGCTAGATGGTAACTACCCCCTTGTTGTTACTAGATGGTAACTACCCCCTTGTTGTTGCTAGATGGTAACTACCTCCTTGTTGTTGCTAGATGGTAACTACCCCCTTGTTGTTACTAGATGGTAACTACCCCCTTGTTGTTGCTAGTGGTAACTACTCCCTTGTTGTTAGCTAGATGGTAACTACCCCCTTTTGGGTTACTAGATGGTAACTACCCCCTTGTTGTTACGGGATGGTAACTACCCCCCTTTGTTGTTACTAGATGGTAATTTACCCCCTTGTTGTTGCTAGATGGTAACTACCCCCTTGTTGTTGCTAGATGGTAACTACCCCCTTGTTGTTGCTAGATGGTAACTACCCCCTTGTTGTTGCTAGATGGTAACTACCTCCTTGTTGTTGCTAGATGGTAACTACCCCTTGTTGTTGCTAGATGGTAACTACCTCCTTGTTGTTGCTAGATGGTAACTACCCCCTTGTTGTTGCTAGATGGTAACTACCTCCTTGTTGTTGCTAGGTGGTAACTACCCCCTTGTTGTTGCTAGATGGTAACTACCTCCTTGTTGTTGCTAGGTGGTAACTACCTCCTTGTTGTTGCTAGATGGTAACTACCCCCTTGTTGTTGCTAGATGGTAACTACCTCCTTGTTGTTGCTAGGTGGTAACTACCCCCTTTGTTGTTACTAATGGTAACTACCCCCTTGTTTGCTAGGTAGTAACTACCCCCTTGGGTGTTACTAGATGGTAACAAACCCCCTTGTTGTTACTAGATGGTAACTAACCCCTTGTTGTTGCTAGATGGTAACTCCCCCCCTTGTTTTACTAGATGGTAACTACCCCCTTGTTGTTACTAGATGGTAACTACCCCCTTGTTGTTGCTAGGTGGTAACTACTCCCTTGTTGTTGCTAGATGGTAAGTACCCCCTTGTTGTTACTAGATGGTAACTACCCCCTTGTTGTTGCTAGATGGTAACTACCCCCTTGTTGTTGCTAGATGGTAACTACCCCCTTGTTGTTGCTAGATTTTAACTACTCCCTTGTTGTTGCTAGATGGTAACTACCCCCTTGTTGTTACTAGATGGTAACTACCCCCTTGTTGTTGCTAGATGGTAACTACCCCCTTGTTTTTGCTAGTGGTAACTACCTCCTTGTTGTTGCTAGATGGTAACTCCCTCCTTGTTGTTGCTAGAGGGTTTAACTACCCCTGTTGTTGCTAGATGGTAACTACCCCCTTGTTGTTACTAGATGGTAACTACCCCCTTGTTGTTGCTAGATGGTAACTACCCCCTTGTTGTTGCTAGATGGTAACTACCCCCTTGTTGTTGCTAGATGGTAACTACTCCCTTGTTTTTTGCAGATGGTAACTACCCCCTTGTTGTGCTAGATGGTAACTACCCCCTTGTTGTTACTAGATGGTAACTACCCCTTGTTGTTACTAGATGGTAACTACCCCTTGTTGTTACTAGATGGTAACTACCCCCTTGTTGTTGCTAGGTGGTAACTACCCCCTTGTTGTTCCCTAGGTGGTAACTACCTCCTTGTTGTTGCTAGGTGGTAACTACCTCCTTGTTTTGCTAGAGGGTAACTACCTCCTTGTTGTTGCTAGGTGGTAACTACCCCCTTGTTGTTGCTAGGTGGTAACTACCCCCTTGTTGTTGCTAGGGGGTAACTACCTCCTTTTTGGGTTGCTAGTGGTAACTACCCCCCTTGTTGTTGCTAGATGGTAACTCCCTCCTTGTTGTAGCTAGGGGGAAACCTACCTCCTTGTTGTTGCTAGGTGGTAACTCCCCCCCCTTGTTTGTTGCTAGATGGTAACTACCTCCTTGTTGTTGCTAGGTGGTAACTACCTCCTTGTTGTTGCTAGGTGGTAACTACCTCCTTGTTGTTGCTAGGTGGTAACTACCTCCTTGTTGTTGCTAGATGGTAACTACCCCCTTGTTGTTGCTAGGTGGTAACTACCTCCTTGTTGTTGCTAGGTGGTAACTACCTCCTTGTTGTTGCTAGGTGGTAACTACCTCCTTGTTGTTGCTAGGTGGTAACTACCTCCTTGTTGTTCTAGTTGGTACTACCTCCTTGTTGTTGCAAAGGTGGTTAACTAACCTCCTTTTGTTGCTAGGTGGAAACTACCTCCTTGTTGTTGCCTAGTGGTAACTACTCCTTGTTTGTTGCTAGGTGGTAACTACCTCCTTGTTGTTGCTAGGTGGTAACTACCTCCTTGTTTCCCTGAGTGTCACCTGTGTCTTTCCCCCCCCCAATACCACTGTACAGATCATAGTGCCAACTTCTTTCCTCTACGCCACTGATGGTGCCACTGATGCTAACCCTGAGTGCCACTCTCACACACCAGTTTTCACCTGGCACTCTCACACACCAGTCTTCACCTGGCACTTTCACACAAGTCTTCACCTGGCACTCTCTCCTGGCACAGGTGGTGGTGTCATTTCGACGACGATAACTACGTAAACGTGCCGCAGCTGGTGACTACCCTTGCTGACTACGACCCACAACAGGACTGGTACCTGGGCAAGCCTTCCATCCGTGCTCCGCTGGAGATCATCAACAGAGACAACGTCTCGGTAAGTCTTGTTTCCCGTTGATACTGTTGCTCGCTAGTGGTCTGTTATTGCGGCTGTCGGGAGTGTGACAGCCTGGCTTGTCAATCAGGCTGTCGGCAGGTAGGACTGGTCTGGGAACTGGGTGCAGGGGCGATGGTCTCCTGTAACACATGAACCACAGCTATCAATGGGGATACTGTTGATAAGTACCGGTCTGATAGTACCGTTACTGATAGTCACCACAGGTACAGTAGTCACCACAGGTACAGTAGTCACCACAGGTACAGTAGTCACCACAGGTACAGTAGGCACAACAAGCACTACAGGTACGCCGAGTACAACAGGCACAACAGATACAACAGGCACAACAGGTACAACAAGCACAACAGGTAAAACAGGCACAACAGGTAAACAGGTACAATAGGCACAACAGGTACAACAGGCACAACTTATACAACAGGTACAATAGGCACAACAGGTACAACAAGCACAACAGGTACAACAGGCACAACAGATACAACAGGCACAACAGGTACAACAGGCACAACAGGTAAAACAGGCACAACAGGTAAACAGGTACAATAGGCACAACAGGTACAACAGGCACAACTTATACAACAGGTACAATAGGCACAACAGGTACAACAGGCACAACTTATACAACAGGTACAATAGGCACAACAGGTACAACAGGCACAACAGGTACAACAGGCACAACTTATACAACAGGTACAATAGGCACAACAGGTACAACAGGCACAACAGGTACAACAGGCACAACTTATACAACAGGTACAATAGGCACAACAGGTACAACAGGCACAACAAGTACAACAGGCACAACAGGAACAACAGGTACAACAGGCACAACAGGTACAACACGCACAACAGGTACAACAGGCACAACAGGCACAACAGGTACAACAGGCACAACAGGCACAACAGGTACAACAGGCACAACAGGTACAACAGGCACAACAGGTACAACAGGCACAACAGGTACAACAAGCACAACAGGTACAACAGGCACAACAGGTACAACAGGCACAACAGGTACAACACACACAACAGGTACAACACACACAACAGGTACAACACACACAACAGGTACAACACACACAACAGGTACAACACACACAACAGGTACAACACACACAAACAGGTACAACACACACAACAGGTACAACACACACAACAGGTACAACACACACAACAGGTACAACACACACAACAGGTACAACACACACAACAGGTACAACACACACAACAGGTACAATACACACAACAGGTACAACACACACAACAGGTACAACACACACAACAGGTACAACACACACAACAGGTAACACACACAACAGGTACAACACACACAACAGGTACAAATACACACAACAGGTACAACACACACAACAGGTACAACACACACAACAGGTACATTAACTCTTTATTTAATTCAATTGCTTTAAAACCTCTGTTGTTGTTGTTGTTGTTGTTGTTGTTGTTGTTTTCCGTTAAGGTTAATGTTCACACTTTTTCTGTTGTTCTTAGATGAACGCAGAACAACAGTAGTGTGTCTGTTACAGCAGCAGGTCTGCCACCACCATCAACACGACATTGCGACATTTACCACATTTAATTAAGAGACGTTTTGCCCACTTTGGGGGTGGGGGAGGTGACTGTTTCTCTCCTGTACAGAAAAGAGAGAAAAAAATATAGCAGAATATATATCATATATATCATCACATGCTGGGGCAGGTTCCTGAGCCACACCCTGGGTGGTGAGACAGGCAGGTTCCTGAGCCACACCCTGGGTGGTGAGACAGGCAGGTTCCTGAGCCACACCCTGGGTGGTGAGACAGGCAGGTTCCTGAGCCACACCCTGGGTGGTGAGACAGGCAGGTTCCTGAGCCACACCCTGGGTGGTGAGACAGGCAGGTTCCTGAGCCACACCCTGGGTGGTGAGACAGGCAGGTTCCTGAGCCACACCCTGGGTGGTGAGACAGGCAGGTTCCTGAGCCACACCCTGGGTGGTGAGACAGGCAGGTTCCTGAGCCACACCCTGGGTGGTGAGACAGGCAGGTTCCTGAGCCACACCCTGGGTGGTGAGACAGGCAGGTTCCTGAGCCACACCCTGGGTGGTGAGACAGGCAGGTTCCTGAGCCACACCCTGGGTGGTGAGACAGGCAGGTTCCTGAGCCACACACCTGGGTGGTGAGACAGGCAGGTTCCTGAGCCACACCCTGGGTGGTGAGACAGGCAGGTTCCTGAGCCACACCCTGGGTGGTGAGACAGGCAGGTTCCTGAGCCACACCCTGGGTGGTGAGACAGGCAAGGTTCCTGAGCCAACACCCTGGGTGGTGAGACAAGCAGGTTCCTGAGCCACACCCTGGGGTGGTGAGACAGGCAGGTTCCTGAACCACACCCTGGGTGGTGAGACAGGCAGGTTCCTGAGCCACCCCTGGGTGGTGAGACAGGCAGGTTCTGAGCCACACCCTGGGTGGTGAGACAGGCAGGTTCCTGAGCCACACCTGGGTGGTGAGACAGGCAGGTTCCTGAGCCACACCTGGGTGGTGAGACAGGCAGGTTCCTGAGCCACACCCTGGTGGTGAGACAGGCAGGTTCCTGAGCCACACCCTGGGTGGTGAGACAGGCAGGTTCCTGAGCCACACCCTGGGTGGTGAGACAGGCAGGTTCCTGAACCACACCCTGGGTGGTGAGACAGGCAGGTTCCTGAGCCACACCCTGGGTGGTGAGACAGGCAGGTTCCTGAGCGCCACACCCTGGGTGGTGAGACAGGCAGGTTCCTGAGCCACACCCTGGGTGGTGAGACAGGCAGGTTCCTGAGCCACACCCTGGGTGGTGAGACAGGCAGGTTCCTGAGCCACACCCTGGGTGGTGAGACAGGCAGGTTTCCTGAGCCACATCCTGGGTGGTGAGACAGGCAGGTTCCTGAGCCACACCCTGGGTGGTGAGACAGGCAGGTTCCTGAGCCACACCCTGGGTGGTGAGACAGGCAGGTTCCTGAGCCACACCCTGGGTGGTGAGACAGGCAGGTTCCTGAGCCACACCCTGGGTGGTGAGATAGGCAGGTTCCTGAGCCACACCTGGGTGGTGAGACAGGCAGGTTCCTGAGCCACACCCTGGGTGGTGAGATAGGCAGGTTCCTGAGCCACACCTGGGTGGTGAGACAGGCAGGTTCCTGAGCCACACCCATGGGTGGTGAGACAGGCAGGTTCCTGAGCCACACCCTGGGTGGTGAGACAGGCAGGTTCCTGAGCCACACACTGGGTGGTGAGACAGGCAGGTTCCTGAGCCACACCCTGGGTGGTGAGATAGGCAGGTTCCTGAGCCACACCCTGGGTGGATGAGACAGGCAGGTTCCTGAGCCACACCCTGGGTGGTGAGACAGGCAGGTTCCTGAGCCACACACCTGGGTGGTGAGACAGGCAGGTTCCTGAGCCACACCCTGGGTGGTGAGACAGGCAGGTTCCTGAGCCACACCCTGGGTGGTGAGACAGGCAGGTTCCTGAGCCACACCCTGGGTGTGAGACAGGCAGGTTCCTGAGCCACACCCTGGGTGGTGAGACAGGCAGGTTCCTGAGCCACACCCTGGGTGGTGAGACAGGCAGGTTCCTGAGCCACACCCTGGTTGGTGAGACAGGCAGGTTCCTGAGCCACACCCTGGGTGGTGAGACAGGCAGGTTCCTGAGCCACAACCCTGGGTGGTGAGATAGGCAGGTTCCTGAGCCACACCCTGGGTGGTGAGACAGGCAGGTTCCTGAGCCACACCCTGGGTGGTGAGACAGGCAGGTTCCTGAGCCACACCCTGGGTGGTGAGACAGGCAGGTTCCTGAGCCACACCCTGGGTGGTGAGACAGGCAGGTTCCTGAGCCACACCCTGGGTGGTGAGACAGGCAGGTTCCTGAGCCACACCCTGGGTGGTGAGACAGGCAGGTTCCTGAGCCACACCCTGGGTGGTGAGATAGGCAGGTTCCTGAGCCCCACCCTGGGTGGTGAGACAGGCAGGTTCCTGAGCCACACCCTGGGTGGTGAGACAGGCAGGTTCCTGACCACACCCTGGTGGTGAGACAGGCAGGTTCCTGAGCCACACCCTGGGTGGTGAGACAGGCAGGTTCCTGAACCACACCCTGGGTGGTGAGACAGGCAGGTTCCTGAGCCACACCCTGGGTGGTGAGACAGGCAGGTTCCTGAGCCACACCCTGGGTGGTGAGACAGACAGGGTCCTGAGCCACACCCTGGGTGGTGAGACAGGCAGGTTCCTGAGCCACACCCTGGGTGGTGAGACAGGCAGGTTCCTGAGCCACACCCTGGGTGGTGAGACAGGCAGGTTCCTGAGCCACACCCTGGGTGGTGAGACAGGCAGGTTCCTGAGCCACACCCTGGGTGGTGAGACAGGCAGGTTCCTGAGCCACACCCTGGGTGGTGAGACAGGCAGGTTCCTGAGCACACCCTGGGTGGTTGAGACAGGCAGGTTCCTGAGCCACACCCTGGGTGGTGAGACAGGCATGTTCCTGAGCCACACCCTGGGTGGTGAGACAGGCAGGTTCCTGAGCACACCCTGGGTGGTGAGACAGGCAGGTTCCTGAGCCACACCCTGGGTGGTGAGACAGGCAGGTTCCTGAGCCACACCCTGGGTGGTGAGACAGGCAGGTTCCTGAGCCACACCCTGGGTGGTGAGACAGGCAGGTTCCTGAGCCACACCCTGGGTGGTGAGACAGGCAGGTTCCTGAGCCACACCCTGGGTGGTGAGACAGGCAGGTTCCTGAGCCACACCCTGGGTGGTGAGACAGGCAGGTTCCTGAGCCACACCCTGGGTGGTGAGATAGGCAGGTTCCTGAGCCACACCCTGGGTGGTGAGACAGGCAGGTTCCTGAGCCACACCCTGGGTGGTGAGACAGGCAGGTTCCTGAGCCACACCCTGGGTGGTGAGACGCAGGTTCCTAAGCCACTCCCTGGGTGGTGAGACAGGCAGGTTCCTGAGCCACACCCTGGGTGGTGAGACAGGCAGGTTCCTGAACCACACCCTGGGTGGTGAGACAGGCAGGTTCCTGAGCCCACACCCTGGGTGGGTGAGCAGGCAGGTTCCTGAGCCACACCCTGGGTGGTGAGACAGGCAGGTTCCTGAACCACACCCTGGGTGGTGAGACAGGCAGGTTCCTGAGCCACACCCTGGGTGGTGAGACAGGCAGGTTCCTGAGCCACACCCTGGGTGGTGAGACAGGCAGGTTCCTGAACCACACCCTGGGTGGTGAGACAGGCAGGTTCCTGAGCCACACCCTGGGTGGTGAGACAGGCAGGTTCCTGAGCCACATCCTGGGTGGTGAGACAGGCAGGTTCCTGAACCACACCCTGGGTGGTGAGACAGGCAGGTTCCTGAGCCACACCCTGGGTGGTGAGACAGGCAGGTTCCTGAGCCACATCCTGGGTGCTGAGAGAGGCAGGTTCCTGAGCCACACCCTGGGTGGTGAGACAGGCAGGTTCCTGAGCCACACCCTGGGTGGTGAGACACGCAGGTTCCTGAACCACACCCTGGGTGGTGAGACAGGCAGGTTCCTGAGCCACACCCTGGGTGGTGAGACACGCAGGTTCCTGAACCACACCCTGGTGGTGAGACAGGCAGGTTCCTGAGCCACACCCTGGGTGGTGAGACAGGCAGGTTCCTGAGCCACACCCTGGGTGGTGAGACAGACATGTTCCTGAGCCACACCCTGGGTGGTGAGACAGGCAGGTTCCTGAGCCACACCCTGGGTGGTGAGGCAGGCAGGTTCCTGAGCCACACCCTGGGTGGTGAGACAGGCATGTTCCTGAGCCACACCCTGGGTGGTGAGAGAGGCATGTTCCTGAGCCACACCCTGGGTGGTGAGACAGGCAGGTTCCTGAGCCACACCCTGGGTGGTGAGACAGACATGTTCCTGAGCCACACCCTGGATGGTGAGACAGGCAGGTTCCTGAGCCACACCCTGGGTGGTGAGACAGGCATGTTCCTGAGCCACACCCTGGGTGGTGAGACAGGCAGGTTCCTGAGCCACACCCTGGGTGGTGAGACAGGCAGGTTCCTGAGCCACACCCTGGGTGGTGAGACAGGCAGGTTCCTGAGCCACACCTGGGTGGTGAGACAGGCAGGTTCCTGAGCCACACCCTGGGTGGTGAGACGGCAGGTTCCTGAGCCACACCCTGGGTGGTGAGACAGGCATGTTCCTGAGCCACACCCTGGGTGGTGAGACAGGCATGTTCCTGAGCCACACCCTGGGTGATGAGACAGGCATGTTCCTGAGCCACACCCTGGGTGATGAGACAGGCATGTTCATGAGCCACACCCTGGGTGATGAGACAGGCAGGTTCCTGAGCCACACCCTGGGTGGTGAGCCAGGCATGTTCCTGAGCCACACCTGGGTGTGAGACAGGCAGGTTCCTGAACCACACTCGGTGGTGAGACAGGCAGGTTCCTGAACCACACCCTGGGTGGTGAGACAGGCAGGTTCCTGAGCCACACCCTGGGTGGTGAGACAGGCAGGTTCCTGAGCCACACCCTGGGTGGTGAGACAGGCAGGTTCCTGAGCCACACCCTGGGTGGTGAGACAGGCAGGTTCCTGAGCCACACCCTGGGTGGTGAGACAGGCAGGTTCCTGAACCACAACCCTGGGTGGTGAGACAGGCAGGTTCCTGAACCACACCCGGGTGGTGAGACGGCAGGTTCCTGAACCACACCCTGGGTGGTGAGAATGGCAGGTTTCTGAGCCACATGCTGGGGGAGGATGGTGAGACAGGCAGGTTCCTGAGCCACACCCTGGGTGGTGAGACAGGCAGGTTCCTGAGCCACACCCTGGGTGGTGAGACAGGCAGGTTCCTGAGCCACACCCTGGGTGGTGAGACAGACATGTTCCTGAGCCACACCCTGGGTGGTGAGACAGGCAGGTTCCTGAGCCACACCCTGGGTGGTGAGACAGGCAGGTTCGTGAGCCACACCCTGGGTGGTGAGACAGGCAGGTTCCTGAACCACGCCCTGGGTGGTGAGACAGGCAGGTTCCTGAGCCACACCCTGGGTGGTGAGACAGGCAGGTTCCTGACCCACACCCTGGGTGGTGAGACAGGCAGGTTCCTGAGCCACACCCTGGGTGGTGAGACAGGCAGGTTCCTGAACCACACCCTGGGTGGTGAGACAGGCAGGTTCCTGAGCCACATGCTGGGGGAGGATGGTGAGACAGGCAGGTTCCTGAGCCACACCCTGGGGGAGGATGGTGAGACAGGCAGGTTCCTGAGCCACACCCTGGGTCAACACATGCTGGGGGAGGATGGTGAGACAGGCAGGTTCCTGAGCCACACCCTGGGTGGTGAGACAGGCAGGTTCCTGAGCCACACCCTGGGTCAACACATGCTGGGGGAGGATGGTGAGACAGGCAGGTTCCTGAGCCACACCCTGGGTGGTGAGACAGGCAGGTTCCTGAGCCACACCCTGGGTGGTGAGACAGGCAGGTTCCTGAGCCACACCTTGGGTGGTGAGACAGGCAGGTTCCTGAACCACACCCTGGGTGGTGAGACAGGCAGGTTCCTGAGCCACACCCTGGGTGGTGAGACAGGCATGTTCCTGAGCCACACCCTGGGTGGTGAGACAGGCATGTTCCTGAGCCACACCCTGGGTGATGAGACAGGCATGTTCCTGAGCCACACCCTGGGTGATGAGACAGGCATGTTCATGAGCCACACCCTGGGTGATGAGACAGGCAGGTTCCTGAGCCACACCCTGGGTGGTGAGCCAGGCATGTTCCTGAGCCACACCCTGGGTGGTGAGACAGGCAGGTTCCTGAACCACACCCTGGGTGGTGAGACAGGCAGGTTCCTGAACCACACCCTGGGTGGTGAGACAGGCAGGTTCCTGAGCCACACCTTGGTGGTTGGGACAGGCAGGTTCCTGAGCCACACCCTGGGTGGTGAGAACAGGCAGGTTCCTGAGGCCACACCCTGGGTGGTGAGACAAGGCAGGTTTCTGAGCCACACCCTGGGTGGTGAGACAGGCAGGTTCCTGAACCACACCCTGGGTGGTGAGACAGGCAGGTTCCTGAACCACACCCTGGGTGGTGAGACAGGCAGGTTCCTGAACCACACCCTGGGTGGTGAGACAGGCAGGTTTCTGAGCCACATGCTGGGGGAGGATGGTGAGACAGGCAGGTTCCTGAGCCACACCCTGGGTGGTGAGACAGGCAGGTTCCTGAGCCACACCCTGGGTGGTGAGACAGGCAGGTTCCTGAGCCACCCTGGGTGGTGGACAGGCATGTTCTGAGCCACACCGGGTGGTGAGACAGGCAGGTTCCTGAGCCACACCCTGGGTGGTGAGACAGGCAGGTTCCTGAGCCCACACCCGGGTGGTGAGACAGGGCAGGTTTCCTGAGCCACACCCTGGGTGGTGAGACAGGCAGGTTCCTGAGCCACACCCTGGGTGGTGAGACAGGCAGGTTCGTGAGCCACACCCTGGGTGGTGAGACAGGCAGGTTCCTGAACCACGCCCTGGGTGGTGAGACAGGCAGGTTCCTGAGCCACACCCTGGGTGGTGAGACAGGCAGGTTCCTGACCCACACCCTGGGTGGTGAGACAGGCAGGTTCCTGAGCCACACCCTGGGTGGTGAGACAGGCAGGTTCCTGAACCACACCCTGGGTGGTGAGACAGGCAGGTTCCTGAGCCACATGCTGGGGGAGGATGGTGAGACAGACAGGTTCCTGAGCCACACCCTGGGTCAACACATGCTGGGGGAGGATGGTGAGACAGGCAGGTTCCTGAGCCACACCCTGGGTGGTGAGACAGGCAGGTTCCTGAGCCACACCCTGGGTGGTGAGACAGGCAGGTTCCTGAACCACACCCTGGGTGGTGAGACAGGCAGGTTCCTGAGCCACACCCTGGGTGGTGAGACAGGCAGGTTCCTGAGCCACACCCTGGGTGGTGAGACAGGCAGGTTCCTGAACCACACCCTGGGTGGTGAGACAGGCAGGTTCCTGAGCCACACCCTGGGTGGTGGTGAGACAGGCAGGTTCCTGAGCCACATCCTGGGTGGTGAGACAGGCAGGTTCCTGAACCACACCCTGGGTGGTGAGAACAGGCAGGTTCCTGAGCCACACCCTGGGTGGTGAGACAGGCAGGTTCCTGAGCCACATCCTGGGTGCTGAGACAGGCAGGTTCCTGAGCCACACCCTGGGTGGTGAGACAGGCAGGTTCCTGAGCCACACCCTGGGTGGTGAGACACGCAGGTTCCTGAACCACACCCTGGGTGGTGAGACAGGCAGGTTCCTGAGCCACACCCTGGGTGGTGAGACACGCAGGTTCCTGAACCACACCCTGGGTGGTGAGACAGGCAGGTTCCTGAAACCACACCCTGGGTGGTGAGACAGGCAGGTTCCTGAACCACACCCTGGGTGGTGAGACAGGCAGGTTCCTGAACCACACCCTGGGTGGTGAGAATGGCAGGTTTCTGAGCCACATGCTGGGGGAGGATGGTGAGACAGGCAGGTTCCTGAGCCACACCCTGGGTGGTGAGACAGGCAGGTTCCTGAGCCACACCTGGGTGGTGATGAACAGGCAGGTTCCTGAGCCACACCCTGGGTGGTGAGACAGGCATGTTCCTGAGCCACACCCTGGGTGGTGAGACAGGCAGGTTCCTGAGCCACACCCTGGGTGGTGAGACAGGCAGGTTCGTGAGCCACACCTGGGTGGTGAGACAGGCAGGTTCCTGAACCACGCCACCTGGGTGGTGAGACAGGCAGGTTCCTGAGCCACACACCTGGGTGGTGAGACAGGCAGGTTCCTGACCCACACCCTGGGTGGTGAGACAGGCAGGTTCTGAGCCCACAACCCTGGGTGGTGAGACAGGCAGGTTCCTGAACCCACCCTGGGTGGTGAGCAGACAGGCAGGTCCTGAGCCACATGCTGGGAGGATGGTGAGACAGGCAGGTTCCTGAGCCACACCCTGGGTGGTGAGACAGGCAGGTTCCTGAGCCACACCCTGGGTCAACACATGCTGGGGGAGGATGGTGAGACAGGCAGGTTCCTGAGCCACACCCTGGGTGGTGAGACAGGCAGGTTCCTGAACCACACCCTGGGTCAACACATGCTGGGGGGGATTGATGAGACAGGAGGTCCTGAGCCACACCCTGGGTGGGAGACAGGCAGGTTCCTGAGCCACACCCTGGGTGTGAGACAGGCAGGTTCTGAGCCCCACTTGGGGGTGAGCAGGCAGGTCCTGAAAACCCCACCTGGGTTTGAGACAGGCAGGTTCCTGAGCCCCACCCTGGGTGGAGGGCAGCATGTTCGAGCCAACCCCGGGTGGTGAGACAGGCATGTTCCTGAGCCCCACCCTGGGTGATGAGACAGGCATGTTCCTAGCCACACCCTGGTGATGAGACAGGCATGTTCATGAGCCACACTGGGATGAGACAGGCGGGTTTCCTGAGCCACACCGGGTGTGAGCCGGCATGTTCCCGAGCCACACCCTGGGTTGTAGACAGCAGTTCCTGAAACACACCCTGGGTGGTGAGACAGGCAGGTTCCTGAAACCAACCTGGGTGAGAAGGCAGGTTCCTGGCCACACCTTGGGGGTGAGACAGGGCAGGTTCCTGAGCACAACCCCGGTGGTGAACAGGCAGGTCCCGGCCACAACCTGGTGGGAGACAGCAGGTTCTGAGCCACAACCCGGGTGGTGAGACAGGGAGGTTCCTGAACCACACCCTGGGGTTTAGACAGGCAGGTTTCCCGACCACAACCTGGGTGTGAGCAGGCAGGTTCCTGAACCACACCTGGGTGGTGAGAAGGGAGGTTTCTGAGCCACATGCTGGGGAGGATGGGGAGTAAAAGGCAGGTTCCTGAGCCACAACCTGGGGGGGGAGACAGGCAGGTTCCTGAGCCCACCCCTGGGTGGTGAGACAGGCAGGTTCCGAGCCAACCTGGTGGTGAGACAGCTGTTCCTGAGCCACACCCTGGGTGGTGAGACAGCAGGTTCCTGAGCCACACCCTGGGTGGTGAGACAGGCAGGTTCCTGAGCCACACCCTGGGTGGTGAGACAGGCAGGTTCCTGAGCCCACCCTGGGTGGTGAGACAGGCAGGTTTCCCGAGCCACACCCGGGTGGTGAGACAGGCAGGTTCGTGAGCCACACCCTGGGTGGTGAGACAGGCAGTTCCTGAACCACGCCCTGGGGGGTGAGACAGGGAGGTTCCTGAGCCACACCCTGGGTGTGAGACAGGCAGGTTCCTGACCCACCCTGGGTGGTGAGACAGGGAGGTTCCGAGCCACACCGGGTTGAGACAGGCAGGTTCCTGAACCACACCCTGGGTGGTTTAGACAGGCAGGTTCCTGAGCCACATGCCTGGGGGGATGGTGAGACAGACAGGTCCTGAGCCACACCCTGGGTCACACATGCGGGGAGGATGGTGAGACAGGCAGGTTCCTGAGCCACACCCTGGGTGGGGACGGGAGTCCTGAGCCACACCTGGGGGTGAACAGGCAGGTTCTGAGCCACACCCTGGGTGGTGAGACAGGCAGGTTCCTGAAACCCCCAAACCCTGGGTGGTGAGACCAGGCAGGTTCCTGAGCCACACCCTGGGGGTGGACAGGCAGGTTCCTGAGCCACACCCCTGGGTGGTTGAGACAGGCAGGTTCCTGAACCACCCCTGGGGGTGGTGAGACAGGCAGGTTCCTGAGCCACACCCTGGTGGTGAACAGGCAGGTTCCTGAGCCACATCCTGGGTGGTGAGACAGGCAGGTTCCTGAACCACACCCTGGGTGGTGAGACAGGCAGGTTCCTGAGCCCCACCCTGGGTGGGTGAACAGGCAGTTCCTGAGCCACATCCTGGTGCTGAGACAGGGAGTCCGAGCCACCCTGGGTGTGAGACAGACGGTTCCTGAGCCACACCCGGGTGGTGAGACACGCAGGTTCCTGAACCACACCCTGGGGGGTGAGACAGGCAGTTCTGAGCCCCACCCTGGGTGTGAGACACGCAGGTTCCTGAACCACACCCTGGGTGGTGAGACAGGCAGGTTCCTGGCCACACCCTGGTGGTGAGACAGGCAGGTTCCGAGCCACACCCTGGGTGGTGGAGACAGACATGTTCCGAGCCCCAACCTGGTGGTGAGACGGGAGTTCCTGAGCACACCCTGGGTGGTGAGGCGGCAGGTTTTCCCGACCACACCCTGGTGGTGAGACAGCAGTTCCTGAGCCACACCTGGGGGGTGAGAGAGGCAGTTCCTGACCACACCCTGGGTGGTGAGACAGGCAGGTTCCTGAGCACACTGGGGGGGGACAGACATGTCCTGAGCCACACCTGGATGGTGAGACAGGCAGGTTCCTGAGCCACACCCTGGGGTTGAGACAGCATGCTGAGATGGGGGTTGGGGCGGTTCCCGAGCCCCCAACCCTGGGTGGGGGACAGGAGGTTCCTGAGCCAACCCTGGGGGGGGAGACAGGCAGGTTTAACCCACCCGGGGGTGAGACAGGGAGGTTTCCCGACCACACCCCGGGGGTGAGACAAAAGGC
>NC_069407.1:27215363-27285363 GCF_026875155.1 Cherax quadricarinatus
GTCTCCCATCACACATTTCCTCCCTTCTTTCTCTCCCTCCCTCAAATCCACCCCTCTCTCACCTCCCCCTATCCCTACCCTTTGGGCCCCTCACCCCCCTCCTCTCACCTCACCCCCCTCCCCCTCACCCCCCCAAGGGAGGGGCGGTGACTCAGGTGAATTGGGCGACTTACAAAGACAAATAACGTTCCGGTGGAGTGGGGGGCCCTGCTGCCCCCTGTCTGCCTGCCTTCCTCCCGCCTGCGCCTGCCTGCCGTTTCTGCCTGCCTCCTCCCTGCCTGCCATTTCCTGCCTGCCCGCCCTTCCCCCTGCCCCCCTGCCAGCCTGCCGCCTGCCGCCTGCCCGCCTGCCTCCCGCCTTTTTCTGCCTGTCTGCCCGCCTGCCTGTTTCCGCCCGCCTGTCTGGCCTCCCGCTCCTGCCTGCGCCTGCCCCGTTGCCCGCCCCGCCGCCTGTTGCCTGCCTGTCTGCCTGCCCGTCTGCCTGCTTTTTTGCCTGCCTGCTGCCTCCCGTTGCCCCGCCTGTCTGCCTGCCTGTCTGCCTGTTCTGTTGCCTTCTGCCCGTCTGCTGCCCGTCGCCCCCTGTTGCCCCCTGTCTGCCTGCCCGTCTGCCTGCTTTGCCTGTGTTGCCTGTTCTGCCTGCCTGTTGCTGCCTGTTGCCCCCCTGTCTGCCCGCCGTTCCCTGCCTACTGCTGCCTTCTGCCTGCCTTCTGCCCGCTTTGCTGCCTGTCTGCCTCCCCGCTGCCTGCTGTCTGCCTGCCTGTTGTTGCCCGTCGCCTGTCTGTCTGCCTGCCTGTCTGCCGCCTGTCTGCCTGCCTGCCCGTCTGCCGCCCGCCGTCTGCCTTCTGCCTGCGCCTGCCTGTCTGCCCGCTGTTGCCCGCCTGTCTGCCTGCCTGCCTGTTGCCTGACTGCCCGTCTGGCCTGTTGCCTGCCCGCCTGTCTGCTGCTGCCCGTCTGCTCCCGCCCCCTTGCCTGTTGCCTGCCTGCCCGTCTTCCCCGCCTGCCTGTCTGCCTGTCTGTGCCTGTCTGCCTGCCGCCTGTCTGCCTGCCCGTTTCCCGCCCGCCCGCCCGTCTGCCTGCTGCCTATCGCCTGTCTCCTGCCGTCTGCCTGCCGTCTGCCCGCCTGCCTGCCCGCCCGCCTGCCTGTTCCCCTGTCGCCGTTGCCTGCCCTTTTGCCTGCCTGCCCGTCTGCCCCCCCCGCCCGCCTGTCTCCTGCCCGCTGCCCCTGTCTGCCCGCCCTGCCTGTTGGCCTGCCGTCTGCCGGCCTCTGTCCCGCCTCCTGCCTGTTGCGCCCGCCTGTCTGCCGGGCCGGCCCGCCTGCCTGCCTGCCTGTCTGCCCGCCTGCCGTCTGCCTGCCCGCTGTCGCCTGCCTGTCTGCCTGCCTGCCCGTCTCCTGCTGCTGTCTGCCTGTTCTGCCCGCCGCCTGTCTGCCGCCCGTCTGCCTGCCTTTTCCTGGCCCGCCTGCCTGCCTGCGCCCCGCTGCCCGCCTGCTGCTGCCTGCCTGTCTTGCCTGTCTGCCTGCCGTCCCGCCTGCCCGCCTGCCGGCCCGCCCGCCTCCTCCCGTCTCCTGCCTGCCCGTCGCCTGCTGTCTGCTGCCTGCTGCCCCCTGCCTGCCTTCTGCTGCTGTCTGCCTCCTGCCTGTCTGTGCCTGCCGTCTGCCTGCCTGTTGCCTGCTGCCTGCCTCCTGCCTGCCTGTTCTGGCCTGCCTGTCTGCCCGCCTGCCGTCTGCCTGCCTGTTGCCTGCCCCCTGTCTGCCCTGCCTGTCTGCCCGGGCCCGTTTTGCCTGCCTTTTCCTGCCGTCTGCCCGCCTGTCCCCGCCCCGCCTGCTGCCGCCTGCCTGTTGCCCCGCCTGTCTGCCTGTCTGCCTGCTGCCTGCCTGTCTGCCTGTCTGCCTGCCTTTTTTGCTGCCTGCTGCCTGCCTGTTTCTGCCTGCCTGCGCCTGCCTCCTGTCTGCCCGCTGCCCGCCGCCTGTCTGTGCCCGCTGCCCGCCCCTGTCTGCCGCCGTCTGCCGCCTGTCTGCCTGCCTGTCTGCCTGCCTGTCTGCCCGCCTTTCCCCTGCCTGCCCGCCTGCCTGCTGCTGTTGCCTGCCTGCTTTGCCCCTGCCTGTCCCGCCTGCCTGTCTGCCCCTGCCGTCGCCGCCTGCCTGCTGCCGCCGCCTGCTGCCTGCCCTTCTTTCCCGCCTGCCTGCCCTGTCTGCCTGCGCCCGGCTGCGTTCCCGCCTGCTCCTCCTGCCTGCCCGTTTCCTGCCCTGCCCCTTTCCCTGCCTGCCTGTTTCCCGCCTGCCTGCTGCCTGCTCTTGTTTCCTGCCCGCCCGCCTGCCCGCCCTGCTTGCCTGTGCCTGCCCTTCCTCCTGCCTGCCGCCCGCCTGTTGCCTGCCTGCCCGCCTGCCTGCTTTCCTGCCTGCCTGCCTGTCTGCTGCCCCTGTCTCCTGCCTGCCTGCCTGCCTGTCTGCTGCCCCTGCCTGCCTCCTGCCTGCCTGCCCGCCTGCCTGCTTGCCCCCCTGCCTGCCGCCCCCGTCTGCCTGCCTGCCCGCTGCCCGCCTCCTGCCTGCCGCCCGCTGCCTGCCTGCCGCCTGTCTGCCTGCTGCCTGCCTGCCCGCCTGCCTGCCTGCCTGCCTGCTGCCCGCCTGTTTCCTTTCTGCTGTCGCCTGCCGCCGTCTCCTGCCGCTGCCCCCCTTCTGCCTGCCGCTGCGCCTGCCCGCCTGCCTGCCCCGCCTGCTGCCCGCCGCCTGCCTCCGCCTTCCTCCTGCCTGCCCGCCTGCCGCTGCCTGCCTGTGCCTGCCTCCTTCTCCGCCTCCCTGCCCTGCCGCCTTTTTGCCGCCGCTCTCCTGCCCGCTGCCTGCCCCCTGCCTGCCCGCCCGCCTCCTCCCGCCCCCTTTCCTGCCTGCCCGCCTGCCTGCCGCCTCCTCTCCTGCCAGCTGCCCCCGCCTGCCTGCCTCCGCCTTCCTCCTGCCTGCCGCCTGCCCCGCCTGCCTTTCCCCTGCCTGCCTTTCCCCCTGCCTGCCCCTGCCTGCCTGCCTGCCTGCCGCCTTCCTCCCGCCTGCCACCTGCCAGCCTGCCCGCCTGCCTGCCCGCCTTCCTCCTGCCCGCCAGCCCGCCTGCCTGCCGCTGCCTGCCTTTTCCCCTTGGGCCCGCCTGCCTGCCTGCCTGCCTGCCCGCCTGCCTCCTCCTGCCTGCCGCCTTCCCTGCCTGCCACCCCTCCTGCCGCCTGCCTGCCTGGCCTGCCCTTTTTTCCCGCCTGCCAGCCTGCCACCTGCCCCTGCCGCCTGCCTCCCCTGCCCCCAGTGCTTCCTCCTGCCCGCCCGCCTCCCCCCGCCGCCATCCTGCCCGCCTCTGTTGCCTGCCCCGCCTGCCTGCCGCCTTCCTCCTGCCTGCCAGCCTCCGCCTGCCTGCCTGCCTGCTACCTGCTTCTTCCGCCCCCACCCCTCCTGCCTGCCCCTTCCTCCTGCCTGCCGCCTGCCGCTGCCCGCTGCCTGCCTGTTCCTCCTGCCTGCCTCCTGCCCGCCGCCTGCCTGCTGCCTGCCTGCTGCCGCCCGCCCTTTCCTCCGCCTGCCAGCCTGCCGCCTCCTCCCGCCTTCCTCCGCTGCCAGCCCGCCTGCCTCCTTTCCGCCTTTCCCCCTGCCGCCCCCCTGCCTGCCCGCCTTGCCTTCCTCCCGTGCTGCCTGCCTGCCTGCCTGCCAGCCTTCCTCCTGCCTGCAGCCTCCTGCCTGCCGCCTGCCTTTTCCTCCTGCCTGCCGCCTGCCGCCTGCCCGCCTGCCTTTCTCCTGCCCGCCTGCCCCGCCGCCTCCTCCTGCCCCTGTTTCCTGCCTGCCTGCCTGCCTTCCTCCCGCCACCTGCTCCTGCCCGCCTCCTCCCGCCTCCTGCCTTTCCTCCTCTGCCACCTTCCCCTGCCTCCTCCTCCTGCCCGCCCGCCTGCCTTTCCTGCCGCCGCCCGCCTGCTGCCTGCCTGCCTGGGCCTTTCCTTCCTCCTGCCCGCAGCCCGTGCTGCCTGCCTGCCTCCTGCCTTCCTCCTGCTCCGCCCGCCACCTGCCTCCTCCCCTGCCTTTCCTCCTGCGCCATCCTGGGTGCCCGCCTCTTTGCCTGCCCGCCTTTCCCCGCCGCCTTCCTCCCTGCCGCCGCCTGCCCGCCTGCCTGCCTGCCTCCTGCTTCGCCGCCTTCCCCTGCCCGCCTGCCCCTGCCTTCCCCCTGCCTGCCACCTGCCCGCCTGCCTGCCTGCTGCCCCCTCCTGCCCGCCATCCCGCCCGCTGCCTGCCTTCCTCCTGCCGCCTCCTGCGCCTTTCCCCCTGCTGCCGGGCCTGCCCTGCCCGCGCCCTTCCCCCTCCTGCCGCCTCCGCCTGTGCCCGTGCCTTTCCCGCCGCCGTGCCTCCCTGCCTCCTGCCTCCCCCCCTGCCTCCTGGCCCGCCTGCCTGCCTGCGCCTGCCTCCCGCTGGCCTGGCCTGCCGCCCGCCTTCTCCCGCCCGCCAGCCTCCTCCTGCCCTGCCTGCCTTTTTTCCCCCCCCGCCGCCTCCTCCTGCCGCCTGCCCCTTGCCCCGCCGCCTCCCCCTACCCCCTAAACCCGCCTCAGCCCCTGCGCCTGCCAACTCCTTCCTCTGCTGCCCCCCCCTCCCGCTGCCCCTTCCTCCTCCTGCCCGCTGTTCCCTCCTGCTCCCTTCCTCCTGGCCCGCCTTTTCCCCAAAAATGCCTCCACCTCCTGCCTGCCCCTCCTTGCTGCCCCCCCCTCCTGCCCTGTGGCCCTCCGTTTTGGCCTTTCCCTGGTGTTTTGGGTGAGGTGGTGCCTGTGTGGTTTTTGGGTGGTGTGTGTGTGTTTTTTGTTGTGTTTGTGTTTTGTGGTGCCTGATGTGGTGTGGTAACTGTTTTGTGGTTGTGTGTTTTGAGTGTCTGTGTTCCCCTTTTTCCCCCTGTGTTCCCTGTTCCTCCCCCTGCCGCCCCCTGCCTTTCTCCCCCCTGCCCCCTGCCTGTCCCGCCTTCCCCCCCTCCAGTTCCACCCCCCAACTTACCGAGATCTTTTCCCATGCCAACCACCTTCCCTTTCATTTCCCCTGTTCTTGGCCCCCCTTAAAATTCCTACCTGTCTCCTATTGCTGCCCTTTCAGCCCTTCTTGCCTCCTGTCACCTGCTCAACATCCTACTCCTGGCTTCTTGCCTGGAAATTTTTCCCCCACCTGCCTTTTTTGGTGTGCTAACTGGGGTTCCCATTGCTGCTTTTTTTTAAAACTGCCTAACTCCCCTGTATATGCCCGGGAACTTTTTCCCGGATATCCCCCTCCCCCCCCAAAATTTTTGGTTCCCGGTGGGCACCCGTGTGTTATTGTGTGTGTGTTGGGTGTTGGGGGTTTTGTTGGTTTTTTGTGCGTTGGTTTGTTTGTTGTTTGGGTTTTTTGGTTTTTTTGTAGCTTGGGGTTTTGGTTTTGTGGGGTGGTGGGGGGGTTTTTTTGTGATTTGGTGTGTTAATCAAAGTTTTAAACATTTTTGCAAAGGGGGGAAATTTTACTTGGGCCCCCTTTCACTGTCGACACAATTCATTTCCCTCCCTTTGCTCCAATGACAGGGGGAAAAAGGTTTTTCCTTCTTATACTCACCTCCGTTAATTTGACAACTTGTGATGAAAAACTTTTAAGTCCAGATCATTTCCAAATTTCCCTGTCCCCCTTTTTTTGTTTTCCATCTTGGAAACACCGTTTTCGTTTAACCTGTGATTTCCCCGTTAATTTTTAATGTTTAATCCGGGTTTTTCCTGGCCTACCCACGTGTCACAACTAAATTTCCCTTTCCTTTCTTGAAAACATTCCCCTTAGCTCGGAAAAAGTTTGTTAAAATTTTGCATTTTTTTTTTTCTTTGGTGTCTTAAACCCGTTTGGGGTTAAATTGCTGCGCTATTTTCCAGTATGGGCCTGCTTACATATATATAGCGTCTTGAAACTTTTTTTATAGTTCAATCCTTTTTGGTTTCCGGTTCCCCTTCCAGATTTATTTGAGTGTTTTTCCTAAAAAGCCTTTGAATCCCCTAACCTGTACACCGTCTGCAGTCTTCTTTGTCCTTCCCCAATCTTTATGACTTTGCACTTACTGGGGTTAAATTCCAGGAACCATTTGTCGGACCAGACTTGTAAGTCTGTCCAATCCCCCCTTGTAATTCTTTAGCTGATTCTCGCCAGCTTTGTTAATCTCATCAGTTTCACATCATCAGCTAACAGCGACACTTCTGAATCTATTGCTTCCATCATGTCATTCTCGTATAGAAGAAACAGCACCGGACCTAGCAGTGACCCTTGAGGAACCCCACTCAACACATGCGCAGACTCTGACACTTCATCACGTACCAACACTCGTTATTTCCTTCCTGTCAGGTACTTTCTCTACTATTCTTGCCTGCTCCTCAATTTTTGATACCATCCCTCTTGTGGAGTACTGTGACCAAAAGCCTTCTTGCAGTCCAAAAAGATGCAATCTATCCATCCCTCTGTCTCTCGTCTTATTTCTTTTACCTTATCGTAGAACACAGGATTTCCCGTCTCTGAAGCCGTGCTGATTGTCATGTATGAGCCCCATCTTTTCAGTGTGTTCCACTACTTTTTCTCCTGATCAATCCATTTCCCATGACTTTTACATACCGCCACTACACAAGTCGTAAAACTGTCTGTAGTTTAACGCTGCCTGTCTGTCCACTTTCTTAAAAATTGAAAATACACTTGCAGTCTTCCACGCCTCAGGAAATTGCCCAGTTTCGATAGATTTATTGAAGATTGCTGCTAGAGGCACACACAGTTCCTCTGCTCCCTCTCTCAGTATCCATGGAGATGTACTATCTTGACCCACCGCCTTTGAGGTATCTAGTTCGTCTAGCAGTTTCTTCACCTCTACCTTGGTTATGTGTACTGTGTCCAGCACCTGTGGTGCACCCTAAACCTCCACAGATTTGCTGGAAGGCATTCCTGACTCTATTGTGAATACTTCTCTAAATAAAATCTTTTGTATGGTTCATCACATACTCTTGTCACTCCTCGTGAGGCTTCCCTCCTTCTTTTCTCCAGACTGATTACCTGGTCCTTACTGTTGTTTTTCTCCAAATGTGGACTGTATAACAACTTTGGTTCATCAGATTTGGCTTTTGATGCAATGTCGTTCTCTGTATTGCCCTCTGGGCCTCTCTCCTTATCCCTGCATTATTCGTTTCTGTTCTTCTGCTCAGCACCTCTTCTCTTGAGTCCTTTGCCTTCTATACGATTTTCCAAGCTCGTCGCACACTTGGCTATGAACCTCTTCACACCTCCAGTTAAACCATTTTCTTTTCTGTTAACTTTTGCTAGAACCTTTCCTCTGCCTCCCTGCACTTAGTGTCACTGGATCCATCATTGCATTTACTGTCTGTGATTCCTCTATTTTCTTCCCACAATGCACTACATCAGAAACTACTCATGACTATGTAGAAGTGAGTGTTGTGTGGTGTGTATGAGTATGTGTGAATGGATTCACCTAATTGTGATTGCAGGGGTCGTAGGACTCAGCTTCCTGGCCGCAGCCTCTTCACTGAACGCTACTAGGTCCCTCTCCTCTCCCTGCTCCCTGAGCTTTTATACATACCGTCTTATAAAGCTATTATGTTCCTGCCATCCACTACATCACTCGCCAGACTGGTTCCACTTCCTGACCACTCTATGACTGAAGAAATACGTCCTCAGCAAATCACCCTGTGACTCATCTGAGTCTTCAACTTCCAAGGTGCGACCCCTTATATCTGAGTCCCCCTCTCTGGAACATCCTTTGTCTTCTGTCCTCCTTGTCGATTCCCGCACAGTATTTTGTATGAGTTATATGTCTCCTCTACCCCTCCTGTCTCCAGTGTCGTCAGTGCCGATTTTCCCTTAACTCTTTCTTCGTAAGAACATTTACCTTTAACTCTGGAACTAACCTGTTGCATACCTTCGCAACTTTCTCTAATTTAGCTTAACGTTCTGTGATCAGGTGCGGGTTCCAAACGGTGCTGCGTACTCTCCAGTATGGCCTGAACGAACACGGTGTACAGTGTCATGAAATAGTTCCATACTTAAGTATCGAATGCTAATCTCAGAGTTTTACGGCGCCCATGATGTTTGTGCAGCAGTTATCTGCTTGATTGTGCTTCCGAGACGTGCTCGTTTTATACTCAACCCCAAAATCCTTTCTCCTTGAGCGAGGTTTTGTAGTCTTTGCCCGCTCCTACCCAGCTGATACTCTGTCTCTGCGTCTTCATTGTCTTCTCCGATTCTCATTGACTTTGCATTTGCAGGGGATGAATTCGAGAAAGCCAGTTGCTGGATCACGTGTCCAGCCTGTCCAAGTGGACGGGTACAAAGCATGGCTTGCTTCTGCAGTGTTTTAAAAATGAGGGTGGAGAGTTTGAAGAGAGGAGGTTCTTGCTTCTCCAGGGAGGAGATTTTAGAGGAGGCTGAAGGTCCACCTCAATGGTCTGGGAGAGAGTGTAGTGGCTGGAGTTTGAGGGGAATGAGGCTTACTAGCAGCGAAGTGGCAGATCTGTCTCCTACGTGAGGAGGCTGTAAGTTGGGAGGCAGCAAACGGCTACCAGCAGTGAGGTGCAGCCCAGCACCTGCTCCGAGTGGCGAGTAGTTCACAGTAATGTAAAGGCGCATCAGAGAAAGGAAAGTTAAGAGTGAAATCTGAAGTAGGAATCGCTTCACTGTTTCTTCAGGATGATGTACTTCAGTGGCCAGTGAAGGTAAGGTACCTACTGCCCCTGCTAATTGGATGTAAGCGCATTCTTGTGGTTGTGACTCTCAGTAAGATACATTGACCGTGCTTTTTTGTAATAGGAATAAGAAGATGAGAAGATAGAGTGGTGCATCCAGGAGCTGGCGTTGGGGACATTGTCAACAGGCTGGATAAAATCATGTCAGGTAATGGGAGCAAGCCCATTACCTGTCCATGCTGTGGAAATGATATTGGGAGGAAGGGTAAGGATATAAGATCTGCTAGATAAGTACAGGTCAGCATAAATTTCATAATCAAAGGGAGGGATCCCAATCATATGTAGCAACTTGCCTAGAAGGGAGTAAGGAAAAGAATGGTTTCAAGGCAATTGGTGTAAATTGCTGGCTAGACAGAAACTGCAATGAACTTTGCAATTCCATTCATTGACAACTGGAACATACTTGTAAGGCAAACTGATATGTATCAAGGGATGGGGTAAATCTCCTCTGGGGCTGAGGGGTGGGTAGCACTGCAGACGTCGATTGAGAGGCCATTGGTGAAATGCCTATGATTTAAACTGATGGAAGATAGAGTATGGTGTGTGGGTGGAAACAAGCAGGTTGCAACACTTGGTTGGAAACAGAAAATGTAAAAAAGGCATTCAGCATGAAGTTAACAAATAAGACAATAGATCATGTCAGCAAACAAAGGGGGACACAGAGGCAGGAAAGGACTAGCTCCCTTAAGTTTACTATAACAATAGCAGGAGTTGTAAGAAAAAAGATAGATGACTAAGATTAATTGCAAGTGCAGGAGACATAGATAATAAATTGCTATCACAGAGACCTCTGGCTCAATCCTGAAAGATAGATAGATGCCCCTGAAATGTCCATACAAGGCTATAAATTATTCCCACACTGACAGGGTCAACAGGAAAGGTGGAGGAGTAGCGATGTAATGTCAGAGACAATTTAAATTGTTGTGTTAGACAGATATTAAAATTAGAGCGTCAGCCAATTGAATCTGTTAGGTTACAGCTTCTCTCGAGGCCGAGAAAAACAAATTTTGGTGTGATTTACAGGGCCCCAAATCTTGATAGGGAGCGTGCAGTAAACTTCTCTTGGACAGAAAATCTAAGGCATCTACAACGAAAATGTTGTGCTAAATGGGAGATTCAACATAGACAAGAAGATTGACCTGGAGCAATATGACAGGAAATTTTAGAGTCGGTGACTTTCTGATACATCCAGGATTGTTTTTCTTAAAACAGTTTGTGACAGAGCCAACTAGGGGAAATAACCTTCCTTGACTTGCTCTTGCCAGTAGGGAAACACTAATTAATAATCTTGAGGTTAAATGATGAGCTTGGGGAAAGCTGATCACAAATCACTCATTTTTAATATATCATGGAATGCCCCTAATAAAAGGCAATCAAAGTCTCCAGTCCCTGACTTTCGCTTGGCTGATTTCATAGGACCTGAAAAATTACTTAGGTGGGCTGAACCTGGAATGACCTGACTAAGGGTCTGGTAGTTGGTGATGGTTGCCGATATGATCTTTCCAGGCAATAGTTCTAGCTGCTCAGATCAAATATGTTCCAAATATGAAATCAGATCAAACAAAAATGATCCCTAAGTGGATGAAACAATAGATTAAAATATCTGATAGGTCAAAAGAGAGGCATATTAGCAATCAAGATAGAGGAGAGGGGCAATTAGAAATCGATAAATCAGTTAAAGAGAGAAATAAAAAAGGGAATTAGAAAAGTACAAAAATAGATTAATGAGGTTAAAGTTGCAAGAGAATCAAAGACAACCAAAAGGATTCTTTCAGGTATACAGAATAAGATCAGGACAAGATAGGCCCGCACTATTCAAAAGTTCCTCGGGTCAGCTCACTGACAGTTGATAAGGAAATGTGTAAATTTTTAACACATACTTCCCTCTCAGTTTTTACACAGAGGATACCAGCGATATTCCAGTAATGATAAAATATGTAGAACGGGAGGACGATAATAAAACTGTGTACTATTAGGGTCACAAGTGACAGGTCTTAGGCAAATAGATAAATTAAAACTAACAAATCCCCAGGCCCTGATGTAACTGGTATGCAAGGGTTCTAAAGCTGTAAAGAGGAGCTTATCACACCAACTTGGCTAATCTTTCAACATATCACTACAAACTGGCATGGTGCCAGGATAAGTGGAAAATGACAAATGTGATACCCTATTTTCAAAAACAGTGACAGGTCCTTAGCTTCGAACTATAGACCAATAAGCCTGAACCTCCATAGTGGGAAAATTTATGCAATCCCAATAATTGCCGAGCAGTTCGTAACCACGTTGACAAGCATAAATTTAATCAACGAATCTCAGCATATGGTTTTACAAAGGGGCGTTCCTGCCTTACGAATTTATTACTTTTTTTTTCCCTAAGTTATTTGAGGAGGTAGATCATGGTAATGAATATGATATTGTGTATATGGACTTCAGTAAGGCTTTTGACATGAGTCCCACATCGGAGACTATTGAGGAAAATTAAAGCACATGAATAGGAGAGAAATTTTTTCCTGGATAGAGGCATGGTTGAAAAATAGGCAGCAGAGAGTTTGCATAAATGGGGAGAATTTAGGGGGGAGGTGTCAGGGGGCGGGTTCCACAGGGGTCAGTGTTGGGCCCCTGTGTTCACAATCTACATAAACGACTAGATGAGGGGATAAAAAGCGACATCGGCAAGTTTGCCGATGACCCAAAATAGGCCGTCGAAATTTATTCTGACGGGACATTGAGCACTCCGGAAAAATTTGAAAAAGACGATGAGTGGTCGGGGAAGTGGCGATGCAGTTTAAAAAAGACAAATGCAAGTTTAAAAGTTGGAAGGACAATAACCCTGGCCCCATATAAACTAAATAATGTAGATTTAATATTACGGATTGCGAAAAAAAAATTTTGGGTTTTTGGTTTGTAGTAATCTGAAACCCAAAACAACTTTCATAAGTGTTTTGAATAAAATAATGAACCTTGGGTTTATATCAAGAAAGCATAAATAAAGGAGCCTAGGTTGTTCTTCAACTCTATACATCTTGGTTAGGCCCCATTTTGATTATGCTGCACAGTTTTGGTCCCCTTTTATTACAGAATGGATATAAATTCTCTGGAAAATGTACAAAGGAGGATGACAAAGTTGATCCCATGTATCAGAAACCTTCCTTATGAGGATAGACTAAGGGGCCCTGAATCTGCACTCTCTAGAAAGGACGTAGAATTAGGGGGGATATGATTGGGTGTATAAAGGGAAAGGGAAGGAATAAATAAAAGGGGATGTAAATAGTGTGCTGAAAATATCTAGCCTAGACAGGACTCGCAGCAATGGTTTTAAGTTGGAAATTTCAGATTCAGGAAGGTTTATAGGAAAGTACTGGTTTGGTAATAGAGTTGTGGATGAGTGGAACAAACCCCCAGTACCGTTATAGAGGCCAGAACGTTTGTGTAGCTTTAAAAATAGGTTGGATAAATACATGAGTGGATGTGGGTGGGTGTGAGTAGCCTGATAGCTTGTGCTACCAGGTCGGTTGCCGTGTTCCCCCCTTAAGTCAATGTGACCTGCCCTGACTAGGTTGGGTGATTGGCTTAAGCCGGTAGGAGACTTGGACCTGCCTCGCATGGGCCAGTAGGCCTTCTGCAGTGTTCCTTCGTTCTTATGTTCTTATGTTCTTTGAAGTCCTGCCTGATCCTCATCTGATTTAATTCTCTTCATTAACTTCACATCATCTGCGAACAAGGACACCTCTGAGTCTATCCCTTCCACCATGTCATTCACCTATACCAAAAATAGCACTGGTCCTAGGACTGACCCCTGTGGGCCCCCGCTCGTCACAGGCGCCCACTGTGATATCTCATCACGTACCATGACTCATTGTTGCCTCCCTGTCAGGTATTCCCTGATCCATTGCAGTGCCCTTCCCGTTATACACGCCTGATCCTCGAGTTTCTGCACTAATCTCTTGTGAGGAACTGCGTCGAAGACCTTCTTGCAGTCCAAGAAAATGCAATCAACCCACCCCTCTCTCTCGTGTCTTACTTCTGTAACTTTGTCATAAAACTCCAGAAGGTTTGTGACACAGGATTTGCCTTCCATGAATCCGTGCTGGTTGTCGTTTATAATCTTGTTCTGTTCTAGATGCTCCACCACTCTCCTCCTGAAAATCTTCTCCATCTCTTTGCATACTATACACGTCAGTGACACTGGTCTGTAGTTAAGTGCCTCTTTTCTGTCTCCTTTTTTTAAAAATGGGAAGTACATTTGCCGTCTTCGATATCTCGGGTAGGTGCCCAGTTTCAAGGGATGTGTTGAAGATTGTGGTTAGTGGCATGCACAGCTTCTCTGCTCCCTCTCTAAGGACCCACGGGGAGACGTTGTCCGGTCCCATTGCCTTTGAGGTATCAAGGTCACTTAGCAGCTTCTTCACCTCCTCCTCACTTGTGTGTATGTCATCCAGCACTTGATGGTGTATTACCTGTTGGTGTCCCCCTCTGTCCTGTCTTCCCAGAGTCCTTCCTGTCTCCACTGTGAATGTGTGTGTGTGCGTGTGTGTGTGTGTGTGTGTACTCACCTAATTGTACTCACCTAATTGTGGTTGCAGGGGTCGAGACTCAGCTCCTGGCCCCGCCACTTCACTGATCGCTACTGGATCCTCTCTCTCTCTGCTTCCTGAGCTTTGTCATACCTCTTCTTAAAACTATGTATGGTTCCTGCCTCCACTACTTCACTTGCTATGCTATTCCACTTGCTGACAACTCTATGACTGAAGAAATACTTCCAACGTCCCTGTGATCGTCTGAGTCTTCAGCTTCAGTTGTGACCCCTTGTCCCTGTGTCCCCTCTCTGGACATCTATCTCTGTCCACCTTGTCTATTCCCGGAGTATCTTGTATGTCGTTATCATGTCCTCCTGACCTTCTGTCCTCCAGTGTCGTCAGTCCGATTTCCTTACCTTTCCTCGTACGACATTCCCTTGAGCTCTGGGACTAGCCTTGTTGCAAACCTTTGTACTTTCTCTAACTTCTTGACGTGCTTGACCAGGTGTGGGTTCCAGACTGGTGCTGCATACTCCAGTATGGGCCTAACATACACAGTGTACAGTGTCTTGAACGATTCCTTATTAAGGTATCGGAACGCTATTCTCAGGTTTGCCAGGCGCCCGTATGTTGCAGCGGTTATTTGGTTGCTGTGTGCCTCCGGTGATGTGCTCGGTGTTATGGTCACCCCAAGGTCTTTTTCCCTGAGTCCCTGGCCCCGCCTCTTCACTGGTCGCTACTAGGTCCTCTCTCTCCCTGTTCCATGAGTTTTATCATACCTCGTCTTAAAACTATGTATGGTTCCTGCCTCCACTACATCACTTTCCAGACTATTCCACTTCCTGACAACTCTGTGACTGAAGAAATACTTCCTAACATCCCATTGACTCATCCGAGTCTTCAACTTCCAATTTTGACCCTTGTTTCTGTGTCCCATCTCTAGAACATCCTGTCCCTGTCCACTTAACTATTCCTCGCAGTATTTTGTATATCGTTATCATGTCTCCTCTAACCCTCCTGTCCTCCAGTGTCGTCAGGCCGATTTCCCTTAACCTTTCTTCATAGGACATTCCCCTTATCTCTGGAACTAGCCTTGTTGCAAACCTTCGCACTTTCTCTAATTTCTTGACGTGCTTGACCAGGTGTGGATTCCAAACTTGTGCTGCATATTCCAGTATGGGCCTGACATACACGGTGTACAGAGTCTTTATCGATTCCTTACTGAGATACAGGAACGCTATTCTCAGGTTTGCCAGGCGCCAATATGCTGCAGCAGTTATCTGGTTGATGTGTGTTTCCGGAGACGTGCTCGGTATTATACTCACCCCAAGATCTTTCTCCTTGAGTAAGGTTTGCAGTCTTTGTCCACCTAGACTATACACTGTCTACGGTCTTCTTTGCGGGGTTAAATTTGAGGAGCCAGTTTCTGGACCACGCATCTAGCCTGTCCTGACTGATCCGCATCTGATTTGATTCTCCTCATTAATTTCAAATCATCTGTGAGCAGGGACACTTCTGAGTCTATCCCTTCCGTCATGTCATTCACATATACCAAAAATAGCACTGCTCCTAGGATTGACCCCAGTGGGACCTCGCTCGTCACAGGTGCCCACTGTGATACCTCATCACGCACCATGACTCGTTGTTGCCTCCCTGTCAGGTATTCTCTGATCCATTGCAGTGCCCTTCCTGTTATACACACCTAATCCTCTAGCTTCTGCGCTAATCTCTTTTGAGTAACTGTGTCGAAGGCCTTCTTGCAGTCCAAGAAAATGCAGTCAACCCACCCCTCTCTCTCTCGTGTCTTACTTCTGTTACCTTGTTATAAAACTCCAGTAGGTTTGTGACACAGGCGTTGCCTTCAATGAATTCGTGCTGGTTGTCGTTTTTAACCTTGTTCTGTTCCATGTGCTCCACCACTCTCCTCCTGATAATCTTCTCCATGACTTTGCATACTATACACGTCAGTGACACTAGTCTATAGTTTAGTGCCTCATTTCCGTCTCTTTTCTTAAAAATTGGGACTACATTTGCCGTCTTCTATACTTCAGGTGGTTGCCCAGTTTCGAGGGATGTGTTGAAAATTGTGGTTAGTGGCACACATAGCGTCTCTGCTCCCTTTCCAAGGACCCATAGAGAGATGTCTGGTCCCACCGCCTTTGAGGTATCAAGGTCACTTAGCAGCTTCTTCACCTCTTCCTCAGTTGTGAGTATTTCATCCAACACTTGTTGGTATATCCCTTGTTGGTGTACCCCTCTGCTCTGTCTTCCCAGGGTCCTTTCTGTTCCCACTGTAAATACTTCTTTAAATCTCGTGTTGAACTCTTCAGACACTTCTTGGTCATTTCTTGTGAGTTCTCCACCTTCTTTCCTCAGACTGATTACCTGGTCCTTGTCTGTTGTCTTCCTGCTAATGTGGCTATACAGCAGTTTCGGGTAAGACTTGACTTTCGATGCTATGTTATTCTCGTACTGTCGCTGGGCCTCCCTCCTTATCTGTGCATACTTGTTTCTGGCTCTTGGACTAATCTCTTCATTTTCCTGGATCCTTTGCCTTCTATACTTTTTCCATTCTTTCTTGCACTTAGTGTTTGCCTCCCTGCACCTTCGGGTAAACCAAGGACTCGTTCTGTCCTTCCCATTATTTCTGTTGCCCTTGGGAACAAACCTTTCCTCTGCCTCCTTGCATTTTGTTGTTACTTATTCCATCATTTCGTTTACTGACTTTCCTACCAATTCTCTTTCCCACTGAATATGTGTATATGTGTGTGTGTGTGTTAACAGGATTATGCTCGTGGTGTCGCATTTTTCCTGTTTATCTCGCCACATAAGTGTTACAAGACTCCATTAGACACAGCACTTTCTTGCTCCTCTATGGTTCCATTCCTGCCGGGTAGCACTCTGTTGATGAAGAAGTAATTATTTCTCAGCCCTGGGAGCCTGAGTGGTGCTGATGTAGCACTGTGGTGCACGCACACCTCTCAACGCTACTACAATCGTTCTTAGTTATCGTACTGCTGCACGCCTACCTGACAAGACTACTCTTGTATCAGGACTTGTCAAAACTATTGAAGTAGTCTTAACTTCGCGTACTGCCTCACCAGGAGTTCTTGTTGGGGCACTACATAGGGCCATTGACATCTTACGCCATATCTAGATTTCTTGTTAAGGTGTATAGGGTCAATGACAACTTACGCCGTATCGAGCTACTGTTCCAGGACCTTTCAGTACTAATTAAACCCAATAAACTAATTGATTGAATCAACCGATCACGCTGATCAACTCTCATTGTTGTGTTTAAAATGTCAAAAGCCGCATTAGGTGCTTCAAACCTTCTCTCGTGAGACTTTGAACTCCTAAGTTCCTTCTAACACTGAGACAATGCCATTGGAGATGACATCCAATCTTGTAACCAACGCACTGCACGAGAGTCATTAAGGCTGTAATTTGCTTGTACACTACCATCATGAATATTTGAATGTATAAAATAGAGATATAGAATGCATATAGCCATGAGTAAACTATACATCTCTCACTGTATACATCCTGTGGCGGATTTTACCAAGGCAACTCACGACTTCAAACAAGTCTGTCGCGCCAGCCCTGAGGCGAACCCAGAACCTGCGAATGGTGTTCCCCAGGGCAAGAGTCTCTTCTGGTTTGATGCTGGACACGAGCACTGCCCACTAGCACCCCCTCCCCCTTCCTCTATATTCACCTTCAGAGACGTGTGAAATAAAAAACAAAATGTTCCGCGGAATCTTAGCTCATGTATGGGTAACTGCAAATCAGAGAGCGGTAGCCCAGACACCGGGATGAGTGTGAACACCCGGTTTACCCGGTTGCAGCGCTACCTGGCATTCATCGGGGGTAATGTAGAAGCTACCGTATCGTCGGAGCATCCATGCAGATCAGACCGACGCCGGATAAACCCTCGCCGACTTCGACCCTTATGCGGCGGTCACTGAAGGTTTCTTGCCTTGTCTCGGGGAGGTGGACTCGCGTCTTCTGGGACGCTGCTGCAACCCGTCCTCCTCCTCCTCCTCTGGACACCCCACGAAATCGTCGTTTAGTTGAGCGTTCTGGGCACTTTAATTCTAACAGGGGGGGGGGGGGATTGTAGAGCGTTTCAAGTTTGCAGAAGAAATGATAAAAAGTTTTAAGCTCACAAGAGAGTTTTTTGGTAAAAATTTGAAGCCACAAGAGAGTTCTTGGTAAAGGGTTTTAAGCTCCCTAGACAGGAACTTCTTCCAATACATTCTCAAAAAAAAAAAAAAATTGCGAAACCCCTCCAGACGATCCAGAAAAAAAAATTTTCCCAACAAAAAGGGGGCAAGAACTAGAACAGTAACTGTGAGCACCAGGGGTGTAAAAACCCCAGGTATCCTCTGGCACCTTGAGTACTTTTAAACCCTTGGAAATTTCAGAACCTCTAAACTCCCGAACCTCTGGTAACTTTTCAGAACCCCTGATAACTCCCGAACCTCGGGAACTTTTCAAAACCCCTGGAACTTTCAGAACCTCTGGTAACTTCCCCGGGAACCCCTTTGGGAACTTTAGAACCCCGAAACTTCCAAACCCCTGGGAACTTCCAGAACCTTGGGAAATCCGAACCCCTGGAACTTTCCAAAAACCTCTGGGAATTTCCAGACCCTGGGAACTTTTAAACCTCTGATAACCTAAATTCTGGTAACTTCGTCAGTAACTTCTAGTAAACCCCAAAAAGGTAACCACCCTAAAAAACCTCCCTAGGGGACATCCCCAACCCCCCCAAACAACCCCCCAGGAAAATCCCTAACCTCCCTAGGTACTCTTCCTAGGTAACATCCCCAACTTTCCCCAGGTACTCTTCCTAGGAACCACCCAAGGGGAACCCCCCTAACCCTCCCCAGATAACCTTTTAGGTAACCTCCAGGAACCACCCCAGGTAACCCCTAATAAACCCCGATTACCCAACCCAGGGAATCCCCTAGGTAACCCCGAGGTAACCCCCATAGGTAATCTAACTAGCTAACCACCCAAAGGGAACCCCCAAAAATCCAGGTAACCTCCCTGTAAAATCCTAGGTAAACCCCCCTAGGTAACTTCCTAGATAAGCACCCTAGGTAACCACCCAAGGGAATCTCAATTGTAACCACCCTAGGTAACCCCCTAGAAAAAAACCCCCATAGGTAAACCCCCTAGGTAACCCCATAGGTAACCTCCCTAAGTAAACCCCCCTAGGGAACCCCCCTAAGTAACTACTTGGGAAACCACCCTGGGCAACCACATTTGGGAACCTCCAGGAAACACCCGGTAACCCCCTAAAAACCCCCAGTACCACAATAGGTAAACCACCCGGGTAACCCCCCTGGGTAAAACCCCCCTGGGTAAAACCCAACCCAGATAACCACCCGGTAACTACCCTTGGTAACCACCCTGGGTAACCACCCGGGGTCCCCCTGGGTAACCACCTAGGGGAACCCCCTAGGTAACCACCCTAGGGAACCACCTTGGGGAACCACCCAGGTAACCACCCCAGGTAACCACCCTGGGTAACCACCTAATAAACCACCCGGGTAACCAACTAGGGGAACCACCCTAGGAAAACCCCTTAAAGGGAACCACCTTGGGGACCACCTTGGGGGAATACATTAGGGAACCACCCAGGGGGAACCCCCCTAGGTAACCACCTAGTAACCACCCTGTAACCACTTGGGTAACCACCCTGGAACTACTTAGGGAACCCCTAGGGTAACCCCCAGGGAAACCCCCCTAGGTAGCCACCTTGGGTAACCCCCCTAGGGAAAAAACCCAGGAAAACCCCCCCAGGTAACCACCCTAGGTAGCCACCCTAGGAACCACCCTGGAAAACCCCCTTGGGGAACCCCCTGGGTAACCCCCCGGGTAAAACCCCCCTAGGTAACCCCCTAGGGAACTACCCAGGGAACCAATGGGTAAACCTTTTGGGGAACCACCCTGGGAAAAACCCCAGGTAACCACCTTTGGGGAACCACCCTAGGTAACCCAATAGGTAACCACCCCAGGGAACCACCCTAGGTAACCCCCTGGGTAACCACCCTTGGGAAAACCACCCAGGTAACCACCCTAATTAACCACCCTTGGGAAATCCCCTAGGTAACCCCCTAGGTAACCACCCCCGGGGAACCCCCTGGTAAAAACCCAGGAAAAACCCCCCAGTTTTAAACCCCCTAGGTAACCACCCTGGTAACCACCCGGTAACCACCCTAGGGAACCACCCTGGGGAACCACCCTAGAAACCACCCAGGTAACCACCGAAAATAACCACCTAGGTATCCACCCTAGGAACCACCTTGGGTAAACCACCCTAGGTAACCCTTCTAGGAACCACCCAGGTAACCCCTTGGGTAACCACCTTGGTAACCACCCTAGGTAACCACCCCAGGTAACCACCGGGGTAACCACCCTAGGTAAACCCCCCCCCTAGGTAACCACCCTAGGTAACCCCCCTTTGGTAACCCCCTTGGGTAACCCCCTGGGTAACCCCTTGGGCCACCCAGGTAACCCCCAGGTAACCACCCTAGGGAACCCCCTAGGAAAACCCCCCAGGGAACCACCTTGGGGTAACCCCTTGGGGGAACCACCCTGTAACCACCCCGGGGAACCCCCCTAGGGAACCACCCCAGGGAACCCCCTAGGTAACCCCGAAGGAAAACCAAACCCCAGGGAAACCCCCCTAGGTAACCCCCTTGGGTAACTACCTTTGGGGAACCACCCTAGGTAACCACCCTAGGTAACCACCTTGGGTAACCACCCTTGGTAACCACCCTAGGTAACCACCCTAGGTAACCACCCTAGGTAACCACCTTGGGTAACCACCCTGGGGAACCCCCCTTGGGGGAAACCGCCAGGTAAACCACCCCAAAGGGAACCCCTCTAGGGGAACCCCCTTTGGGGAACTACCCTAGGTAACCACCCTAGGGAACCACCCTAGGGAACCACCCCAGGGAACCACCTTGGGGAACCACCCTGGGGAAACCCCCCCTAGTACCCCCCTTTGGGTAACTACCTTGGGTAACCACCCCAGGTAACCACCCTAGGAAAAAACCCGGGGGAACCAAACCCCAGGTAACCACCCTAGGGAACCACCCTAGTAACCACCTTTTTTAACCACCCTGGGGAACCCCCAAAGGTAAACCCCCCCTAGGCAACCCCCCAGGTAACCCCCCAGGAACCACCCCAGGGAACCCCCCTAGGTAAACCCCCCCTGGGAACCACCCTGGGTAACCACCCTAGGTAACCACCCTAGGTAACCACCTTGGGTAACCACCCTGGGTAACCACCCTAGGTAACCACCCTAGGTAACCACCTTAGGTAACCACCCTGGGTAACCACCCTAGGTAACCACCCTAAGTAACCACCTGGTAACCACCCTGGGTAACCACCCCCAGGTAACCCCCCTAGGTACCACCCCAGGTAACCACCTTGGGTAAACCCTATAACCCCCAGGTAACCCCCTTGGGGAACCCCCCCTGGGTAACAACCCCTAGGGAACCCCCCTGGGGAACCACCCATGTAACCACCCAGGTAACCACCCCTTGGTAACCCCCCCTGGGGAACCCCCCTGTGTAACCACCCAGGTAACCGCCTTGGGGAACCACCCGGGTAATCACGTAAAGGAAAACCCCCCCGGGTAACCACCCAGGGAACCACCAGGTAAACCCCCTTGGGTAACCACCTAGTAAAACCCCGGGGCCACCCGGAACCCCTAGGGGTTTTGGGGAAAAAAAGGCCACCCAGGGGGGGACCCCAAGAACCCCGGGCCCCCAGGGAAAACCGGGCCACCCGGAACCCCCAGGAAAACCCCCGGGGGGCCCCCCGGAACCACCCTGAACCCCTTGGGTAACCCCCCTATAACCACCTTTAACACCCTTAAAAACCCTAGGAACCACCCGGGTCCACCCTAGGAACCCCCTTAACCCCCCAAACCCCCAAACCCCCCAAACCCCCTAGGCCACCCCAGGTACCCCCCTGGGGAACAACCCTAGGGGGCCCCTAGGGGCCACCCAGGTCCACCTTTGGGGGGAACCATGGGTCCACCCGGGCCACCGGGGTCCCAAAGGGGGAAAACCCCCGGTCCCCCTAAAAGGTAACCACCCGGGTAACCACCCGGTAACCACCCTAGGAACCACCCTGGTAACCACCCTGGGTAAACCACCCTAGGGAACCACCCTATTTTAAACCCCCCTAGGTAACCACCTTGGGGAAACCCCCTGGGTAAACCCCCCTAGGAACCACCGGGTAACCACCTAGGAACCCCCTGGTAACCCCCTGGTAACCACCCGGAAACCCCCTGGGTAACCACCCCGGGGAACCCCCTATAACCACCCTGGGGGAACCACCCTAGGAAACCCCCCCTGGGTAACACCCGGGGAAACCCCCAGGTAAAAACCACCCTATAACCACCTAGGTTACCCCCCTGGGGGAACCCCCCTGGTAAACCACCCTTGGGGAACCACCCTAAGGTAACCCCCTGGGGAACCACCCGGTAAACCCCCCTAGGACCACCCTTGTAACCACCCGGGGTAACCAAACCCTGGGGGAAACCACCCTGGGGAACCACCCTGGGGAACCACCCTGGGGAAAACCCCCCCTAGGTAAACCACCCTAGTAACCACCCTGGGTAAACCCCCAGGGAAAACCCCCTGGGGAACCACCCTAGGGAACCACCCGGTAACCCCCCGGTAACCACCCTAGGGAACCCCCCTGGGGAACCCCCCTGGGGAACCAACCCGGGAAAACCCCCCTAGGTAACCCCCCTGGTAACCACCCTGGGTAACCACCCAGGGAACCCCCCTGGTAACCACCCTATAACCACCCAGGTAACCACCCTGGGGGAACCACCCGGTAACCACTTGGGAACCACCCTAGGTAACCCCCCTAGGGAACCACCCCGGGTAACCACCCCGGTAACCCCCCGGGAAAAAACCCAGGTACCCCCCTAGGTAACCACCCTAGGTAACCACCCTAGGTAACCACCCTAGGTAACCACCCTAGGTAACCACCCTGGGTAACCACCCTGGGTAACCACCCTAGGTAACCACCCTAGGTAACCACCCTAGGTAACCACCCTGGGTAACCACCCTGGGTAACCACCCAGGAACCACCCCGGTAACCACCTAGGTAACAAACCCCCAGGACCACCCCAGGTAACCACCCTGGGTAACCACCTGGGAACCCTAGGGGCAGGGTTTCCACGGGAACCACCTTCGAACCCCCCCAAAAAAACCTTTAAATTTTTACCCAGGAAACCCAGTAAAACCCTTTGGGAAATGGTTCAATTGGGTTTGGGGGGGTTTGGTTTTTGGGGGGAAATAGGTAACCAACAAATCCGACAATTACCACCAGCAACAGTACCATAAGGACCCCAGTACCTTCCCCGTTACCCCCTCCACCCGGTACCCCCTGTTCCCCATCCCCCTCCACCCTGGACCCCTTACACCCCCTCCACCCCCGGGACCCTGTTCACCTTTCCACCGGGTACCCTGTTACTTTTTTCCCCCCGTTTCCGCGGGGCCACCTTCCCCCCACCCTTACCTCGTAAAATTTTTCCCCCACCCTGAAATCTGCTTTTTTTTCCCACCCGTTGTATGTGTTATTTTTTCCCCCCCACCGTGTTACCGCTCTTTTAATTTCCCTCCAGTTTCCTGTTTCACTTTCCCTCCACCCCTTTTTACCGCGCTTCATCTTCCCCCCACCCGTGTACCGTGCTTTACCTTCCCTCCCCCCCGGGGACTGCTGCTTCCTCTCCCCCCACCCGTGTACCCCTGCTTTATCTTCCCTCCACCGTGACCT
This sequence comes from Cherax quadricarinatus, assembly GCF_026875155.1. NCBI lineage: Eukaryota > Metazoa > Arthropoda > Malacostraca > Decapoda > Parastacidae > Cherax > Cherax quadricarinatus. The sequence continues at coordinate 27,238,435 of NC_069407.1, forward strand.
GCTGCTTCACTCTTCCCCCCACGTGTACCTGCTCTTCACTCTTCCCTCCACGGTACCTGTTCACTTTCCTCCACGTGTACCTGCTGCTTCACTCTTTCCCCCCACGTGTACCCGCGCTTCACCCCCTTCCCCCACCGTGTACCGCGCTTTACTCTTCCCTCCACCGTGACCTGCTGCTTTTATCTTCCCCCCCCGTGTCCTGCTGCTTCACCTTCCCCCCACCCGGAAACCCGCTCTTTACTCTTCCCCCCGGTACCCGCTGCTTCACTCTTTCCCCCCCACCCGGTACCTGCTGCTTCACTCTTCCCCTTCCCCATGTTACCTGCTTTCTTTACTCTTCCCCACAGTTACCTGCTGCTTTCCCCTTCCCCCCACCCGTGTACCCGCTGCTTCATCTTGCCTCCAAGTGTACCTGCGCTTCACTCTTCTCCACTTTTACCTGCTGCTTCACTCTTTTTCCCCCACGGGGTACCTGCGCTTCCACTCTTCCCCCACCTGTACCTGTTTTTCACTCTTCCCCCCACGTGTTACCTGCGCTTCCTCTTCCTCCACTGTTACCTGTTTTACTCTTCCTCACGGTTACCGTGCTTCAATCTTCCCCCCACGTGTACCTGCTGCTTCCTCTTTCCTCCACATTTAAAATGTGCTTCACTCTTCCTCCACTTTTACCGCTGCTTCACTCTTGCCTCCACATGTGTACCTCGCTTCCCACTCTTGCCTCACGTGTGTACCTGCTGTTACTCTTTTCCCCACCGTGTACCTGTGCTTTACTCTTTTTCCTCCACTGGTACCCGCTGCTTCATCTTCCTCCACATGTGTACCCCTGCTTCACCCCTTTTTTTTCCCCACGGGGGTACCTGCTGCTTCACTCTTGCCTCCACATGTGTACCTGCTGCTTCACTCTTGCCTCCACATGTGTACCTGCTGCTTCACTCTTGCCTCCACATGTGTACCTGCTGCTTCACTCTTTCCCCCAATTGACCTGTGCTCACTCTTTCCCCACTGTGTACCCTGCTTCCTCTTCCTCCACAGGGTACCTGCGCTTTACTCTTTTCCCCCACATGTGCCTGCGCTTTATCTTTCCCCACGTTGACCTCTGCTTCACTCCCTTTTCCTCCACATGTGTACTTTGCTTCACTCTTGCCCCCACTGGTACCGCTCTTTACTCTTGCCTCACGTGTATTGCTTCAACTTGCCTCCCAATTTTACCTGCTGCTTCACCTTGCCTCCACATGTGTACCTCTGCTTCACTCTTCTCCAAAGGGGTACCCCTGCTTTATCTTTCCTCCCCCTGTGTACCTGCTGCTTTACTCTTCCTCCACTGTGTACTCTGCTTCACCTTGCCCCACAGTGTCCTGTGCTTCACTCTTGCCTCCCCTGTGTACCTGCTGCTTTACCCTTTCCTCACTTTTACCCGCTGCTTCACTCTTTCCTCCCCATGTGTACCTGCTGTTACCTTTCCTCCACATGTGTACCCGCGCTTTACTCTTCCTCCCCGTTACCCGCTCTTCACTTTGCCTCCAATGTTACCCGCTGCTTCCTCTTGCCCCACATGTGTACCTGCTCTTTACCCCTTGCCTCCCCATGTGTACCCCGCTTTACTTTTCCCCCACATTGTACCTGCTGCTTACTCTTTTTCCTCCCATGTGTACCTGCTGCTTCACTCTTGCCTCCACATGTGTACCTGCTGCTTCACTCTTGCCTCCACATGTGTACCTGCTGCTTCACTCTTGCCTCCACATGTGTACCTGCTGCTTCATTTGCCTCCCCAGTGTACCTGCTGCTTCACTTTGCCTCCCCCTGTGTCCTGCTGCTTTTTTTCTGCCTTTCCCCTGTGTACCTCTGCTTCACTCTTGCCTCCACATGTGTACCTGCTGCTTCACTCTTGCCTCCACATGTGTACCTGCTGCTTCACTCTTGCCTCCACATGTGTACCTGCTGCTTCACTCTTGCCTCCACATGTGTACCTGCTGCTTACTCTTGCTCCACATTGTACCTCTGCTTAATCTTTTCCCCCAATGTGTACCGCTGCTTACTCTTTTCCTCCCCAGTGTCCTGCTGCTTCACTCTTTGCCCCCCCAGTGTACCGTGCTTCACTCTTTCCTCCACATGGGACCCGCCCCTTTTACTCTTTCCCCCACAGTTACCTGCTGCTTTCACTCTTGCCTTTTCCCATTTTACCCTGCTTCACTCTTGCCTCCACATGGTACCTGCTGCTTCCTCTTGCCTCCCAGTGACCTGCTGCTTTACTCTTGCCTCCACGTGTACCTGTGCTTTACTCTTGCCTCCACATGTGTACCGCTGCTTCATTTTTGCCCCCACATGTTACCCCTTTCTTCCTCTTGCCTCCCGGTAACCCGCTGCTTTTCTCTTGCCTCCACATGTGTACCTGCGCTTCCTCTTGCCTCCACTTTTGTACCCGCTGCTTTTCCCCTTGCCTCCACATGTGTACCTGCGCTTCACCCTTTTTTTGCCTCCAATGTTTTACCTGCTGCTTTACTCTTGCCTCCCCATGGTACCTGCGCTTCATCTTGCCTCCAATTTTGTACCGCTGCTTCACTCTTGCCTCCACTTGTACCTGCTGCTTCACCTTGCCCCACATGTTACCCGCTGCTTACTTTGCCTCCACGTGTTTTTCCTGCTGCTTCACTCTTGCCCCACATTTAACCCGCGCTTCCTTTGCCCCAAAGTGTACCCCGCTTTACTCTTGCCTCCACATGTTACCGTGCTTCACCTTTCCTCCACATGTGTACCTGCTGCTTACTCTTGCTCCCCTGTGTACCCGCTGCTTTACTCTTGCCTCCACAGTGTACCGCGCTTACTTTGCCTCCACTTTTACCCGCTGCTTCACTCTTCCCCCCCCACCGTGTACCTGCTGCTTCACTCTTGCCTCCACATGTGTACCTGCTGCTTCACTCTTGCCTCCACATGTGTACCTGCTGCTTCACTCTTGCCTCCACATGTGTACCTGCTGCTACTCTTGCCCCCAATGTGTACTGCTGCTCACCTTTGGGCCCCCACTGTGTACCTGCTGCTTCACTCTTGCCTCCACATGTGTACCTGCTGCTTCACTCTTGCCTCCACATGTGTACCTGCTGCTTCACTCTTGCCTCCACATGTGTACCTGCTGCTTCACTCTTGCCTCCACATGTGTACCTGCTGCTTCACTCTTGCCTCCACTGGACCTGCTGCTTCACTCTTGCCTCCACATGGTACCCGCGCTTCACCTTGCCCCACTGTGTACCGCGCTCACTCTTCCTTCCCAATGTGACCTGCTTTTCACCTTGCTCCCTTGTGTACCTGCCCGCTTTACCTTGCCTCCCATGTTCCTCGCTTAAATCTGCCTCCCCATGGTACCCGCGCCACTCTTGCCCCACATGTGTACCTGCTGCTTCACTCTTGCCTCCACATGTGTACCTGCTGCTTCACTCTTGCCTCCACATGTGTACCTGCTGCTTCACTCTTGCCTCCACATGTACCCTGCTTTACTCTTTCCTCCCCTGTTTACCGCGCTTTACTCTTTCCTCCCCATGTGTACCTGCTGCTTTACTCTTGCCTCCACCCGTGTCCTGCGCTTCACTTTGCCTCCCCCCGTTACCTGCTGTTTCATCTTTGCCTCCACTGGTACCCGCTGTTCACTCTTCCTCCACATGTGTACCTGCTGCTTTACTCTTGCCCCAATTTTTACCTGCTGCTTTTCTCTTTCCTCCACCCTGTTACCTCTGCTTCCCTTCCTCCAATGTGTACCTCTGCTTCAAATCTTTGGCCCCCACCCGGACCCGCTGCTTCACTCTTTCCTCCACCCGTGACCTGCTCTTTTACTTTTCCCCCCCATGTGTACCTGCTGCTTCACTCTTGCCCCCACATGTGTACCTGCTGCTTCACTCTTGCCCCCACATGTGTACCTGCTGCTTCACTCTTGCCTCCACATGTGTACCTGCTGTTCAAATTTGCCTCCCACTTTACCGCTGCTTTTACTCTTTTCCTCCACGTGTACCCCGTTTTTACTCTTGGTCCACGGTACCTGCTGCTTTACTCTTTTCCCCACATGTACCTGCTGCTCCTCTTGGGCCCCACATGGTACCTCTGTTCACTCTTGCCTCCACGTTACCTGCTGCTTCACTCTTTCCTCCACATGGTACCTGCTGCTTTACTTTGCCTCCACCCCGTGTACCTCGCTTCACCCCCTTGCCCCCACCCGTGTACCGCGTTCACTCTTGCCCCCACAGTGTACCGCTGTTCACTCTTGCCCCCACATGTGACCTGCTGCTTTACTCTTCCCCCCCCCGGTACCTGCTGCTTCACTCTTTCCCCCCCAGTGTACCCGCTGCTTACTCTTGCCCCCACATGTGACCTGGGCGTTCACCTTGCCCCCAGTGTACCTGCTGCTTCACCTTGCCCCCCATTGACTGCGCTTCACTTTGCCCCACCCCTGTACCGCTGCTTCACTCTTGCCCCACATGTTACCCGCTGCTTCCTCTTGCCTCCACATTGTACCTGCTGCTTCACTCTTGCCCCACATGGGGACCTGCTGTTACTCTTTCCTCCCATGTGTACCTGCTGCTCACCCCCTTGCCTTTACATGTGTACCTGCTGCTTCACCTTGCCTCCAATGTTACGCTTTCTTCACTTTCCCCCACATGGTTCCTGCTCTTCACTCTTGCCTCCACCCTGTAAAACCCGCGCTTCACTCTTTCCTCCCCTTTTGTCCTGCGCTTTACTCTTCCCCCCCATGTGTACCCGCTCTTCACCCTTTCCCCCCTTGTCCTGCTGTTCACTCTGCCTCCACCCTGTACCTGCTGCTTCACTTTGCCCCCATGTGTCCTGCTGCTTCACTTTCCCCCACATGTGTACCTGCTGTTCAATCTTCCTCCCATGGTACCTGCTGCTTCACCTTGCCCCCACCCTGTACCTGCTGCTTCACTCTTTCCCCACATGTGTACCCGCTGCTTCACTCTTTCCCCCCACATGTGACCTGCTGCTTCACCTTTCCTCCACCCGTGACCTGCTGCTTCACTCTTTCCCCACGTGTACCTGCTGCTTCACTCTTTTCCCCACTGTGTACCTGCTGCTCACCTTGCCCCACATGTTACCCGCTGCTTACTCTTGCCTCCACTTGTACCCGCTGCTTCACTCTTTCCTCCACATTGGGACCTTCGCTTCACTCTTTGCCTCCACCCGTGTACCTCTGCTTCACCTTTCCCCCAAAAAGTGACCCGCTGCTTCCTCTTGCCCCCCATGGTACCCGCGCTTCATCTTCCCCCAATGTTACTGCGCTTTACTCTTGCCTCCACCCTGTACCTGCTGCTTCACTCTTGCCCCCACTGTTCCGCTGCTTCACTCTTGCCCCACATTGTCCTGCTGCTTCACTCTTGCCCCAAATGTGTACCTGCTGCTTCACTCTTGCCTCCCATGTTACCTGCGCTTCCTCTTTCCCCCCCTGTACCCTCGCTTCATCTTGCCCCCACATGTGTACCTGCTGCTTCACTCTTGCCCCCACATGTGTACCTGCTGCTTCACTCTTGCCTCCACATGTGTACCTGCTGCTTCACTCTTGCCCCCACATGTGTACCTGCTGCTTCACTCTTGCCAATTTACCTGCTGCTTTTACTCTTGCCTCCACATTGTACCTGTTCTTCATCTTCCCCACATGGGTTTTTGCCTTCAAAACTTGCCCCCACCCGTGGGACCTGCTTTCACCTTGCCCCACATTTTACCTGCTGCTTTACCTTGCCCCCCATGTGTACCGCTTTGGCGGCATCTTGCCTCCACGTGTACCCGCTGCTTCACTCTTCCCCACTGTGTACCGGACTCTGCCCCCCTTTCCCCTTTCCCCTTTCCCCCCAAAACCTGTTACCTTGTCCCTTTTCCTGCTGCCCTCTTCCCCCCACATGTGTACCTGCTGCTTCACTCTTGCCTCCACATGTGTACCTGCTGCTTCACTCTTGCCTCCACATGTGTACCTGCTGCTTCACTCTTGCCTCCACATGTGTACCTGCTGCTTCACTCTTCCCCACAGTGTACCTGTCTTTACTCTTCCCCACATGGTACCTGCTGCCACTCTTTCCTCCCATGTGTCCTGTGCTTCACTCTTGCCTCCAATGTGTACCTGTGCTTTATCTTGCCCCCACTGTTACCCGCTGCTTCACTCTTGGGTCCACAGTGTACCGGGTGCTTTATCTTGCCTCCCAAAAGTTACCTCTGTTCATCTTGCCTCCACATTGTACCTGTGCTTCACTCTTGCCCCCATGTGTACCCGCTTTTCACCCGTAGGTAGTGTTTTCTCTTTCCTCCCAATTGTACCTGCTGCTTCCCTCTTTTCCCCCCACATGTTACCTGCCTTTACTCTGCCTCCACGTGTACCCCCTTTCTTCACTCTTGCCTCCCCGTGTACCTGCTGCTTCACCTTCCCCCACATGTTACCCGCGCTTCCTCTTGCCCCCACCCGTGTACCTGCTGCTTCACCCTTTCCTCCACCTTTTTCCTGCTGCTTTACTCTTGCCCCCACATGTGTCCTGCTTTTCATCTTTCCCCCCCTGTGTACCGCTGCTTCACTCTTCCTCCCCCCGTTACCCGCTGCTTCACTCTTGCCCCACGGTACTGCGCTTTACTCTTCCCCACTGTGTACCGCGCTTCACCTTGCCCCACCCGTTACCTCTGCTTCACTCTTGCCCCACCCTACCTTGCTCACTCTTGCCCCACATGTGTACCTGCTGCTTCCCCTCTTGCCCCCACTGTGTACCGCTGTTCACCTTTTTCCTCCACCCTGTACCGCTGCTTTACTTTGCCCCCAATTGTACCTCTGCTTCACTCTTCCTCCACGTGACCGCTGCTTCACTCTTTCTTTCCCCCTGTGACCTCTGCTTCACTCTTGCCTCCACTGTGACCCGCGCTTCACTCTTGCCTCCACTGGGGACCTGCTGCTTCACCTTGCTCCCCCTGTGTACCCGCTGTTCAAATCTTGCCTACTGTGTACCCCTGCTTCACTCTTGCCCTCCACAGGGTACCCGCCTTCACCTTCCCCCACATTTCCTGCTGCTTCACCTTGCCTTAAAGGTACCTGCTGCTTTACTCTTGCCCCCCATGTTCTGCTTCTTTACTCTTTCCTCCACATTTTCCTGCGCTTCATCTTGCCCTTCCCCCACCGGGTACCTGCTCTTCACCTTGCCCCCACTGTGTCCTCTGCTTCACTCTTGCCCCACATTTTACCTGCTGCTCCTCTTGCCTCCCATGGTACCGCGCTCACTCTTGCCTCCACATGTGTACCTGCTCTTCACTCTTTCCCCCACATGTGTACCCGCTGTTCACCCTTTCCTCCAAATTGTACCCGCTGCTCACTTTCCCCACATGTGACCTGTGCTTCACTCTTGCCTCCCCAGTGTACCTGCGCTTTCACTCTTCCTCCACATGTGTACCCGGCTTACTCTTGCCTCCAATTGTACCTGCTGCTTCACTCTTCCTCCCCATGTGTACCTGCTGCCCCTTTTCCCCAAAGTTCATCTTGCCTCCACATGGTACCCGTGCTATCTTGCCTCCACATGTGTACCTGTGCTTTCCTCTTGCCCCCCACATTGTACCCGCTGCCCCTCCTTTCCCCACATGTGTACCTGCTGTTTCATTTGCTCCCAGTGTACCTGCTGCCCCTTTCCCCCCCCTTGCCTCCACCCCCCAATGTGTACCTGCTGCTTCATCTTCCCCCACATGTGTCCCCGCTGCTTCCTCTTTCTCCACATGTGTACCTGCTGCTTCACCCCTTTCCCTCCACATGTGTACCTGCTGCTTCACTCTTGCCTCCCCATGGTCCTGCTCTCACTCTCCCTCCCATGTGTACCTGCGCTTTACTCTTGCCCCCACATTGTACCTGCTGCTTCCTCTTCCTCCCATGTGTACCTGCTGCTTCCTCTTGCCTCCACAGTTCCTGTGCTTCCTCTTTCCCCCCCATGTTACCGGCTTAATTTGCCTCCACTTTTGTACCTGCTGCTTTACTCTTTCCTCCCATGTGTACCTGCTGCTTCACTCTTGCCCCCACATGGTACTGCGCTTCATCTTTTTCCTCCACATTTTACCTCTCTTCATCTTGCCCCCACGTGTACCTGGGTTCACTCTTGCCTCCCCATGTTACCTGCGCTTTCCCCTTGCCCCCAATGTGACCTGCCGCTACCTTGCCCCCAAATGTGACCGCGCTTCACCCCTTTCCTCCCCATGTGTACCCGCTGCTTCACCCTTTTGGGGCCTCCACATGGTCCTGCTGCTTCACTCTTGCCCCCCCATGTGTACCTGCTGCTTCACTTTGCCCCCACAAATTTACCCTTCCCTTTTTCCCCCACAACCCCTTTTCCAATCTTTTTCCCCCCTGGCCACCCCTCCCCTGGCCCGGCAAATTCCCCCCAAAAGTTATGCTGCCACCCCCCCTTTCCCCCTTTAAACCCCTTTTTTGTTCCGCGAATCTTGCCCCATTGGGATTAACCTCAGGGGTTTTTGGAAAAGGGAAAAGTTAAAACCTTTTTCCCCCTCCCCGGTCTGGGGTTATTTTTCCGGGAATTTGTCAAACGGCCGGCCCCCCGCCCCCCGACCTTTTCCCCCTGGGTTTTTACGGTCTCCTTTCGGGGTTTTTGGCCCGCCGGCCCAAAACTTTCCTTTGGGGCCCCCCCCAAAAAATTTGGGGGAGTTTTAAAAAAAAAAAGGGGTTTTCCCGGGCTTTTTTCCCAAATTTAAAATTTAGAAGGGTTTAAAACCAAAAAAAAAATTTCAATTCCCCAACCGGAAATCCGGAAAAAAATAGGGGGAAAGGGAAAATAAACCCGGATGAATTAAAAGGGGGGCCCAAAACCCTCCCACCGGGGGTAAAAATTTTTTCCTTTTCTTTCCCGGGGGGGATCGTCTTTGGGCCCTGGAACCCGCCTCCCCTTTTTTGGGCCCCCCTCTGGGGTTTTTTTGCTTGGCCTTTTAATTTAACGGGGGGGGGGGGTTTTAGACGTTTTCCCAAAATTTTTTAAAAAATTTTAAAACCTTTAAAACCCAAAAAGTTTCTTTAAATTTGAAGGGCCCTTTTCCAAAAAAAACCCAAAAAAAGGGAAAAAACCAAAAAAGAAAACTCCCCAAAAAATTTTTGGTTAACCCATCCCCTTTTAAATTAAATTTAAAAAAAGGAAACTTTGAACCCCATAACCCCCAGGTTGAAAACCCAAAACCCAGGATCCCTGGAAACCCCCAAAAACCCCCTTTAAATTTGAATCCCTCCCCAAAAAATCCCGAAAACCCCCGGAACCAAATTTCCCCAAACCCCGAAACCCCGGAACTTTTCCCAAACCTTGGAAATTTTCCCGAACCCTGGTAATCCCCCAAAAACCCCGGAACCCCCTTTAAAATTGAACCCCCAAAACCCTAAATTCCCCAGAAAACCCCCAACCCCCAAAAACCCAAAATTCCAAATTTGGTAAATTTCCCCCCCCTGGGTAAATTTAAAGAAAACCCCCAAAATTTCCCCCCAACCCCCTTAACCCCGACCCCAAAAACCAAATTTAACCCCCTAAAACCCCCTAAATAACCAAAACCTTTCCCAGGAAAAAACCCCCCCTGGGGGAAAAACCCCCTAGGAACCCCCCCAAAACCCCCCCGGGGTTTAAAAAATTTGGGGAAACCCAAGGGAACCCCCAATCCCTGTAAAACCCCCCGGGAACCCCCCGGGAAACCCTGGAAAAATTGAACCACCCTAGGGAAATAAACCACCCCCAGGTAACCCCAAAACCCAGGGTAACCCCCCTGGAACCACGGTAAACCAACCACCCAGGTAACCCCCAAACCCCTTTTAAACCCCCAGTAAAATGGTACCCCCTGGTAACCCCCTGGGGAAAAAACCGGGGTAACCAAACCCCGGTAACCAAGGAACCCCTTGGTAACCACCCAAAAAAACCCGGTCCACCTGGTAAACCACCCTAGGTAACCCCCTTCCCCCCCTGGGAAAACCCCCGGGGGAACCACCCCATTTAAACCCCCCTGGGAACCCCTTTTTAAACCCACCCTGGGTAAACCCCCGTAACCACCCGGTAAACCCCCAAAAACCAAACCCTTTTCCCCCCCCCGGTAACCACCCCGGGGGAACCACCCCAAAAAATTTTAACCCCCTAAAAAACCCTTTGGAACCCCCGGGGGAACCCCCCCAACCCTGGAACCACCTTGGGTAAACCCCCCCCCCTAGGAACCACCCAGGGAACCACCGGGAACCCCCAAAAACCCCCTGTAACCACCCTGGAACCACCCCGGTAACCACCCCGGGTAACCACCCTGGGAAACCCCCTAGGGAACCCCCTGGTAACCACCTTGGGGAACACCTTGGGAACCCCACCCCCGGTAACCCCTGGTAACCACCTGGGTAACCACCCTGGTCCCTAGGGAACCACCCTGGAACCACCCAGGGAACCACCCTGGGGAACCACCGGGGGAAACCCTGGTAACCCAAACCCCGGGAACCCCCTAGGAACCACCCTAGGTAACCCCCCCCAGGAAACCAAACCCCCAGGTAAAAAACCCCCCCTGGTAACCCCCCCCCGGGAACCCCCCCCCCTTTTAAAACCCCCCCCAGGGTAACCACCTGGTACTACCCGGAAACCACCGGTTAACCCCCCAAAAACCTTTGGAACCACCCAGGGCCCCAAAACCCAAAAAATGGTAAACCCCCCGGGTAACCCCCCTAGGGGAAATTATTATTATTATTATTATTATTATTATTATTATATTATTATTATTATTATTATTATTTATATTATATAGTGGCAAGTGTGTGCGGAGGTTATACCTACACTGAGCAGCACTTCTGTCGACCACCTCAGACTTATGGTGTTCCAGGAAGCGCTAGAACCGTGTGGGCCACTCTGGTGCAGTGAGTGGTGCGGGCTCAGACCTCCGTCCCCCTACTGCTCTCACTGTCATCGTCTTGAAGGACAAGTGATTGATGGAATTATAAGTGAGATAATAGAAGCAGGGTGATAGAGGTGATGGTGTCTCTCTGTCTGTCTCTCTGTCTGTCTCTCTGTCTCTCTGTCTGTCTCTCTGTCTCTCTGTCTCTCTGTCTCTCTTTGGTCTGTCTCTCGTTACTTCTTGTCTGTCTGTCTCTCTGTCTCTTTTTTTGGAAGTGTAGGTGAATGACGTTACAGTTTATACTGTTTATTGTGTGTGTTATGTGTGTGTGTTGTGTGTGTGTGTGTGTGTGTGTGTGTGTGTGTGTGTGTGTGTGTGTGTGTGTGTGTGTGTGTGTGTGTGTGTGTGTGGCATGCAAAGAGTACGTAACCTTTATTCGGCGCATGTACACACCCTCATTTACAGGCTATCTCCCCCAACCAGCGAACCAGGTTGCTAAGAGTTGATGATGGGGCCCCGTCGTTCAACTAGTGACCAGGTTCTAGCCAATAAGAGATGGTTTTGGCAATCGCAGAGGTTATGTGGGTACCACTCTCCTGTCTGCCCTTGTCATTCCCATTCTAGAGCTGGTTGAAGCACGGTCTGCTATCTTGTGGCTTCTATTTCTGCTTGCTTACCGTGGAGTGCACTATAATTATCACTGTACATAGTGTACATATTGCTGTTCTAAATTCGTGAAGGATAATATGTCTAAACTTTTTCTGCTGTGTTTATTTTGCTCCCATTACACCCGGGATAACAGGCCATTTGGAATCCTGGGTTGTAATATGGGTAGCCTGTCCGAGAGCTGGAGCTGGACTTTGAGAAACGGTTGAGCTTAGGGTGAAGCTCGTAGCAGGAACATTGTGCAGCTTGCTGTCTGGCATTGCATTAGCTTTGCCTACGCTTTACAAATTTTTGCGTGTCAGTTACTGTTATGGTCAGCCTTGCTATTATGTGATCGTTCAACAGCTCGCTACTAGCTTGTTCGGTGTGTTCGCTTCGCTACAGTCAATCTTCTAGAACAGTGTAGCTGTCTGGCATTGCTTTACAAATTTTGCGTGTCAGTTGTTACTAGCCTGTTCGGTGTGGAGAATTTTGCAGTCAGCTTTGCTTGTATGCGTATTCTGCAATCGTACTGTGCATAGCTAAGCGTGTCCTGCAAATTTACGTGTTACGTTGGGGTATTCTGCAATCGTACTGTGCATAGCGAATAACTTATGCCACCTAGACGAGTCAGACGTCTGGTGTCGGCATATACTTTGCATAACCTACCTAAATTGTCCCTACAGCGTTGTTGGAAAATTGTTCGTTCCATTGGCATTAAATATAAACGCACTCTCACAGCTGCACAACTGCGTTCACTGATTGCTGACAAACTTATAGAAGAAGATAAGGCACATCAGACTCCTCCCTCTACGGGAGCTAGGGCAAAAACTACTATGTTCTCGCAGGAGGAAGATGATACACCTACGGAGCAAAATGGTCAGTATAGTGCAGCTGGGTTGTCTCAGGGTGAATCAGCGTCGTTGGCACTTGAGCTGGCAAAAATCAATCTTGAGCAAACTAGGGAACAGAGAGCATTCGCAAGGGAAGAATTTGATAGGGAAAGAGAAAGGAGGCAGTTTTCTCATTCTGTAAATAATTTTAGTTTACAGAAAGCAGTACAGTTTGTTCCCCGCTTCAATGAGGCCGAACCAGAACAATTTTTCGAAAGCTTCGAAAATCAGGCTCGAGCCTTGAGGTGGCCGGAACAGCATTGGGCATCGTTGGTTCATACAGCATTATTGGGTAAGGCACAGGAATTTACGTCAGTATTAAATGACGCTGAATTTTCTGATTATCAAGTAGTGAAGACCACAGTGTTGGGAGCATATACATGTATCCCAGCCAAATATAAAAAAAAATTTTAAGCTGGGCAGACGACAGCTTGGTCAATCCCTAGTGGACTTTGTGAGACAGCAAACCAAAGCTTTTACCAGCTGGTATAAAGCAAGTGGTGTCTCTACCTTTGAGGAGCTGGTACAGCTTATTCTGATTGATAACCTGCTGGAGTCTGTGGGACCAGAGGTTCGAGTCTTTCTGCAGGATCGTGACTTAACCACTGCATTGGAGGCGGCCAGGTTGGCTGATACCTTCGAAACTAACCGCTCCTTGTCCGAGCGGTCCCGTCTCTCTTTTCAACAGCCTGGCATGAGTAGAGATCGTCAACCTTGGAGAATGAAGTGCCAGCCGGAGGGAGAACGTCTACGTCAGCCAACTAAGTCACCTGGTGAGCCACGCTTCTCAACTTATGGTCCACGTGCTGAGAGACAAATTACTCAACAGAGTGCATCTCGACAACAGTATCCAGAGACACCAACCAGAACGACACCATTTACAAACCAAAATTAACCACAAATAGGCAAGTGATGTCGTCTGCACAACCATGGAGGTTCCTGCTGGTCGGCTGCTATCAACTCCTTCAATTTTGTAACTCCTTCAGGAACTTTATCATGCATTCAAGTTTTTATTTTATTTTTTTTAATACTTGGTATTCCCTCTTTTTTCTTTAGTACAGTATTATGGTCATAACAAGTCTGATGATGTTAGCTACCTTCACAACACCAACAGCTGGGGATTGACTAATTTTTTCTTACTTTCAGTATTTACTTAATCACTCTTTTATGACCTTATCACTACACTGCTGTTATAATCAACCAACATATGTATTTGTTAATATTTCAGATCACACCGTTAACCCAATTAGCTGTTTGGATATTTTGTGTCAACACTGGTGCCAGCAGCCTGATCAGCTGACTGCTACCCTCCCTCACTCACCATTCGTTCAAATTTAAATTGTAAAATTCTTGATCTTATCACATTATTCGCACTCCTGAAAGCTATTACACTCTTGTAGGTATGTTCACTGATTCACTCACGTACGATGACCGCTAATAATATCTTAGGACAGCCACTAGAACGCTAAATCCTGGGAGCACTATTCAGCGATACTGCTTCACGTGGTGTGTGTGGTGTGTGTGTGTGTGTGTGTGTGTGTGTGTGTGTGGTGTGTGTGTGAGTGTGTGTGTGTGTGAGGTGCGTGTGTGTGTGTGTGGTGTGTGTGTGTGTGTGTGTGTGTGTGTGTGTGTGTGTGTGTGAGTGTTGTGTGTGTGTGTGTGTGTGTGTGTGTGTGTGTGTGAGCGTGGTGTGTGTGTGTGTGTGTGAGTGTGTCCTGTGTGTTGTGTGTGAGTAGGTGTGGTAGTGTGGCGTTTTGTGTGCTAGGTACTCTCCTGCATGGTGTGTGTAGTGTGTAGTTGTGTGTGATGTCTGATTTTATTTGTGTGTGGTACTACCTGTTGTACTCTACACCCTGTGAGGTTGCAGGGTCCAGTCCAAGCTCCTGCCCCGCCTTTCACTGTCGCCATAGCACTCTCCCTGAAACCGCTTTGAGCTTTTAATCGTACCTCTGCTTAAAGCTATGTATGGTATCCTGTCCCCCTATCTCTCTGTCCCAGTCAGGTTATTCCACTTCCGACTACCTCTAGCTGGCGAAGAAATACTTCCTAACATCCTGTGATTCATCTAGTGTCTTCAGCTTCCACTGTGGTCCCCCCATTGTTGCTGTCCATCGTGAACAGGTCCTGATCTTTTGAGTCCACCTTTTCAATTCCTCTCAGTATTTTTGATGTCGTTATACATGTCCCCCCTATCTCTCCTGTCCTCCAGTGTCGTCAGTTGATTTCCCTTAACCTCTCCTCGTAGGACATACCTCTTAGCTCTGGACTAGTCTTGTGGCAAACCTTTGCACTTTCTCTAGTTTCTTTAACATGCTTGGCTAGGTGTGGGTTCCAGACTGGCGCCGCATACTCCAATATGGGCCTAACGTACACGGTGTACAGGGTCCTGAACGACTCCTTATTAAGATGCGGAATGCTGTTCTGAGGTTTGCCAGGCGCCCATGTGCTGCAGCAGTTATTTGGTTGATGTGCGCTTCAGGAGATGTGCCTGGTGTTATACTCACCCCAAGATTTTTTCCTTGAGTGAGGTTTGTAGTCTCTGGCCCCCTAGACTGTACTCCGTCTGCGGTCTTCTTTGCCCTTCCCCAATCTTCATGACTTTGCACTTGGTGGGATTGAACTCCAGGAGCCAATTGCTGGACCAGGTCTGCAGCCTGTCCAGATCCCTTTGTAGTTCTGCCTGGTCTTCGATCGAATGAATTCTTCTCATCAACTTCACGTCATCTGCAAACAGTGACACCTCAGAGTTTATTCCTTCTGTCATGTCGTTCACAAATACCAGAAACAGCACTGGTCCTAGGACTGACCCCTGTGCGACCCCGCTGGTCACAGGTGCCCACTCTGACACCTCGCCACGTATCATTACTCGCTGCTGTCTTCCTGACAAATATTCCCTGATCCATTGTAGTGCCTTCCCTGTTATCCCTGCTTGGTCCTCCAGTTTTTACACTAATCTCTTGTGTGGTACTGTGTCAAACGCCTTCTTGCAGTCCAAGAAAATGCAATCCACCCACCCCTCTCTCTCTTGTCTTACTGCTGTCACCTTGTCATAGAACTCCAGTAGGTTTGTGACACAGGATTTCCCGTCCCTGAAACCATGTTGGGTGCTGTTGTGAATCATTCCTTTTTTGGGTTTTTCCACACTCTTTTTCCTGACAATCTTCTCCAGGATTTGGGGTATCCCTTACATTTTGGGAAAAGGGTCTGTATTTTAAAGTGCTTCATGTCTTTTCTCCTTTTTTAAAGGGGGGAACTACTTTTCTGTCTTCCATGCCTAGGCAATTCCCTTTTTTTCCAAATGGGTTGTTTGGGAATATTGTTGTTAGGGGTACCATAGCCCCTCTGCTCCCTTTTCTCAGGACCCAGGGGAGAATGTTATCGGGCCCCTTTTGCCTTTGAGGTTTTCTTTCTCACTCAAAGCCTCTTCATTTCTTCCTCGGTTTTTTGTGTACCGTGTCCAGCACCTGGTGGGGCCCAAACCCTTCCACCCTTCTGGAGCCCCTTCTGTCTTCTCTGTAAAAACTTTTTGAATCTCTTTTTTGGTTTCCCCTCACTTTCTTCAGGGTCATTACCCTGATTCCCCGGGTTTTTTTTGACTGTTTTTTTTCCCTTTCCCTGATGTGGCGGGTTAAAACAGTTTGGGATCAGAGGGGGCTTTCGCTGTATGTCTTTTTCAATTGTTTTTGGGGCCCTCTTTTTCTTATTCTGCATATTCGTTTCGGGGCTCAAAGACTGCTCTCCTTATTCTCCGGGGCCCTTTGCCTTCTATTTTTCCTTCCCAAACCCCTGCACATTTGGGTTTTTTTGCCCCCTTTGAAACCTTTGGGTAAACCCAAAGGGTTTACCCTAGTTTTTTCATTATTCCTTTTCCTTTTGGTAAAAACCCTCTTTTTAAAGCCCCCTTTGGGAACATTGTTAACATTTCCCATCTTCTATTAACTGGTTTCCCCCCTGCCAGTTCTTTTGTCCCACTGAACCTCGTTCAGGAATTCCTCATTCCCGTTTTAGTCCCCTTTCCTGTATTTTGGGGTTTCATTTGCCCCGGGGCCTTTCCTCCCTTCCCCCCCCTTCCACTTGTAGTTTCTACTGTGTATTCGAAGCTAAAAAACCACATGATCGCTGGCCCCAAGGGGTCTTTCATATGTAAATTTTCCTCAATATTTGCACTGCTCAAGGTGAATACTAAGCCCAGCCCCTTGTTTGGCTCACCCTTCCTCTCTCTCTTTTTTTTTTTAAAAATTCCCCTTACGTGTTGTAAAATAAAATTTTTCCGGGTCCCAAACCTTTCCACCATTTTTAGCTCTCCATTTTTTTGGGCCCCCCATGTGGCTCCAAGTTCTCCCATTCGACCCCCTTGGGGGGGTTTAAAGTCGCCCATGATCGGGAAAGCTTTGCCCTGCTTGCATGGCTCTTCTGGCCACTGCGCCAGTGTGTCAACCATCGCTCTTTTGGGCCTCTCGTAAACCCCCTTAAACCCCTGTTTCCCCTGCTTTTCTGTGGGGGTTAACATTCACTGCTTTTAAACCAACCGGGGGGACCCCCCCGGTGAAGCTTTCCCCACTATGAAATCACTTTCTTCTCCGCTGTCTCCTCCTTTCCAGCTCATAAAAATTTCCATCAGTGTTTGTAAAAGGCCATCCCCCCTCCCCTCCATCCTTTTCCTTCTACTTTCCCGGATCTGGGATTTCCCCTTGGGAAAAAGGGGATCTGTTATCCTTTCCCGTAAGCTTGGTTTCTGTGGGCGCTATGTTTCCGGTTTAAATTTTCTTTTAAATCTTTCGGCCAATCCTCCCAAATTTTTTTGTTTTTTCCAAACCCGTTTTTTTGTACCCTACCTTTATTTTTCCTTTTCCAATACTGTGGTTTGGGGGGCCCCGGGGGGTGGGAGACCTGGTAGCATACTGTGGGGTTTTTATATTGGGGGGTTTGGGGGGAAGCTGTGAAATGGTTGTATTTTTGTTTGGGGGGTGTTGATAGGGTTTTTGGGGTTTTTGGATAGTTGTGTGTGTGCTTGCCCTTGCTTTTCTGTTTTGCCTGACCCGCCTCAAATGGTTCCCTCCCTTTTTTTCCTTTCCTATCTCCTTTCGCTTTTTTGTCCCCCTCCCTCAGCTGTGTCTCTCCCCTTTTTTTTTTTCCCGTCTCTGTTTAGGGAAAGCCCTTTTGTATCTTCCGAGTTTTTCAACCCTTTGGGTTTTCTTTGGGGGTTTCCCGTTCCCCAATGTTTCTGTTTTGAGAATCGCTTGATTTGGGCGGGGTTTTTTCCCCCTTTACGTACCCTCCTATTTCTAAAATTTACAAAAACATCCATGTCTTCTCCCCCTATTTCCGTGATGATTTTTCCCCCTCTCCTTTTTTGCCCTCTTTCCCGGTGTGTCTTTTCCTCTCTCTCCCGAAGCTATGGGTAAACAATGAATTTTTCCCTTTCCCCCTCCCCTTTCCTCTCCCTCGTGACCTGGTTTTTCCCGTCTGTATATGGTCTTTTTTTTCCCTTGATTTTTTCCCGTGGCTCTTGGTTGAAAGGGTTTTTCCCCAGCTTTCGACGTTTTCCCCTCTCTATCTGCACCCCGCTGCTCCCTTTTCCCCTTTTTCTTTTCCGACCCTTTCTTTGCGGTGATAGACCTTTGGGAATTTAAATTTATATTTCCCTTTCCCCCTGTTCATCCCTCAGCTTCCAAAATGCTGTGTCTTCTCTGGTCACTGGGCCCCCCAGACTTGCTTTAAACCTGTTTACCTCAAAAATCTAGGACCCTTACCCCGTCTAAATGCAGTTTTTACTTGTGCCTTTTTCCCCTTACTTTGTCTCCTTCTCCAACCCCTTTTCCTATTTCGCAGAGGATCTTCTCCTTTTTTAAAAAGCTCTCCCAATTTCTCTCCCCTTCTTGTCCCTCCTTTTCCATTGCTCCTCCATCCCTTCCCCCCCTAAACCCGTACCTTTGTCATCTGATTCCTGATTCCCACGAGTCCCCCAAAACCCTTTTTTTTTTTTTTTTTTTTGTAAAGGGGAAAAAAAAGAGAGAGAAAGGGGAGAGAGAGAGAGGGGGAGGGGAGGGGAGAGTGGAGGGGAGAGGAGAGAAAGGGGCTGGGGTTTCCCCTGTTTTTGGAATGTCAACTTCAAAGAACCCTTTTTTTCTCATCCCAGAAACACATTTAAAGGCAGACGACTGTACACTGACATTCCCTTTCCAAAAGAAAAAGGCCCGGTGCTCTAAACTTTCATCAATCAAACCCGCTGAGGCTATATCAGCTTTGGGGAAAAAAAGGCAAGTAACATTTTTCACCTGAGAAAACGCAAAAAGATGATCGCCCTTAAAGGGACCATGATTTGGGAATGTGGGGGCATTTTTAAGGGTGAAAGGGGGGGTATTGGCACGGAAAAAGAAGTTGATATCCTTTTTTTGGGAAATTTGACTTCCCAAACTAACCATGAAAAAAACCATGTAAAAACTTGCAAACAAGGGACCTGGAAGCTTACAGCACTTCGCCCCTATTTTTCGAAACTGCTTGACGGGAGGGGGTTTCAAGTTCCGTACGGGGGCAAAAAGACGGGCCCCCACACCCCCTTTATATGCTCCCCTTTTTTGGGTTTTCCTGCCCCCCCCCTAATCTTGCGACTGCTTGACAGAGTAGAGAACAAGCAAGACGTCTCATCTCTCGCCTGGACCCATCCTGGATAGATTTTCATTTCAGCAGAGCCTTCAACATAGGGGGGATGTGGGTGGCCTTACGGGTTATGTACAAGGCCAATATTGTCAAAATACCACACTTGGATCCACTTCGAGACAGCGTAAAAACAAGCTTTTATGCCACAAGATGGGCAGAAAAGCACAACTTCACTCGGCCCGTACCCTTTTCCAGAACATCACTCCATCTGAGATCATACATACCCAGGATGACTCGAGTATGGAACACATTCGTACAGCATAATGATGTTTAACGAGATAACGTCAGTTGATCAAATGAAAATGCTGGCCCACAGATGGCTCCAACTTCATCCTGTTCCCTACTTGTATGTCTCATAACAAAAAAAAATGCTTTCAAATGAGCTTTATGTAGGTAACAGCTCTTAGCTTGCCAATAAAGTTAGGAATCCTTAACCTGTAAATAGCTGTCAATAAAGCTAGGGATCCTTACCCTTGTCAAACCCTGTGTAAAAAAAAAAAAAAAAGGGAGAGAGAGAGAAATAGAGAGAGAGGGGAAAGGTAGAAGGAGAGAGAGGGGGAGAGTGAAAAGGAAAAGGGGGAGAGAGTGAGAGAAAGAGAGGAGAGAAGGGAAAGATAGAAGGAGAGAGGGGAGAGATTCGTACAGCATAATGATGTCAACGAGATAAAGTCAGTTGATCAAATGAAAATGCTGGCCCACAGATGGCTCCAACTTCATCCTGTTCCCTACTTGTATGTCTCTTAACAATAAAAATGCTTTCAAATGAGCTGATGTAGGTAACAGCTCTTAGCTTGCCAATAAAGTTAGGAATCCTTAACCTGTAAATAGCTTGTCAATAAAGCTAGGGATCCTTAACCTTGTCAAACCCTATGTAAAAGAGAGAGAGAGAGAGAGAGAGAGAGAGAGAGAGAGAGAGGAGAGAGAGGAGAGAGAGAGAGAGAAGAGAGAGAGAGAGAGAGAGAGAGAGAGAGGGGGGGGGGGGAAGAGAGAGGCAGAAGAGAGAGAGAGAGAGGAAGAGAGAAAAAGAGGAAGAGAGAGAGGAAGAGAGAGAGAAAAAGAGAGAGAGAAAAAGAGAGAGGAAGAAAGAGAAAGGGAGAGAGAGGAAGAGAGAGAGAGGAAGAGAGAGAGAGAGGAATAGAGAGAGAGGAAGGGAGAGAAAGATTGAGAGAGAGAGGAAGACACAGAAAGAGTAAGAGAGAGAGAAAGAAGAATAGAGAGAAGAATAGAGAGAGAGAGAGGAAGAGAGGAAAAGAGACAAAGAGATGGAGAGAGAAGGAAGGATTAGAGGGCCAATTCACATAAAGGTGTGAAATCCTGTATATGTGTGTATGTGTATGTGTATGTGTGTATGTGTGTGTGTGTGTGTGTGTGTGTGTGTGTGTGTGTGTGTGTGTGTGTGTGTGTGTATGTGTGTGTGTGTGTGTGTGTGTTACAGCTATTCAAGTGCCTAACAGCAGATCCTGTTCTCACCTAGTGTGCATGTATGTGTGTGTGTATGTAAGCAGTCCTTATTTCCCTCGTATGTACTACATATGTTTTGCATATGTACCCAATCTCTTGGTTCCCACTGTACTGTCTTTAGCCTAAAATTACGTTCAATTCTGTATGTTAGGCTTCGCTAGGCTACCTCTCATACTAGGTTATCTATCATTAACTGCTTAACTCTCCTAAACCTCAATAAATTCTATTAAATGCCAGTAAATGCTGCTTATTCTAATTCTGATAGCTCGAGGAGAGTGACCCCCAATTTCCAGCTAGAGACTGGTGCTGACCCCATGCAACTCAAACTAGGTGAATATTACTTGCGGCTGGCAGTGGAGTAATGTTGTCGTCCCCCTGGGTCCCAGTAGTTGAAAATGCTTGATGCTTCTCGGTAATTTTTCCACTAACTTCCTGTAGGCACTGTGGTCTCTAGCTCATCTATTTTTTTTTAACTCACACTGTATTTACTGACACATCTATACATATCTCTTATCTCCCTGGTCTTGAGTCGCACTTATTCTTCAAATACCCCACTGCGTTATTATGGCAACACTATTTAGGTCTGACACAACCGTTCACCTTCCTTCCAACGGCCCTCACATAGTAACTGTCACTATTTACTAAATTGCTTTTCTGTGATCACTTATATTTCCTTTTTTCGGGGCTTAAGTGATTATATTCACTCTTATGTGTGCACACTCCTATATCCCACACTCTATTCCTTATGGCACAGTCAGAAATTACCACCAAAACACGAGCTCAAACCGCGTGACTCCTCCACGAGTGTGTGTGTGTGTATGTGTGTGTGTGTGTATGTGTGTGTGTGTGTGTATGTGTGTGTGTGTGTGTACGTGTGCATGTATGTGTGTGTGTGTATGTGTGTGTGTGTGTGTATGTGTGTGTGTGTATGTGTGTGTGTGTGTGTGTGTGTGTGTGTGTATGTGTGTGTGTATGTGTGTGTGTGTGTGTGTGCGTGTGTGTGTGTTGTGTGTGTATGCGTGTATATGTGTGTGCGTGTGTGTGTGTGTGTATGTGTGTGTGTGTGTGTGTGTGTGTGTATGTGTGTATGTGTGTGTATGTGTGTGAGTGTGTGTATGTGTGTATGTGTGTGTGTATGTGTGTGTGTGTGTGTGTGTGTGTGTGTGTGTATGTGTGTGTGTGTGTGTGTGTGTGTATGTGTGTGTGTGTGTGTGTATGTGTGTGATAGTGTCTACAAGGGGAAACATGCAGTCACATAGTGACGTATAGCAGGGGGTGTGGCAGGGGGTGTGGCAGAGTGTGTGTGGTACGAGAGTGTGGCAGGGTGTGTGAGGCAGAAGGGTGTGGTAGAAAGGTGTTGTAGGAGAGGGTGTGGCAGGGTGTGTGGCAGGAGGGGTGTGTTAGGGTGTGTGTGGTAGGAGGGATGTGGCAGGGTATGTGTGGCAGGAGGGGTGGCTAGGGTGTGTGTGGTAGGAGGGGTGTGGCAGAGTATGTGGCAGGAGGGGTGTGTTAGGGTGTGTGTGGCAGGAGGGGTGTGTCAGGATGTGTGTGGTAGGAGAGGGTGTGAGGCAGCAGGGTATGTGTGGGAGGGGGTGTAGCAGGGGGTGTGGCAGGGGGTGTGGCAGGGGGTGTGGCAGGGGGTGTGGCAGGGGGTGTGGCAGGGGGTGTGGCAGGGGGTGTGGCAGGGGTGTGGCAGGGGTGTGGCAGGGGTGTGGCAGGGGGTGTGGCAGGGGGTGTGGCAGGGGGTGTGCAGTGGGTGTGGCAGGGGGTGGCAGGGTGTGGCAGGGGGTGTGGCAGGGGTGTGTGGCAGGGGGTGTGGCAGGGGTGTGGCAGGGGGTGTGGCAGGGGTGTGGCAGGGGGTGTGGCAGGGGGTGTGGCAGGGGGTGTGGCAGGGGGTGTGGCAGGGGTGTGGCAGGGGGTGTGTGGCAGGGGGTGTGGCAGGGGGTGTGGCAGGGGGTGTGGCAGGGGGTGTGGCAGGGGGTGTGGCAGGGGTGTGGCAGGGGGTGTGGCAGAGGGGTGTGGCAGGGGGTGTGGCAGGGGGTGTGGCAGGGGGTGTGGCAGGGGGTGTGGCAGTGAGTGTGGCAGGGGGTGTGGCAGGGGGTGTGGCAGGGGGTGTGGCAGGGGGTGTGGCAGGGGGTGTGGCAGGGGGTGTGGCAGGGTAAGAACGGGTCTCTGCTACCACACCGTTAAACCCACACTCACCCGGTTTCTACACACAGATTTTTTCCTTTTATACCCAGCATGAGAACACTCAACGTGTGTGTGTGTACTCACCTATTTGTGGTTGCAGGGGTCGATTCATAGCTCCTGGCTCCGCCTCTTCACTGATCGCTACTAGGTCACTCTCCCTGAACCGTGAGCTTTATCATACCTCTGCTTAAAGCTATGTATGGATCCTGCCTCCACTACATCGCTTCTCAAACTATTCCACTTCCTGACTACTCTGTGGCTGAAGAAATACTTCCTAACATCCCTGTGATTCATCTGTGTCTTCAGCTTCCAACTGTGTCCCCTTGTTACTGTGTCCAATCTCTGGAACATCCTGTCTTTGTCCACCTTGTCAATTCCTCTCAGTATTTTGTATGTCGTTATCATATCCCCCCTATCTCTCCTGTCCTCCAGTGTCGTCAGGTTGATTTCCCTTAACCTCTCCTCGTAGGACATACCTCTTAGCTCTGGGACTAGTCTTGTTGCAAACCTTTGCACTTTCTCTAGTTTCTTCACGTGCTTGGCTAGGTGTGGGTTCCAAACTGGTGCCGCATACTCCAATATGGGCCTAACGTACACGGTGTACAGGGTCCTGAACGATTCCTTATTAAGATGTCGGAATGCTGTTCTGAGGTTTGCTAGGCGCCCATATGCTGCAGCAGTTATTTGGTTGATGTGCGCTTCAGGAGATGTGCCTGGTGTTATACTCACCCCAAGATCTTTTTCCTTGAGTGAGATTTATAGTCTCTGGCCCCCCAGGACTGTACTCCGTCTGCGGTCTTCTTTGCCCTTCCCCAATCTTCATAACTTTGCACTTGGTGGGGTTGAACTCCAGTAGTCAATTGCTGGACCAGGTCTGCAGCCTGTCCAGTGTGTATGTGTGTGTGTGTGAGGTAACAACGAGTCATGGTACGGGATGAGGTACCACAGTGGGCACCTGTGACGAGCGGGGGCCCACAGGGGTCGGTCCTAGGACCAGTGCTATTTTTGGTAAATGTGAACGACATGATGGAAGGGATACACTCAAAGGTGTTCCTGTTCGCAGATAATGTGAAGTTAATGAGGAGAATTAAATCAGATGAGGATCAGGCAGGACTTCAAAGAGACCTGAACAGGCTGGACACCTGGTCCAGCAACTGGCTTCTTGAATTCAACCATGCCAAATACAAAGTCATGAAGATCGGGGAAGGGCAAAGAAGACCGCAGACAGAGTATAGACTAGGTGGCCAAAGACTGCAAACCTCGCTCAAGGAGAAAGATCTTGGGGTGACCATAACACCGAGCATTTCTCTGGAGGCACACATCAGCCAGATAGCTGCTGCGGCATATGGGCGCCTGGCAAACATGAGAATAGCGTTCCGACACCTTAGTAAGGAATCGTTCAAGACACTGTAAACTGTGTACATCAGGCCCATACTGGAGTATGCAGCACCAGTTTGGAACCCGCACCTGGTCAAGCACGTCAAGAAATTAGAGAAAGTGCAAAGGTTTGCAACAAGGTTAGTTCCGGAGCTCAGGGGAATGTCCTACGAAGACAGGTTAAGGGACATCGGACTGACGACATTGGAGGAGAGGAGGGTCAGGGGAGACATGATAACGAAATACAAAATACTGCGTGGAATAGGTAAGGTAGACAGAGACAGGATGTTCCAGAGAGGGGACACAGAAACAAGGGGTCACAATTGGAAGCTGAAGACTCAGACTAGTCAGAGGGATGTTAGGAAATATTTCTTCAGTCATAGAGTTGTCAGGAAGTGGAATAGTCTAGCAAGTGAAGTAGTGGAGGCAGGAACCATACATAGCTTTAAGACGATGTATGACAAAGCTCTAGAAACAGAGAGAGATAGGACCTAGTAGCGATCAGTGAAGAGGAGGGGCCAGGAGCTGAGACTCGACCCCTGCAACCACAATTAGGTGAGGTGAGTACACACACACACACTCCACATAATTATTTAAGAACTGGTCAGTCTTACATTGTATTACGTATGTTTGAGCAAATTATCTTTAACAAGTTACAGATGACGAGTTGCTGACACGCGATCCACGGTAGTCTTCCCTCAGGTATACAATCCACTGTCACTCTGGCTGATACTGACTGTCACTCAGGCTGACACTGCACCAGATACGTCACCTGGGCTTGACAGGAAGCAGTCACGTACGTCAACCTGAGCGACAGGTTTCATACTTACAACTTCCACACAGAGACTTGCTGCTAATGTTATTCTCCAGTATATATCAGCATGTATTTCTTGTTTATTTTTAAAAGCCCTCATACACTGTCACACACACACACACACACACACACACACACACACACACACACACACAACTACTGCCACCATCATACACACACAATCCGTCACATGGATGAACAATATACAAGGTATGATTTACAAACTGCGTATCTGACCGAGGTTGAACTTACGCAAAGAGAATGCGTTTATAGACACCCTGGATAAGACAACTGCTATTAAAACTACTACTATTACTACCACCACTACTCAATTACTTACATCCCAACAACTACTACTATTACTACTAACTATTATTACTAACGCCTCTACCATTATTTCCTCGTGGACCAGTAATACCTGTGTGATTGTGTACACATACTGAAGGTGTTTGCCCTGGTGTTTGCTCTGTGTGTTTGTCATGGTTGTTTACACACACCGCTTCAGAGCCCCACTTCAGCCCTCACCTCAAAGAAGCTGTTGGTCTCGATGCCCCGGAGGGTTGCTCAGACAGGAAGAGCAACGCTCTGAACTGTCTGTTCGACTCTGTCTGCTTGCTGCTCTGTCTTATTTACTCACCTGTCATTACCCCCCACCTTTCTCCCCTCTCCGCCTTTACGTCCTCTACGTGAGACGGAAGAAGGGAACAGGGGAGGTAGTGAACAGGTAGTAATAGTTGGTGTGCTTGTAGATCGATCAGACCATGACTAACACCGCCTGGCAGGCAAGCAAGTTAGAGTACTTGTACATCGGTCAAGCTAAGGCTGACTAACACTGGCTGGCAGGTAGGCAGGGAGGCAGGCAGGCAGGCAGGCAGGCAGGCAGGCAGGCAGGCAGGCAGGCAGGCAGGCAGGCAAGCTGGTATACTTGTAGATCGGTCAAGCTAAGGCAACTCTCTTGACAATCCACTTTATTAAGGTGGCGTTGAGGTGACCATGTTTGGGAGAGGGCCCCGCTCTGCCACAGCTCTCCAGGCATCATAACTCTGCAGAGTAAAGCCGTGGATTGTCAAGCCATGTGGCTGGCTTATGAACTCTATTGTTGCCCCTCCCCACCCCTGAACGATCCCAATACCCCCCGCCTGCACACTCCTTCCATGTAAACACCTCTCCCACCTGCACACCTCTCACACAGTCTGCTAACACTTTGGTACCTATTTACTGGGTCTTGAGAGGTGCTGAGGCAGTGTGTGTGCCGCTAGCAACAATTTTCCACAAGGCTATCGAGGTGGGGAAGACAGTAAATGTAGTCCCAATTTTTAAGACAGGGGACGGACAGGCAGCGTTAAACTACAGTCCTAGAGAAGAGTGGGTTCATACATGACAAACAGCACGGCTTCAGGGATGGAAACTCATGTATATCATTTGTATTCAGTATCGACAAGATTATGAATTGGACACATGTGTAACATCTGGGTATATTTAAAGTAAAGATACCCAGATGTTGCACATGTGTCTAATTCATCATGGAAAATCCTGTGTCACAAACCTAACAAACCTACTGGAGTTATATGACAAGGTAACAGAAGTAAGACAAGAAAAAGAGGGATGGGTAGATTGCCTTTTCTTGGACTGTAAGAAGGCTTTTGACACAGTACCACACAAGAGACTGGTACAAAAGCTAGAGAAGCATCAGGTTAACAGGGAAAGGACTGCAATGGATCAGTTAAAACCTGACAGAAAGTAAACAACGAGTGTTGGTACGTGACGAGGTGTCGGAATTAGTGCATGTGATGAGTGGGGTTCCAAAAGGGTCGGTCCTAGGGCTAGTGCTGTTTCTTGTATACATTAATGACATGACAGAAGGGATAGAGTCAGAAGTGTCCCTGCTCGCAGACGACGTGAAACTAATGAAGAGAATACAAGCAGACAATGACCAGGAAAGGCTACAAAGGGATCTGGACAGGCTACAGATCTGGTCTGACAAATGGCTCCTGGAGTTTAACCCCACCAAGTGCAAAGTCATGAAGCTTGAGTAAAGACAAAGAAGACTGCAAATGGATCACAGACTCGGGGGCCAAAGGTTCACTCAAGAAAACACTCTATACTGTGTACATCAGGCCCATATTGGAGTATGCAAAACCAGTATGGAGCCCACACCTCGTCAAGCACATCAAGAAATTGAAGAAAGTAAAAAAGTTTGCAACAAAATTAGTCCCATAACTAAGGGGTATGTTCTGACGATACTGGAGGGCAGGAGGACTAGTGCTGGAGGACAGGAGGACTGGTGCTGGAGGACAGGAGAACTGGTGCTGGAGGACAGGAGGACTGGTGTTGGAGGACAGGAGGACTGGTGCTGGAGGACAGGAGGACTGGTGCTGGAGGACAGGGAAACTGGTGTTGGAGGACAGGAGGACTGGTGCTGGAGGACAGGAGGACTGGTGCTGGAGGACAGGAGGACTGGTGTTGGAGGACAGGAGGACTGGTGCTGGAGGACAGGAGGACTGGTGCTGGAGGACAGGAGAACTGGTGTTGGAGGACAGGAGGACTGGTGCTGGAGGACAGGAGGACTGGTGCTGGAGGACAGGAGGAACTGGTGTTGGAGGACAGGAGGACTGGTGCTGGAGGACAGGAGGACTGGTGCTGGAGGACAGGAGAACTGGTGTTGGAGGACAGGAGGACTGGTGCTGGAGGACAGGAGGACTGGTGCTGGAGGACAGGAGGACTGGTGCTGGAGGACAGGAGAACTGGTGTTGGAGGACAGGAGAACTGGTGTTGGAGGACAGGGACTGGTGCTGGAGGACAGGAGAACTGGTGTTTGGAGGACAGGAGGACTGGTGCTGGAGGACAGGAGGACTGGTGCTGGAGGACAGGAGGACTGGTGCTGGAGGACAGGAGGACTGGTGCTGGAGGATAGGAGGACTGGTTGCTGGAGGACAGGAGGACTGGTGCTGGAGGACAGGAGAACTGGTGTTGGAGGACAGGAGGACTGGTGCTGGAGGACAGGAGAACTGGTGCTGGAGGACAGGAGGACTGGTGCTGGAGGACAGGAGACTGGTGCTGGAGGACAGGAGAACTGGTGCTGGAGGACAGGAGAACTGGTGCGGAGGACAGGAGAAACTGGTGCTGGAGGACAGGAAGACTGGTGCTGGAGGACAGGAAGACTGGTGCTGGAGGACAGGAGGACTGGTGCTGGAGGACAGGAGGACTGGTGCTGGAGGACAGGAGGACTGGTGCTGGAGGACAGGAGAACTGGTGTTGGAGGACAGGAGGACTGGTGCTGGAGACAGGAGGACTGGTGCTGGAGGACAGGAGGACTGGTGTTGGAGGACAGGAGAACTGGTGCTGGAGGACAGGAGACTGGTGCTGGAGGACAGGAGGACTGGTGCTGGAGGACAGGAGGACTGGTGCTGGAGGACAGGAGAACTGGTGTTGGAGGACAGGAGAACTGGTGTTGGAGGACAGGAGGACTGGTGCTGGAGGACAGGAGGACTGGTGCTGGAGGACGGAGGACTGGTGTTGGAGGACAGGAGGACTGGTGCTGGAGGACAGGAGGACTGGTGCTGGAGGACAGGAGAACTGGTGTTGGAGGACAGGAGAACTGGTGTTGGAGGACAGGAGGACTGGTGCTGGAGGACAGGAGAACTGGTGCTGGAGGACAGGAGGACTGGTGCTGGAGGACAGGAGAACTGGTGCTGGAGGACAGGAGGACTGGTGCTGGAGGACAGGAGGACTGGTTGCTGGAGGACAGGGAACTGGTGCTGGAGGACAGGAAGACTGGTGCTGGAGGACAGGAGGACTGGTGCTGGAGGACAGGGGACTGGTGCTGGAGGACAGGAGAACTGGTGTTGGAGGACAGGAGGACTGGTGCTGGAGGACAGGAGAACTGGTGTTGGAGGACAGGAGGACTGGTGCTGGAGGACAGGAGGACTGGTGCTGGAGGACAGGAGAACTGGTGTTGGAGGACAGGAGGACTGGTGCTGGAGGACAGGAGGACTGGTGCTGGAGGACAGGAGGACTGGTGCTGGAGGACAGGAGGACTGGTGCTGGAGGACAGGAGGACTGGTGCTGGAGGACAGGAGGACTGGTGCTGGAGGACAGGAGGACTGGTGCTGGAGGACAGGAGGACTGGTGCTGGAGGACAGGAGGGACTGGTGCTGGAGGACAGGAAGACTGGTGCTGGAGGACAGGAGAACTGGTGCTGGAGGACAGGAAGACTCGTGCTGGAGGACAGGAGAACTGGTGCTGGAGGACAGGAGGACTGGTGCTGGAGGACAGGAGGACTGGTGCTGGAGGACAGGAGGACTGGTGCTGGAGGACAGGAGGACTGGTGCTGGAGGACAGGAGGACTGGTGTTGGAGGACAGGAGGACTGGTGCTGGAGGACAGGAGGACTGGTGCTGGAGGACAGGAGAACTGGTGCTGGAGGACAGGAGGACTGGTGCTGGAGGACAGGAGACTGGTGCTGTGAGGACAGGAGGACTGGTGCTGGAGGACAGGAGGACTGGTGCTGGAGGACAGGAGGACTGGTGCTGGAGGACAGGAGGACTGGTGCTGGAGGACAGGAGGACTGGTGTTGGAGGACAGGAGGACTGGTGCTGGAGGACAGGAGGACTGGTGCCGGAGGACAGAGAACTGGTGCTGGAGGACAGGAGGACTGGTGCTGGAGGACAGGAGGACTGGTGCTGGAGGACAGGAGAACTGGTGTTGGAGGACAGGAGGACTGGTGCTGGAGGACAGGAGAACTGGTGCTGGAGGACAGGAGGACTGGTGCTGGAGGACAGGAGGACTGGTGTTGGAGGACAGGAGGACTGGTGCTGGAGGACAGGAGGACTGGTGCTGGAGGACAGGAGGACTGGTGCTGGAGGACAGGAGGACTGGTGCTGGAGGACAGGAGGACTGGTGTTGGAGGACAGGAGGACTGGTGCTGGAGGACAGGAGGACTGGTGCTGGAGGACAGGAGGACTGGTGTTGGAGGACAGGAGGACTGGTGCTGGAGGACAGGAGGACTGGTGCCGGGGACAGGAGAACTGGTGCTGGAGGACAGGAGGACTGGTGCTGGAGGACAGGAGGACTGGTGCTGGAGGACAGGAGAACTGGTGTTGGAGGACAGGAGGACTGGTGCTGGAGGACAGGAGAACTGGTGCTGGAGGACAGGAGGACTGGTGCTGGAGGACAGGAGGACTGGTGCTGGAGGACAGGAAGACTGGTGCTGGAGGACAGGAGGACTGGTGCTGGAGGACAGGAGAACTGGTGTTGGAGGACAGGAGGACTGGTGCTGGAGGACAGGAGGACTGGTGCTGGAGGACAGGAAGACTCGTGCTGGAGGACAGGAGGACTGTGTGCTGGAGGACAGGAAGACTCGTGCTGGAGGACAGGAGAACTGGTGCTGGAGGACAGGAGGACTGGTGCTGGAGGACAGGAGAACTGGTGCTGGAGGACAGGAGGACTGGTGCTGGAGGACAGGAGGACTGGTGCTGGAGGACAGGAGGACTGGTGCTGGAGGACAGGAGACTGGTGCTGGAGGACAGGAGAACTGGTGCTGGAGGACAGGAGAACTGGTGCTGGAGGACAGGAGGACTGGTGCTGGAGGACAGGAGAACTGGTGTTGGAGGACAGGAGGACTGGTGCTGGAGGACAGGAGGACTGGTGCCGGAGGACAGGAGAACTGGTGCTGGAGGACAGGAGGACTGGTGCTGGAGGACAGGAGGACTGGTGCTGGAGGACAGGAGAACTGGTGTTGGAGGACAGGAGGACTGGTGCTGGAGGACAGGAGGACTGGTGCTGGAGGACAGGAGGACTGGTGCTGGAGGACAGGAAGACTGGTGCTGGGGACAGGAAGACTGGTGCTGGAGGACAGGAGAACTGGTGCTGGAGGACAGGAGAACTGGTGCTGGAGGACAGGAAGACTGGTGCTGGAGGACAGGAAGACTGGTGCTGGAGGACAGGAAGACTGGTGCTGGAGGACAGGAGGACTGGTGCTGGAGGACAGGAAGACTGGTGCTGGAGGACAGAAGACTGGTGCTGGAGGACAGGAAGACTGGTGCTGGAGGACAGGAAGACTGGTGCTGGAGGACAGGAAGACTGGTGCTGGAGGACAGGAAGACTGGTGCTGGAGGACAGGAAGACTGGTGCTGGAGGACAGGAAGACTGGTGCTGGAGGACAGGAAGACTGGTGCTGGAGGACAGGAAGACTGGTGCTGGAGGACAGGAAGACTGGTGCTGGAGGACAGGAGAACTGGTGCTGGAGGACAGGAGGACTGGTGCTGGAGGACAGGAGAACTGGTGCTGGAGGACAGGAGAACTGGTGCTGGAGGACAGGAGGACTGGTGTTGGAGGACAGAAACTGGTGCTGGAGGACAGGAGGACTGGTGCTGGAGGACAGGAGAACTGGTGTTGGAGGACAGGAGGACTGGTGCTGGAGGACAGGAGACTGGTGCTGGAGGACAGGAGGACTGGTGCTGGAGGACAGGAGAACTGGTGTTGGAGGACAGGAGGACTGGTGCTGGAGGACAGGAGAACTGGTGTTGGAGGACAGGAGGACTGGTGCTGGAGGACAGGAGAACTGGTGCTGGAGGACAGGAGGACTGGTGCTGGAGGACAGGAGAACTGGTGCTGGAGGACAGGAGAACTGGTGCTGGAGGACAGGAGAACTGGTGCTGGAGGACAGGAGAACTGGTGCTGGAGGACAGGAGGACTGGTGCTGGAGGACAGGAGAACTGGTGCTGGAGGACAGGAGAACTGGTGCTGGAGGACAGGAGAACTGGTGCTGGAGGACAGGAGGACTGGTGCTGAGGACAGGAGAACTGGTGCTGGAGGACAGGAGAACTGGTGCTGGAGGACAGGAGAACTGGTGCTGGAGGACAGGAGGACTGGTGCTGGAGGACAGGAGAACTGGTGCTGGAGGACAGGAGAACTGGTTTGGAGGACAGGAAGACTGGTGCTGGAGGACAGGAGAACTGGTGCGGAGGACAGGAGAACTGGTGCTGGAGACAGGAGAACTGGTGCTGGAGGACAGGAGGACTGGTGCTGGAGGACAGGAGGACTGGTGCTGGAGGACAGGAGAACTGGTGCTGGAGGACAGGAGAACTGGTGCTGGAGGACAGGAGAACTGGTGCTGGAGGACAGGAGGACTGGTGCTGGAGGACAGGAGGACTGGTGCTGGAGGACAGGAGGACTGGTGCTGGAGGACAGGAGAACTGGTGTTGGAGGACAGGAAGACTGGTGCTGGAGGACAGGAGGACTGGTGCTGGAGGACAGGAGAACTGGTGCTGGAGGACAGGAGGACTGGTGCTGGAGGACAGGAGGACTGGTGCTGGAGGACAGGAAGACTGGTGCTGGAGGACAGGAGGACTGGTGTTGGAGGACAGGAGGACTGGTGCTGGAGGACAGGAGAACTGGTGCTGGAGGACAGGAGAACTGGTGCTGGAGGACAGGAAGACTGGTGCTGGAGGACAGGAAGACTGGTGCTGGAGGACAGGAAGACTGGTGCTGGAGGACAGGAAGACTGGTGCTGAGGACAGGAGAACTGGTGTTGGAGGACAGGAGGACTGGTGCTGGAGGACAGGAAGACTGGTGCTGGAGGACAGGAAGACTGGTGCTGGAGGACAGGAAGACTGGTGCTGGAGGACAGGAGAACTGGTGTTGGAGGACAGGAGGACTGGTGCTGGAGGACAGGAGAACTGGTGCTGGAGGACAGGAGGACTGGTGCTGGAGGACAGGAAGACTGGTGCTGGAGGACAGGAAACTGGTGCTGGAGGACAGGAAGACTGGTTGCTGGAGGACAGGAAGACTGGTGCTGGAGGACAGGAGAACTGGTGTTGAGGACAGGAGGACTGGTGCTGGAGGACAGGAGAACTGGTGCTGGAGGACAGGAGAACTGGTTGCTGAGGACAGGAGGACTGGTGCTGGAGGACAGGAAGACTGGTGTTGGAGGACAGGAGGACTGGTGCTGGAGGACAGGAGGACTGGTGCTGGGAGGACAGGAAGACTGGTGCTGGAGGACAGGAAGACTGGTGCTGGAGGACAGGAGAACTGGTGTTGGAGGACAGGAGGACTGGTGCTGGAGGACAGGAGAACTGGTGCTGGAGGACAGGAGAACTGGTGCTGGAGGACAGGAAGACTGGTGCTGGAGGACAGGAAGACTGGTGCTGGAGGACAGGAGGACTGGTGCTGGAGGACAGGAGGACTGGTGCTGGAGGACAGGAAGACTGGTGCTGGAGGACAGGAAGACTGGTGCTGGAGGACAGGAAGACTGGTGCTGGAGACAGGAAGACTGGTGCTGGAGGACAGGAAGACTGGTGCTGGAGGACAGGAAGACTGGTGCTGGAGGACAGGAAGACTGGTGCTGGAGGACAGGAAGACTGGTGTTGGAGGACAGGAGAACTGGTGCTGGAGGACAGGAGGACTGGTGCTGGAGGACAGGAAGACTGGTGCTGGAGGACAGGAAGACTGGTGCTGGAGGACAGGAGAACTGGTGTTGGAGGACAGGAGGACTGGTGCTGGAGGACAGGAAGACTGGTGCTGGAGGACAGGAGGACTGGTGCTGGAGGACAGGAGGACTGGTGCTGGAGGACAGGAAGACTGGTGCTGGAGGACAGGAAGACTGGTGCTGGAGGACAGGAAGACTGGTGCTGGAGGACAGGAAGACTGGTGCTGGAGGACAGGAAGACTGGTGCTGGAGGACAGGAAGACTGGTGCTGGAGGACAGGAAGACTGGTGCTGGAGGACAGGAAGACTGGTGTTGGAGGACAGGAGAACTGGTGCTGGAGGACAGGAGGACTGGTGCTGGAGGACAGGAAGACTGGTGCTGGAGGACAGGAAGACTGGTGCTGGAGGACAGGAGAACTGGTGTTGGAGGACAGGAGGACTGGTGCTGGAGGACAGGAGAACTGGTGCTGGAGGACAGGAGAACTGGTGCTGGAGGACAGGAGGACTGGTGCTGGAGGACAGGAAGACTGGTGTTGGAGGACAGGAGGACTGGTGCTGGAGGACAGGAGGACTGGTGCTGAGGACAGGAAGACTGGTGTTGGAGGACAGGAGGACTGGTGCTGGAGGACAGGAGGACTGGTGCTGGAGGACAGGAGGACTGGTGCTGGAGGACAGGAAGACTGGTGTTGGAGGACAGGAGGACTGGTGCCGGAGGACAGGAGAACTGGTGCTGGAGGACAGGAGGACTGGTGC
This sequence comes from Cherax quadricarinatus, assembly GCF_026875155.1. NCBI lineage: Eukaryota > Metazoa > Arthropoda > Malacostraca > Decapoda > Parastacidae > Cherax > Cherax quadricarinatus. The sequence continues at coordinate 27,272,511 of NC_069407.1, forward strand.
CGGAGGACAGGAGAACTGGTGCTGGAGGACAGGAGGACTGGTGCTGGAGGACAGGAAGACTGGTGTTTGGAGGACAGGAGGACTGGTGCTGGAGGACAGGAGGACTGGTGCTGGAGGACAGGAGGACTGGTGCCGGAGGACAGGAGAACTGGTGCTGGAGGACAGGAGGACTGGTGCTGGAGGACAGGAGGACTGGTGCTGGAGGACAGGAAGACTGGTGTTGGAGGACAGGAGGACTGGTGCTGGAGGACAGGAGGACTGGTGCTGGAGGACAGGAGGACTGGTGCCGGAGGACAGGAGAACTGGTGCTGGAGGACAGGAGGACTGGTGCTGGAGGACAGGAGGACTGGTGCTGGAGGACAGGAGAACTGGTGTTGGAGGACAGGAGGACTGGTGCTGGAGGACAGGAGGACTGGTGCTGGAGGACAGGAGGACTGGTGCTGGAGGACAGGAGAACTGGTGCTGGAGGACAGGAAGACTGGTGCCACGTTGCAGAGAAGTTCATCCAGTGTCTGGTGCCAGAGTCAATCCCTCTTTAGATGCACCCACCCTCCCTCCGTCACTGAGTTCCTCCATCTCCACGAAACCAAATCCCGCCCACTCGCCCTCTCCCCGAGGAGCTGACACACACAGAAATAGATCAGCTACTGTGAGACTATTGAGCTGTAAGTCCCTCAGAGCAGTGAGTCCCTCAGAGCAGTGAGTCCCTCAGAGCTGAGTCCCTCAGAGCTGTGAGTTCCTCAGAGCAGTGAGTCCCTCAGAGCTGAGTCCCTCAGAGCTGTGAGTCCCTCAGAGCTGTGAGTCCCTCAGAGCTGAGTCCCTCAGAGCTGAGTCCCTCAGAGCAGTGAGTCCCTCAGAGCTGTGAGTCCCTCAGAGCAGTGAGTCCCTCAGAGCTGTGAGTCCCTCAGAGCACTGAGTCCCTCAGAGCAGTGAGTCCCTCAGAGCAGTGAGTCCCTCAGACCAATGAGTCCATCAGACCAGGGGAGGGGAGGTAAACCAGCAAACAAAAGGTCACAATGTACTCTCTAACGCCACCAGTGTAGAAACGCTGCTGAGTGCGTGTGAGTGTAGTGTGAGTGTCCGTGCGTGTGTAGCCGTGCTTTCTACGTGCGCAGCTTCACCTACCCCCGACAGGAATGGATGACTAGGGGAAGATATGATAACGACGTACAAAATACTAAAAGGTATTGAGAAAGTGAACTGGGACATTATGTTTGAGTGATGTGAAATATAAACAAACGGTCACAGCTGGAAGTTGAAAACTCAGATGAGTCACAGGGATGTTAGGAAGTGTTTCTTCAGTCTTAGAGCCGTCAGGAAGTGAAGCAATCTGGAGATTGATGTAGTGGAGGCAGGATCCATACATAGCATTAAAAAGAGGTATGATGAAGCTCATGGAGCAGGGAAAGAATGGACCTAGTAGCGACCAGTGAAGAGGCGGGGCCAGGAGCTGTGACTTGACCATTGAAACGACATGTAAGTGAGCATACACACACACACACACACACACACACATGTATGAAAGGCCCCTGGGAGCTAGTGATCATGTGGTTCTGTGCTTCGACTACATAGTTGAGCTCCAAGTGGAGAGAGCAGCAGGAATAGGGTGGGAAAAACCAAACTACAAAAGGGGGAACTACTCAGGCCTGAGGAACTTCTTTCAAGACATTCAGTGGGAGAGGGAACTGACAGGAAAACCAGTACAAGAAATGATGGACTATGTGGCAACAAAATGCAAGGAGGCAGAGGAGATATTTGTTCCCAAGGGAAACAGAAATAATGGGAAGAACAGAACCAGTCCTTGGTTCACCCAAAGGTGTAGGGAGGCAAAAACTAGGTGTACTAGAGAATGGAAAAGGTACAGAAGACAGAGAACTCAGGAAAATAAAGAGATTAGCCGAAGAGCCAGAAACGAATATGCACAGATAAGAAGGGAGGCTCAGCGACAATACGAAAATGACATAGCAACGAAAGTCAAGACTGACCCGAAGCTGTTGTACAGCCACATCAGGAGGAAAACAACAGTCAAGGACCAGGTAATCAGACTGAGGAAGGGTGATGGGGAATTCATAAGAAACGACCGGGAGGTATGTCAGGAGCTCAACACAAGATTTAAAGAAGTATTTACAGTGGAAACCAGTAGGACTCCAGGAAATCAGAGCAGGGGGGGTGCACCAGCAAGTGCTGGATGAGGTACATATAACCAAGGAGGAGGTGAAGAAGCTGCTATGCGAACTTGACACCTCAAAGGGGGTGGGACCAGACAACATCTCTCCGTGGGTCCTTAAAGAGGGAGCAGAGACATTGTGTGTACCATTGACAAAGATCTTCAACACATCATTTGAAACTGGGCAACTCCCCGAGGTATGGAAGATGGCAAATGTAGTCCCAATTTTTAAAAAGGGAGACAGACATGAGGCACTAAACTACAGACCTGTATCACTATGGTTTCAGGGAGGGAAAATCCTGTGTCACAAACCTATTAGAGTTTTATGACAAGGTGACAGAAGTAAGACAAGAGAGAGAGGGGTGGATCGACTGCATTTTTTTTGGACTGCAAGAAGGCCTTCGACACAGTTCCTCACAAGAGGTTACTGCAAAAGCTAGAGGATCAGGCACACATAACAGGAAAGGCACTGCAATGGATAAGAGAATACCTTACAGGGAGGCAACAACGAGTCATGGTACGTGACGAGGTGTCAAAGTGGGCGTCTGTGACAAGCGGGGTTCCACAGGGGTCAGTCCTTGGACCGTGCTGTTCTTGGTATATGTGAATGGACATAACGGAAGGGATAGACTCAGAAGTGTCCTTGTTTGCGGACGATGTGAAGTTAATGAGAAGAATCAAATCGGATGAGGATCAGGCAGGACTACAAAGAGACTGGACAGGCTACAAGCCTGGTCCAGCAACTGGCTCCTTGAGTTTAACCCGCCAAATGCAAAGTCATGAAGATTGGGGAAGGACAAAGAAGACCGCAGACACAATATAGTTTAGATGGCCAAAGTCTGCAAACCTCACTCAAGGAAAAAGATCTGGGGGTGAGTATAACACCGAGCATATCTCCTGAGGCGCACATCAATCAGATAACTGCTGCAGCATACGGGCGCCTGGCAAACCTACGGATAGCGTTCCGATACCTCAGTAAGGAGTCGTTCAAGACTCTGTATACCATTTACGTCAGACCCATATTGGAGTATGCAGCACCAGTTTGGAATCCACACCTAGTCAAGCACATCAAGAAATTAGAGAAAGTGCAAAGGTTTGCAACAAGACTAGTCTCAGAGCTACGGGGATTGTCCTACGAAGAAAGGTTGAGGGAAATTGGCCTGACGACACTGGAGGCCAGGAGGGTCAGGGGAGACATGATAACGACATACAAAATACTGCGCGGAATAGACAAGGTGGACAAAGACAGGATGTTCCAGAGATGGGACACAGACACAAGAGGTCACAATTGGAAGTTGAAGACTCAGATGAAAGGGATGTTAGGAAGTATTTCTTCAGTCATAGAGTAGTCAAGCCGTGGAATAGCCTAGAAAGTGAAGTAGTGGAGGCGGGAACCATACATAGTTTTAAGGCGAAGTATGATAAAGCTCATGGAGCAGGGAGAGAGAGGACCTAGTAGCAATCAGTGAAGAGGCGGGGCCAGGAGCTATGACTCGACCCCTGCAACCACAAATAGGTGAGTACAAATAGGTGAGTACATCAACATGCACACAGGGTAGCAGCGTGGTCGGGGCCTCACTGGACACGGGATACCAACAAGAATACCAATATGTGTGGGGGTGCTCGGGGTTACTACCAGTGGCACACCTTAATGAATGTACCTGCCCCCGTGCTGCGGTACACGAGGCTGGGTACCGTGTTGCTCAGTGGTCAGGTACACCGCCAGTCGTACCCCTGGTGACCCACCACTCACCTTCCCTCCACACTCCAGGGGTAGCAGGATAAAACGACATGTTAGCATTTTTTACTTGCTGATAAACGGCAGGCGGAACCTCAAGGCATGAGGAACCTCAAAGCATGAGGAACCTCAAGGCGTGAGGAACCTCAAGGCATGAGGAACCTCAAGGCATGAGGAACCTCAAGGCATGAGGAACCTCAAGGCGTGAGGAACCTCAAGGCGTGAGGAACCTCAAGGCATGAGGAACCTCAAGGCGTGAGGAACCTCAAGGCAGGACTAGTCTCCAGTAGGTAGCAGGTAGTAGTAAAGTCAGGTTAGGTGGTCAGGTCCCTCACAGGTCCTGAGTGTGGTCTTGAAGGCTGGTCTGGAGTCAGAGTTAAGACTCCATCAAGGGAGGATTACTGGCTCCCTCGCCTCAATCATGGGGTATTAGGACCAAGCTACCAGACCAACTAAACAAAAAACTGGTCAAAGGCCAGTTCTCAGGTGGCGATTTATCCTGTACTCCCTCCCAGCTTGGCCAGCAGCTTCTGTCCTCTCTCTCAGCCTTACCAGCAGCTTCTGTACCTCCTCCCAGATTCACAGCAGCTTCTGTACTCCCTTCCAGCTTGGCCAGCACCTTCTGTCTTCTCTCTCAGCCTCACCAGCAGCTTCTGTACCTCCTCCCAGCTTCACAACAGCTTCCGTACTCTCTTCCAGCTTGGCCAGCAGCTTCTGTCCTCTCTCAGCCTCACCAGCAGCTTCTGTACCTCCTCCCAGCTTCACAACAGCTTCTGTACTCCCTTCCAGCTTGACCAGCAGCTCCTGTTCCTCCTCCCAGCTTGACCAGCAGCTTATGTACTCCCTCTTCAGGTCATCAGGTACTCCTGTTCTCCCCACCTGATCATCAGGCACTTCCCTCCGCCTCACCTGATTTATGGGTCCACACCGACCTCCAGGCGAATCCAAATTAGTCGACATGCATATTAAACCCCAACTAAAGGCCTGGCGGCAAGATCCAAAGATTTGCTAGAGTCCATGGATTCGCGAACTGAATCCAGGCACTCATGGACTGAGCCCAGGATTTGCCGAATGCAGGAATTTGCAGACCGAGTCCAAATTCTGAATCAAGTCCGTCGACTTGGCTCAGGTCTTGCTCGACGGAGACCAGGACTACTCATTCCGCGTCTTGGCAGAGATCAACGGAATCCTTCGTTCCTTCGGCTGCCTTCCAGCTGATGGGACCTGAAATCCACCGTAAGCTGCCTACGACAAGAAAGTTTAGGCTTCGTTTCTGTCTGACCTCGACTAGTGTCAGGTCACAACACAATGGTCCATAAATTTCGTCTTAACCTTCGTATGGCACTTGTGAGTACTTTTTTTTGTGCGTGTGAATCAGATGAAAAGTATCCAAACAGCTCTTGACGGCGTGTCCGGCTCCTTCCAACGCATCTGAACCTCTGTGAACTGGTTCCCTTTTACAGAGGTTCAGGACTAGTAAGAGTGGCACTACAAGGAAGGCTAGTGCTTCGCTAAGTAGCAAGTTATTTCGTTCCAGGGACTAATAAACAGACTCCAGAGCTAGTTGTACGGAGGTCAATATTCAGAGGAGGACGAGGTGTGGGCAGGCTAGCCGAGCACAATACTGCTGGGCGTGGTCCAGCCACGGCAACAAGACAGTAGGGGGAGGGGGAGCACGGGCGGGGAAGGGGAGAAAGGAGCTCACACAGGTAGGGGTGACACATAATAGGAGGGGGAAGCTAAGCCACACAGGTGAGGAGAGGGAGGGAGAAGGTACTAACCCAGGATATCTGGGTAGGGGAATACCTGTTTTAAAGCAAATACGGTCTCCGGCACCTCCAGCCTCACCAGTACTCACTGGGTTTATCTCGGTCACCCTGACACAGGGACCTGACCCTGGGACCTGAACCAGGCACCTACCACAGGAACCTAACACACCTGATTCTTCAAGCCTACGCTGTTCACCACTTGCTCATAGGGGACTGGCTACCTTCTATTCATCTGTCTTCTGTATATATTTCTATAGTGTACAGAATATGTAGGTATATCTTCATACTATGTCTGTGTATTGTACTGATAAAGCCACTGGATGGCGCAATGTCTATAAGACACCTCTCCTGCACTTACATTACTGACATCTTAGATTAAGTTAGTTTACCTCAACTAACACACAGCTATGTACACTACCAATAAAAAAAAACTGGGTGAATAAACTTATGTGAATATGTAAATCAGAGAATTATATGGAAATGAAGTTGATAAGAGGCTGTGAGGAGCCTCGGGGCTTCTGCGAGAGTGAATGTATTTAGGGAAGACTTGTACAGTGTCAGCAGCAGCTGCGGTCACAAGCAGCTGGGTACGTCAGTAGAGTTTCTTAGTAAGATGACGTGAACCACATATTATGTCTTGTTAACCTGGTGTTGTACCGCTAAAATATGCATAAATAACCAGCACATAGGAGAGAGAGAAGCTTATGACGACGTTTCGGTCCGACTTGGACTGTTTACAAAGTCACACGGTGGGACTTTGTAAATGGTCCAAGATGGACTGAAACGTCATCGTAGGCTCTTCTCTCTCCTGTGTGAGGGTTATTTGTGTATTGTTCCAGTCACGGTATTGTGCCTTTTTGTTCTTCATGGTACACTGTGTAGCACAGTGGGAATAAAAAGTTAGCTGTGTTTCACGATCACACGATGAATCTTTTAGTGACTGAGATACATGCATGATCAACACTCTTGCTGAAGAAGACGCTTCACCACTTGTGGCTTTAACACTCCTAATACAGAGACAGCTAAAAATAATAATATCTGCAGTGAAAGGAGAGAGAGAGAAAGAGAGATCAGTAGCGATTCAGAAAAAAATAGGTCACCTGTTAAAAGCAAGCTGGGCAGAGCATAAAGCTGAAGCCTACCTAGTACTGGTCAACTAAGCTCACTGCAGCATGTTTCTATTCTCTCATGCCCTGAGGACAGTGATTTGGTTAGGCATAATATATTTGGCTAGAAGACTTGAGGTGCTGAAGCTCCCTGAGTCTTGTGTGATTTAAATATTGAAATCTTTGAGGCTTCCAGACACCCTCGTCTCATTAAATTCTCCTTGATAAGTAGTTCGGCTCCTTCCCACCTCATGATGTGGCCATGTATGGTGCGAGATTAGACACATGCGTTGTTCGCATCATCACGGCTGCAGGAGTTTCTATGTTCCCTGACATGTGAATTTGTAAATGGTTAAAGTCGGACCGAAACGTCGTCGTAAGCTCCCCTCTCCTATGTGAGGGTTATTTGTGTTATGTTAGTCCATGGTCCTGAGTGTTTCTCCTATGTGTAGCTTTTCGCAGTCCCTGCAAGGGATCCTATAGACACCAGTACCAGTTTCTGTGGAGCAGACTTGTTTCAGTCTAACCAGGTCCTTGATGGTGTCCGTGGAACTGATTACTCTTTTGATGTGGCTGCCTATGAATGATGGAGAAATATCGCCCGCCACGTTACTGTCAGGAAGGTCTGTGTACCTGGTGAAAGTTCTCTCATGTCCGTTATCTTTGCTCTCTCTTTGATAATGTGTAGGGCGTACCTTCTTACACTCAGAGATGAAGTAGAGTGGTGTCTCTGATATATTAACATCACTCGAGACAGTGTGGACTACAGATTCTAATAGACCCTAAGAAATCATTGCTGGCACCTGGCTTCGTTCTGGTATCATGCTGTGAGTGGAAGTGATGTCGTCATTATCGGTGGACTTCCTGTTGACCTTTATCAAGACTTGATACCTAAAATGGCTCTGGCACAACCACTTGGTTGAGTACCTGTCTTGCTTCATCAGATAGAGTCTGTCTCATTAAAACACCACTATCAATCTGTCGTCACCTGTATGTACAAGACTGTCTAGGAAAAGTAGACAATTTTTCCTCTCCGCTGTCTTGATTGTACATACTTGTCTTATTCCTACAATCTGACAGTATTAACACACCAGCACTTGTTCAAGACGGGCTTCCCTGTCGTACTCCATGATGGGCTTGCCAGTCACACTGTGTTCTCACAGGATAGATTTTCCTCTCTCATACTCCATCTCACAACATGAGTTCCCTTATCATACCCCATCCTACAGCATGGGTCCCTTTCTTACACTCTATCCCACAGCATGTGTTCCCCTATCACACCCCATCACACAGAAAGGAATTCCTACATGAGTTTATGATACGTATCAACCAAAAGTGGCAGTGTTAGTAGAGCGAAGATAATATCGTCAAGCATTCCACTGTGGATTCAGTAGCTACGAGATACAGCGCTACAAGTAGCTTAGTCAGGAGACCAGCCAAGTGGATAGCAGTTTGAAACCGAGTTTAGACTGGCAGTAGAATTCTAGACTGTCGAAGAACGTCGAACGTGTGATCTTCAGTGTGCTGAGGATATAATTTTTGGCCGTTCTTTATACTGTATATTTTTAAGGAAAGAAAGAAATGTATAAATAAGACCACTGTTTCAACTTCAGACTTCAGGAGACCTTCAGAGTTTCTAACAAACTGATTTTGCTCGACAGGCTTCAAGAACGAGTTCTTATCGGTGTATAACATTCTTTGATACATTACCTTGAGAGAGAGAGAGAAGGAGGAGAGAGTGAGAGGAGGAGGAGAGACGATGGAGAGCCCGAGAGAATGAGAGAGAGAAGAGAGAGAGAGAGAGAGAGAGAGACTATTCCTTTAAAACATTATACTTCAGTTACTTAAGGAATTAAGAGTATAAACCCACAAATTACATGGTTTCAACATTTAAACATTGGGTCGGCAATAATGTGTACTCTGGCGTCCAGCTACGATAAATAAACATCAGTAATGCTTGGAAAACAACACTGCGAGGCCAGGTGTGGAGGGACGCGCAACACTGTTACAGTCTTGGGGTATTTAAGACCCGCTCTTCAAACACAGGACCTGCCTGATACTATCTTGCCCACCGCCACCGCCACTGCTGCTGCTGCTGCTGCTGCTGCTGCTGCTGCTGCTGCTGCTGCTGCCCCTGGCGAACCTGTTGCAGGGTGGGGCCCTTGTCGCCCTCTACCTGAAGACTCTGTCGCCCCATCGCCAAGCCTCTCCTTCCTACGCTCCTGTGGGCACCACATGATTTTAATAAGGTGATTGCGCTTAATGTGGATTGAAGTATTAAATCTCTTGAGGCTGGGATGACCCTCGAGGTGTGGCAAGTCTCAAGTGGTGGTAAAAGTTGCGGTGCGGGAGGCGTTTGTAAATGTAGCCTGAAGGCTATCAATCTGGTTCATCCAGTCCTGCCTCCCCACCACCACCACCACCACCACCACCACTACCACTATCACCACCACCACCACTACCACTACCACCACCACTACCACCACTACCACCACCACCACTACACACCACCAACTACCACCACTCCCTACCACCAACACTACCCACACCACTACACCACCACTACCACCACCACCACCACTACCACCACCAACCACCACCACCACCACCATACCACCACCTACTACCACCACCACTACCACCACCACTAACCAAACACCAACCACCACTACCACCACCACTACCACCACCACCACCACTTACCACCACCACCACCACCACCACCACCACCACCACCACTACCACCACCACTACCACCACCACCACCACTACCATACCACCACCACTACACCACACATATACACCACCACTACCACCAACACACTACCACACACCACCACATAACACTACCTAAACTACCACCATACCACCACCACCACTATCACATCACTACCACCACAACTACCACCACACTACCACACCACTACCACCACTACCACACTACCACCACCACATACCCCACCACTACACCACCACTACCCCACCACTACCACACCACTACACCACCACCACCACTACCACTACCACCACCACTACCACCACCACCACCACTACCACTACCACCACCACTAACCACCATACCACCACCACCCACTACCACCACCACTCCAACACCACTACCACTACCACACCACCACCACCACCATACCCCACTACCACCACCTACCACCATCACCCACCACCACCCACCCTCCACCCACTACCACCACACCCACCACCACCTCCACCCCCACCACCACCAACCCCACCACCACTTACCACCACCACCACCACCACCACCACCACCACCACCACCCCCACCACCCCACCACCACCACCACCACCACCACCACTACCACCACCACCACCATCACCACCACCCACCATACCCCCACCACCACACCACCACCACTCCCCACAATCCACCACCACCACCACACCACCCACCACCCCCACCACCACCACCACTACACCACCTACACTACCACCACCTACCACTACCCACACCACCTACCCCACCAACCCCCCCACAACATACCACCACACCCACCACCACCCCACTACACCACCACCCACTACCACAACTAACACCACCACTCACCTGTACCCTGACCACGCCACATTACACATTTTTAACAAATTCCACCTAACCTCCATGCATTACCTCAAGCACTAAGACCAGTTCCCTCCAGAGCCAACCTACCTCCCACCAACCCTTCTACAACCACATCCACAACAGGTAACTGTCACCTGTGCAGTTGACCCCGCAGATGATCGATGGTGGTCTAACACTGCAACCCCAAACAGCCGTTGAGTACAACTTACTCTGTATCGGGCTTACAAAGTAGTATTCAGTACTCTGTAAGCTTACTAGACCAGTGTCCAACTCGATGCAATTCTATGACACACGATTCCCCTAGGACTATTACCCATATTTCACCTAAAGTTCCGTCAACTTCCCCCGCTCCTGTACTCAGCCCACTTTGTAAATCAACGTTATTCAATCCTAGATCTGTATGAACAATGCAACATGTGACAAACCGCTCTCAATTATCAAGCCGATTATTCACACATTATATTTCAATTAGTTCTGGCGCTTTACTTACAATTGCGTATTCAGAGTTGACTCCGGATCTGACGATAAACCATGGTCCCAAGTCTAAAAATGAAATTTTCCTGCCCCAAGCTCCAAGGTAACTTTATTAATGCTGGAGTTTAACCGGGAGAAGGGGGTTCGGGGGTCAAGGCCCACCGGCCCGGTCAGTACCAAACCAAAAATTTTTGTAAAGAGTCTACTGTTTTTTTCCAAATGTAGAATAAAAGTTTTCCACCCCCCAACAACCCAACCCCTTCCCCCCACCCCCCTAAACCCCAAACCCCCCAAACCCCCCTAAAAACCCTCCCAACCAACCCCCCGGGGTAAAGTTGGGGGGGTGGGGGGGGGGGTTTTGGGGGGGGGGGGGTTTTGGTTTAAATTTTTTTTTTGTTTTTTGTGGAATTTTTTTTTAAGGGTTAAGGGGGGGGTTTTTTTTTAAAATTTTTTTAAAGGGAAAAAACTTTGGGGGTTAATGGGGAATGTTCCGATTGTAATTTTAAAAAGTGGGGGGGGAATTTTACCGAGCCCAAAATTGGGGTCAACGCCCCCCCCCCGGTCTCCACCATTTTTGTTAAAACTTTCCAATTTTGTCGAAAGTAAGGGGAACAAGGCCTAAGTGGCTTTTTGGGGCAACTTTCCCTCAAGGGCTTTATCAACCTTAAATTACAATAAATGTAAATTTGCACTTGTGTCCCCACTTTCCTATTGCGGGAATTTACCAATTTTTACACCGAAGACGAAAAACCCGGAGGGCCCCGAAACTTCAAAAAAGTTGGGGGATTTTTTGCCCCTTCTTACCAAGGTTTCGGTGATTTTGTCGGGGGGGCACCGTAGCGGTGGAGAGGGGGATGTGACGGTGGGCCCGGGCTATTGGGCTACTGAAGGTAAAAAGTTTCCCAAAATTGCGAATCGGTTTCCCCTCATAATCAGGTTAAACTCACGAAAAGAACGAGGTTAACTCCCCTGAAGACGGGTATCACAAAGACAGATTCCGGTTATACAGCATTAACATGAGTGGGAAGTTGTAAAACATTAACATGACCCCAACAGTTTCAAAACCCTTGAATGATATCAGTTGCCTCAACATTTAGGAAATTGGAAGCAAAAATGTCATGACTGCGATTGGTTGAGCGAGCAGGGGTTCTCAACCAGTGACAGTTTGGCGGGGTCGAAAGTTGTTTTTAAGACAATTAATGGTCTCTCTCTTCTTTAAGACCCCAGAGGCACGGAAGCCCGGGGCAGCACGCGATGAGTTAAACTAACACAGTGCAAGTATTTCCCTTCACCCTGTACCGTGGTCATCTTTTCCTGTTGTGTCCGTTTTTGGGCTTGTGTACTGGGGTATCAGGCAGCGGTGAGGGGGAAGTTGAAGGGGGTGTGCATTTTCTTTTGAGTAGTCGTGGTGGTGCTCATTTTGGGTATCACAGGCCGCGATTGTGGGGTATGTGTTATATTTAGGGAACTAACCTTACCTTCCCCCTGTCCCCTGGGCCCCACCCCTGGGCTCCACATGGGTTTTTCACACCTGGGTTCCACACCTAGGTTTCACACTGGGGTCACACCGGGTTTTTTCACACCTGGGGTCCACCCCGGGGTTTTCCCCCGGGGGGTCCAAACCTTTTCCCTTTAAACCTATTCAAAAAAACGGATTACCCCACAGCCCGTATCACCTTTGTGGTGTACTAGGATCTGATGAGGTGTCACTGCTGACGACGGGTTAACCCCCAAGAAGATAAAAAAAAATTTTTCCATGGGCAATTAAAAAAAATATGATGTTCAAGGGGAAAAATTCCAACTACTCCGTTATGGAAAACGGGAGGGTAATAATAAACAGAAATACACTGACTCCCGGCCCTAAATGAGGGAAAAATAAAGTAAGGGCCTGGGAGTAGTAATGTCTGGGATCTCACTTAAGGGTCCAAAGTGCCCGATCGCAGTGCAAAGAAATGATAGGTGGATAATGAGAAATTTTTAAAAAGAGAGATGCCAAAACCCATG
>NC_069407.1:27290363-27302863 GCF_026875155.1 Cherax quadricarinatus
TTTTGAAGGTCTCATTATCCATCCTGTTTTTTTTCTAGCGATCGTTTGATAAAATGTTATGGCCCTTAAAGGGTGAATCCTCCGACATGATCACCCCAGGTCTTTGACTTTGGGGTGTTTCCTCTTTTTTGGGGCCCAAATTTTGTTTGTACCTGATGAAGATTTAATTTCCCATGTTTCCATATCTGAAAATTTGAAATTCTCACTTTGAACTTCAAATTTGTTTCTGCAGCCCACTAAAGATTTGTTGATGTCCCCGGAGTTTTGAAATGTTTTCAAGGAAACACTGTCAGCAATTCGGGTGTCATCTGCAAAGGAAGACACGGTCGTCTGACATCCTTGTCTTTTGGGGATAAAAGGGATGAGGAAAAAGATGGGAGCGAGTATTTGGCCTTGGGAACAAGCTTTTCACCGTATGCCTCGACTTTACTCTGTTGACGACACCTCCTTTTCTGTTAGTGGGGAAAATTTAAGATCCATCGACCGACTTTCCTTTTTTTCCTTTTTAGCACGCTTTTTGTGCGCTTTTACGCCATTGTCACACTTGAAAAGGCTTTTGCAAAGTCTGTATATATTCATCTCATTCTTTTTTTTCTTCTAGTGCATTAGGGCCTTTTCGAGTGATCCAATAGTTGAACGACAGGGGCGACCCCGTTCTAAACCCATGTTTCCTGGGGTTGTAAATGATGGGTTTCTAGATGGGTGGTGATCTTGCTTTTTAGGACCCCTTTTTAAAAATTTTTATATATGGGATTTGGCTATTGGGCGTATTCTTTGCTGTTGCTTTTTAAATGCCCCCTTTGTGGGGGGGGCTATTCTGTTTTTTTTAAAATGTGGGACGACCCCCGTGTCCAAAGCCCCTCTCCATAGGAGGAAAAAGGTCGGTAGGGCTCTTTAGTTCTTGATGAAACAGAGTTCCATGAGTCCCCGGGCCCTGGGGGAGATGCATGGGGTCATTCACGCCTGTTCGAAAATCATTTTGGCGTCAGGATAACAAGGATAGGCTTTTGTTTAACAAATTTTGTGGCTCCCCCTCATAAAAAAATTCATTTTGATCTTTGACTCTCATCTGGTTAGCGGCTTGCAAAAGCTGATCATATTGGGGCTTGATAGCTCACTTTATTTCCTTGCGTCATCTGTGTAGGACCCATCTTTTTAAGTAGGGCCCCAAAACCGACTTTTCTCGTTTTGATTTGGCATGGAGAAAAATACTTTGGGTTTCTTTCCCATTTTATTTTTGGGTTTTAGTTCTTCCCGCATTCCTGACTCCAAAAAGGGTTCTTTTAGCTTAAGTTCGATGCTTGCTATTTTTCTGACCAGTGTCTCCTTACGCATTTCAGATATATTGACCCTCTTTTAGCCGCTCTGTTATTCTTTTCCGTCGCCTGTAAAGGGAGCGCCTGTCTCTTTCTGTTTTACATCTACTCCTCCTTTTTCTTAGAGGAAAAAGCCTTGTGCATACATCGAGTGCCACCGAGTTAATCTGTTCTAGGCATAAGTTGGGTCTGTGTTGCTTAGTATATCTTCCCAGCTTATATCGGTTAGGACTTGGTTTACTTTGTCCCACTTTATGTTTTTGTTATTGAAGTTGAATTTGGTGAATGCTCCCTCGTGACTAATCTCATTATGTCGGTCTGGGGCTCCGCGCATACATGACTGAACCTCAATTATGTTGTGATCTGAGTATATTGTTTTTGATATGGTGACATTTCTTATCAGATCATCATTGTTAGTGAAGATGAGGTCTAGTGTATTCTCCAGTCTAGTAGGCTCTATTATTTGCTGGTTTAAATTGAATTTTGTGCAGAGATTTAAAAGCTCGTGTGAGTGTGAGTTTTCATCAGAGCTGCCTCCTGGTGTTATTACTGCAAAAATATTATTTGCTATATTCCTCCATTTTAGGTGCCTTAAGTTGAAATCCCCAGGAGCAAGATGTTGGGTGCAGGAGCTGGAAGGTTTCCAGACAGTGGTCAATTTTTAACAGCTGTTCCTGGAATTGCTGGGATGTTGCATCCGGAGGCTTGTAGACTACCACAATGACTAGGTTTTGTTCTCGACCTTTACTGCTAAAACTTCCACTACATCATTTGAGGCATTTAGCAGTTCTGTGCAAACAAGTGACTCTGCAATGTACAGGCCAACCTCCCCCCCTTTTGCCTGTTCACTCTGTCACATCTGTATAGGTTGTAACCTGGGATCCATATTTCGTTGTCCAAGTGATCCTTTATGTGGGTCTCAGTGAAAGCCGCGAACATTGCCTTTGCCTCTGCAAGCAGTCCACGGATGAAAGGTATTTTGTTGTTTGTTGCTGGCTTTAGACCCTGTATATTTGCAAAGAAGAATGTTATCGGACTGGTGGTATTGTTGGTACTGGGAGGGGATTTTTTTTTTTTTTGGCATTAGTATCTGTATCTGTTGGTTTGGAGTGGAGGCCATCGACTGTGGTTCCACTCCAGGAATGACTGGATTTGGTGTACGATTTCTGCCATTTCCTGCCAGTTTTTTTTTTTTCCTTCCTGGCACTAAAAAACCTCTCCCTCTTGAGTGGCTGTGGCTACCCAGGTTTTCCCATGGCCTGGATGTTTTGTATCTTTTTGTCCCCTTTAGATGGTATGCCTGGCAATTTAAGTTATAGCACAGTCTTTCCTGTACTGAAGAGGTACACAGTTCAGGGTGAAAAAGCTTACAGGAAGGGAGTTTGCATTTTCCTGTTGTCATATGGGCATGGCATTTTCTAGGGTGGTCATAGTTGCACGTCCCATCTGTTTTTTTCAGATTTCCCATGCCAGCAGATACCGAGTGCATAGTATGTGCACAGGCTTGGTTTCCGTTTGCCTGGGTTTCTGTGACTGTATTCCCTGTTGGTGCATTTTCCCTGTCTTACTTCTATCCTCCCTAGCACCAAAAAGGGACTCCCACCATTTGGTTTTTGGTAATTTATCCTCACTATTGCTAGTGGAGTCCTCTTGTTTGCTATTTCCTGCGTATTTCTAGTTTGCAATATTGGTTTTATCTTATCTTTGACTACACTTTTTTTTCCCTACTATGGCTCCTGTCCCCTATGAGGTCATTTATAATGTATTCCTTCCTGCGTAAAATTTTCCCGACTACCTGGACAAAATCTCCAGCTCACCATTACTGTCTCCCAGACGCATCTCCACTTCCCCATTACTGTCTCCCTGGACAGCATCCCCCTCTTCAACCATACTGTCTCCCAGGACAGCACCTCCATTTCCCACCATTACTGTCTCCCAGGACAGCACCTCCAGCTTCACCATTACTGTCTCCCAGGACAGCACTATCGCCCCACATTTACTGACTACCGGGACATCATCTCCAGCCTTACAGTTTCTGACTACATGGCCATATCAAGGGCAGTACCATTCAGCCCAGACTTTTTATGTTCCCATCTGTTGTAGAAAGCTTCCAGGTTTTCTATGAAAGCAGTTTTGATGTTGACCTTTTTTAAAATACCCTTGTGATTTTAGTCCACAGTTTTATCTCATTTGGGCATACCCAAAAACCTTCCCTGTTTTAATACTGCTTGTACTAGTTCTTGATATCTGCACAAGGGGCGTGACACCAATTTCCACAAAAATGACAATTTATGCATGTGGAAGCCCGTTTGTTTGCTGACCACAGACTACACACAGCTTCATAATGATTTGAATGGTTGTTTTACGCAATTCTACTAGCAACCTCTTGAATATTCTATTAATAACCTGCTAGGTAGTGCACAATGAAACCTTTTTGAAACTATCAACGTTCGACCTCAAGGGTTGGGACCAGTCAAGGGTTCGGACCAGTCAAGGGTTGGGGACCAGTCAAGGGTTTCGGACCATCTATCTGATCTGATCAGTGGGTCATTTTATTAAAACCATACTGGTCGGTGATTTGAGCTAACACATGAAGGGTCTACGGAAATTATCTACCCGAGTAACAAGTGATTTGATTGATACAAAAGTATAACTTGTGTGTTGAAGAGCCGGTGACTGCTGGCAACTCCTAACAGTGACGAACGGTCGACCTCAACCCTTGTTTATCAATCGCTGATCTAGCTTTTCTATTTTTTTTTTTCCGTCCCACCACAATAAATTTCTATATTAATCACTATAGTTTTACTGGTGGAAATTTTGGAGGAAGGACGCTTTTTCTGTAGAAAAAATTGCTTCTCGTTGTGTAAAATGCGACCGCTGGTAACTACAGGTTTTTATGAAATTTACAGTAAAACGTCTGGTATTTCAAGAAAAAAGAAACTAATGAAAGTCACTCCACTCCACTAAGTACCATTATAATACTGGTAGTTGCTACCTACAACACGTATTCCCGCTATTCACTGGTATCAAATAGATTATATGCGAACACAGCAGGGCCCGGAAGATTATTAAAAACAGCTGACCTGTGTAAGTTTCTGGCGACTTCTGCACCTCCTCTATAGGCTTTATCACTTCATTTACAAATTCACCTGTTTTCAAATGACACTTTAGCCTTTATCATCAATATACAAAGGGGGCCACTGTAGTATACACTATACACTATGATACTCAATGTTATCAGGGAGACTTTCTTTCCTCTGACACAAAGTTCAATTATTATTATTTTTTCACACGGGACACAGGCCTATGATTCCCCTCTGGCAGTAAACTCTGCTAGGTAGTGCACACTAATTCTCCTTTTTTGACTCAGTATATAATGTTTTCCGCCCAAGATTGGTTCCAGGCGCTAGAGGGATGTATCGTATAGGATTGATGACACAAATTAAAGTTCTAGCACGTAAGAGCGACCGTGAAAACACCAGAAAACCCGGAGCACGACGAGGCACGCTGACACTGTCACGCACTGTCATGTACTCCTGTACGTGACACACTGTGTGTGTCAGGCCCATATTGGAGTATGCAGCACCAGTTTTGAACCCACACCTGGTCAACCACGTCAAGAAATTAGAGAAAGTGCAAAGGTTTGCAGTAAGACTAATCCCGGAGCTAAGGGGCATGTCCTACGAGGAGAGGTTAAGGGGAATCAACCTGACGGCACTGGACGACAAAAAGGATTGGGGGAGACATGAAAACGACATATAAATTGCTGAGAGGAATCTACAAGATGGACAGAGACAGGATGCTTCAGAGGTGGGGCACAGCAACAAGGGGGTCGCATCTGGAAATTGAGGACTCAGATGAACCACAGGGATGTTAGGTATTATTTCTTCAGTCACAGAGTTGTCAGGAAGTGGAACAGTCTGGAGAGTGATGTAATGGAAGCAGGATCCATACATAGCTTTAAGAAGAAGTATGATAAAGCTCATGGAGCAGGGAAAGAATGGACCAGGAGCTGTGAATCGACCCCTGCAACCACAAACAGGTGAGTACACAGGTGGACGGGCTCTGGCTGAGTGAGGACAGACAACCAGTCTGGGAAAATATACACAGTCTCGGTGTAAACTGTGTGTAAACAATCACTTTGTTACACACAAACTTTGTTTATGTAAGAAGTATTATATGTTCACACACACACACACACACACAAATGTAGTCCCAATCTTTAATCTCTAGTTTCTGTTTACCGCCTCTTGAACCTCCGTTTCCCGCTCCCCTACTGTCTGTCTCTCTCTCTGTCTCTCTCCTCTCTCTCTCTCTCTCTCTCTCTCTCTCTCTCTCTCTCTCTCTCTTCTCTCTCTCTCTCTCTCTCCCCTCTCTCTCTCTCCTCTCTCTCTCTCTCTCTCTCTCCTCTCTCTCTCTCTCCTCCTCTCTCTCTCTCTCCTCTCTCTCTCTCTCTCTCTCTCTCTCTCTACTCTCTCTCTACTCGTTCTCTCTCCTCTCTCTCTCTCTCTCTCCCTCTCTCTCTCTCTCATCCTCTCTCTCTCTATCATTTTGTTTATAGGAGACGCTAACACGTCTTTATGCGTTATTCTCGTTCCTCATCATCCTGCTGTCTCTTCCTCATCATCCTGCTGTCTCTTCCTCATCATCCTGCTGTTCCTTCCTCATCATCCTGCTGTCTCTTCCTCATCATCCTGCTGTCTCTTCCTCATCATCCTGCTGTTCCTTCCTCATCATCCTGCTGTCTCTTCCTCATCATCCTGCTGTTCCTTCCTCATCATCCTGCTGTCTCTTCCTCATCATCCTCCTGTATCTTCCTCATCATCCTGCTGTCTTCCACATCATACTGCTGTCTCTTCCTCATCATCCTGCTGTCTCTTCCTCATCATCCTGCTGTCCTCTTCCTCATCATCCTGCTGTCTGTTCATCATCATCCTGCTGTCTCTTTCCTCATCATCCTGTGTCTCTTCCTCGTCATCCTGCTGTCTCTTCCTCATCATCCTGCTGTCTCTTCCTCATCATCCTGCTGTCTCATCCTCATCATCCTGCTGTCTCTTCTCATCATCCTGCTGTCTCTTCCTCATCATCCTGCTGTCTCTTCCTCATCATCCTGCTGTCTTTTCATCATCATCCTGCTGTCTCTTCCTCATCATCCTGCTGTCTCTTCCTCGTTATCCTGCTGTCCTCTTCCTCATCATCCTGCGTCTTTCATCATCATCCTGCTGTCTCTTCCTCATCATCCTGGTGTCTCTTCCTCGTCATCCTGCTGTCTCTTCCTCATCATCCTGCTGTCTCTTCCTCATCATCCTGCTGTCTCATCCTCATCATCCTGCTGTCTCTTCTCATCATCCTGCTGTCTCTTCCTCATCATCCTGCTGTCTCTTCCTCATCATCCTGCTGTCTTTTCATCATCATCCTGCTGTCTCTTCCTCATCATCCTGCTGTCTCTTCCTCGTCATCCTGCTGTCTCTTCCTCATCATCCTGCTGCCCCTTCCTCATCATCCTGCTGTCTCTTCCTCATCATCCTGCTGCCCCTTCATCATCCTGCTGCCCCTTCATCATCCTGCTGTCCCTTCCTCATCATTCTGCTGTCTCTTCCTCATCATCCTGCTGTCTTTTCATCATCATCCTGTTGTTCCTTCCTCATCATCCTGCTGTCTCTTCCTCATCATCCTGCTGTCTCATCCTCATCATCCTGATGTCTCTTCCTCATCATCCTGCTGTCTCTTCTTCGTCATCCTGCTGTCTCTTCCTCATCATCCTGCTGTCTGTTCCTCATCATCCTGCTGTCTCTTCCTCATCATCCTGATGTCTCTTCCTCGTCATCCTGCTGTCTCTTCCTCATCATCCTGATGTCTCTTCCTCATCATCCTGCTGTCTCTTCCTCATCATCCTGCTGCCCCTTCCTCATCATCCTGCTGTCTCTTCCTCATCATCCTGCTGCCCCTTCCTCATCATTCTGCTGTCTCTTCCTCATCATCCTGCTGTCTTTTCATCATCATCCTGCTGTTCCTTCCTCATCATCCTGCTGTCTCTTCCTCATCATCCTGCTGTCTCTTCCTCATCATCCTGCTGTCTCATCCTCATCATCCTGCTGTCTTTTCATCATCATCCTGCTGCTCCTTCCTCATCATCCTGCTGTCTCTTCCTCATCATCCTGCTGTCTTTTCATCATCATCCTGCTGTCTCTTCCTCATCATCCTGCTGTCTCTTCCTCATCATCCTGCTGTCTCATCCTCATCATCCTGCTGTCTTTTCATCATCATCCTGCTGTTCCTTCCTCATCATCCTGCTGTCTCTTCCTCATCACCCTGCTGTCTCTTCCTCATCATCCTGCTGTCTCTTCCTCATCATCCTGCTGTCTCTTCCTCATCATCCTGCTGTCTCTTCCTCATCATCCTGCTGTCTCTTCCTCATCATCCTGCTGTCTCTTCCTCGTTATCCTGCTGTCTCTTCCTCATCATCCTGCTGTCTCTTCCTCATCATCCTGCTGTCTTTTCATCATCATCCTGCTGTCTCTTCCTCATCATCCTGCTGTCTCTTCCTCATTATCCTGCTGTCCCCTCTCTCATCATCCTGCTGTCTCATCCTCATCATCCTGCTGTCTTTTCATCATCATCCTGCTGTTCCTTCCTCATCATCCTGCTGTCTCTTCCTCATCATCCTGCTGTCTCTTCCTCATCATCCTGCTGTCTCTTCCTCATCATCCTGCTGTCTCTTCCTCATCATCCTGCTGTCTCATCCTCATCATCCTGCTGTCTTTTCATCATCATCCTGCTGCTCCTTCCTCATCATCCTGCTGTCTCTTCCTCATCATCCTGCTGTCTTTTCATCATCATCCTGCTGTCTCTTCTCATCATCCTGCTGTCTCTTCCTCGTTATCCTGCTGTCTCTTCCTCATCATCCTGCTGTCTCTTCCTCATCATCCTGCTGTCTCTTCCTCATCATCCTGCTGTCTCTTCCTCGTTATCCTGCTGTCTCTTCCTCATCATCCTGCTGTCTGTTCATCATCATCCTGCTGTCTCATCCTCATCATCCTGCTGTCTCTTCCTCATCATCCTGCTGTCTCTTCCTCATCATCCTGCTGTCTCTTCCTCATCATCCTGCTGTCTCTTCCTCATCATCCTGCTGTCTCTTCCTCGTTATCCTGCTGTCTCTTCCTCATCATCCTGCTGTCTGTTCATCATCATCCTGCTGTCTCTTCCTCATCATCCTCCTGTATCTTCCTCATCATCCTGCTGTCTCTTCCTCATCATCCTGCTGTCTCTTCCTCGTTATCCTGCTGTCTCTTCCTCATCATCCTGCTGTCTGTTCATCATCATCCTGCTGTCTCTTCCTCATCATCCTGCTGTCTCTTCCTCGTCATCCTGCTGTCTCTTCCTCATCATCCTGCTGTCTCTTCCTCATCATCCTGCTGTCTCATCCTCATCATCCTGCTGTCTCTTCTCATCATCCTGCTGTCTCTTCCTCGTTATCCTGCTGTCTCTTCCTCATCATCCTGCTGTCTCTTCCTCGTTATCCTGCTGTCTCTTCCTCATCATCCTGCTGTCTCTTCCTCGTCATCCTGCTGTCTCTTCCTCATCATCCTGCTGTCTGTTCATCATCATCCTGCTGTCTCTTCCTCATCATCCTGCTGTCTCTTCCTCATCATCCTGCTGTCTCTTCCTCATCATCCTGCTGTCTCTTCCTCATCATCCTGCTGCTCTTCCTCATCATCCTGCTGTCTTCATCACCATCCTGCTGTCTCTTCCTCATCATCCTGCTGTCTGTTCATCATCATCCTGCTGCCTCTTCCTCATCATCCTGCTGTCTGTTCATCACCATCCTGCTGTCTCTTCCTCATCACCGCTGTCTGTTCACATCATCCTGCTGCCTCTTCCTCATCATCCTGCTGTTCCTTCCTCCTCATTTTGCTGTTCCTTCCTTATCATCCTGCTGTTCCTTCCTTATCATCCTGCTGTCCCTTGCTCATCATCCTGCTGTTCCTTCCTCATCCTGCTGTTTCTTCCTCCTCATCCTGCTGTTCCTTCCTCATTTTGCTGTTCCTTCCTTATCATCCTGCTGTTCCTTCCTCCTCATCCTGCTGTTCCTTCCACTCCTCCACCTCGTCCTTCTAAACTGTATTGGTAGTAAGAGCCCATTACTTCTGGTTACGACGTGTGGACACAGCTGGAAGATGTAATACACACACATACATACACACACACACATACACACACACACATACACACACATACACACACATACACACACACACATACACACACATACAACACACATACAACCTGACGACACTGGAGGACAGGAGAGATAGGGGGGACATGATAACGACATACAAAATACTGAGAGGAATTGACAAGGTGGACAAAGACAGGATGTTCCAGAGATTGGACACAGTAACAAGGGGACACAGTTGGAAGTTGAAGACACAGATGAATCACAGGGATGTTAGGAAGTATTTCTTCAGCCACAGAGTAGTCAGTAAGTGGAATAGTTTGGGAAGCGATGTAGTGGAGGCAGGATCCATACATAGCTTTAAGCAGAGGTATGATAAAGCTCACGGTTCAGAGAGAGTGACCTAGTAGCGATCAGTGAAGAGGCGGGGCCAGGAGCTCGGACTCGACCCCCGCAGCCTCAACTAGGTGAGTACATTCACACACATACACACACACACACACACACACACACACACACACACACACACACACACACACACACACACACACACACACACACACACACACACACACACACACACACACACACACACAAATGTAGTCCCAATCTTTAAAAAGGGAGACAGACATGGAGCACTAGATTGCAGACCGGTGTCACTGACATGTATGGTATGCAAAGTCATGGAGAAGATTATCAGGAGAAGAGTGGTGGAACACCTAGAAAGGAATGATCTCATCAACAGCAGCTAACATGGTTTCAGGGACGGGGAGTCCTGTGTCACAGGCCTGCTGGAGTTCTGTGACATGGTGACGGCAGTAAGACAAGAGAGGGGGGGGGTGGATTGCATTTTCTTGGACTGCAGGAAGGCGTTTGACACAGTTCCACACAAGAGATTAGTGCAAAAACTGGAGGACCAAACAGGGATAACAGGGAAGGTACTACAATGGATCAGGGAATACTTGTCAGGAAGACAGCAGCGAGTCATGGTACGTGGCGAAGTGTCGGAGTGGGTACATGTGACCAGCGGGGTCCCACAGGGGTCAGTCCTAGGACAAGTGCTGTTTCTGGTATTTGTGAACGACATGACGGAGGGAATAGACACCGAGGTGTCCCTGTTTGCAGATGACATGAAGTTGATGAGAAGAATTCACTCGATCGAAGACCAGGCAGAGCTACAAAGGGATCTGGACAGGCTGCAGACCTGGTCCAGCAATTGGCTCCTGGAGTTCAATCCCACCAAGTGCAAAGTGATTAAGATTGGGGAAGGGCAAAGAAGACCGCAGACGGAGTACAGTCTAGGGGGCCAGAGACTACAAACCTCACTCAAGGAAAAAGATCTTGGGGTGAGTATAACACCAGGCACATCTCGTGAAGCGCACATCAACCAAATAACGGCTGCAGCATATGGGCGCCTAGCAAACCTCAGAACAGCATTCCGACACCTTAATAAGGAATCGTTCAGGACCCTGTACACCGTGTTCGTTAGGCCCATATTGGAGTATGCGGGACCAGATTGGAACCCACACCTAGCCTAGCACGTAAAGAAACTAGAGAAAGTGCAAAGGTTTGCACAAGACTATCCCAAGAGCTAAGAGTTATGTGCCTACGAGGAGAGTTAGGGAAATCAACCTGACACACTGGAGGACAGGAGAGATAGGGGGACATGATAACGACATACAAAATACTGAGAGGAATTGACAAGGTGGACAAAGACAGGATGTTGCAGAGATGGGACACAGCAACAAGGGGACACAGTTGGAAGTTGAAGACACAAATGAATCACAGGGATGTTAGAAAGTATTTCTTCAGCCACAGAATAGTCAGGAAGTGGAATAGTTTGGGAGCGATGTAGTGGAGGCAGGATCCATACATAGCTTTAAGCAGAGGTATGATAAAGCCACGTTCAGAGAGAGTGACCTAGTAGCGACCATGAAGAGGCTGGACCGGAGCTTGGACTCGACCCCTGCAACCTCAATTAGGAGTACAACTAGGTGATACGCACACACACACACACACACACACACACACACACAGACACATACACACACACCACACCACACACCACACACGCACACACACACACACACACGCACACACACCACACACACACCACACACACAACACACACACACACACACACACACACACAACACACACAACACACACACACACACACACACACACACACACACACACACATATACACACATATACACACATATACACACAAGCGCGCACTCATCAAGGTCCTCCAGTGAGGTTTGTAGCGTTTGCCTCTCGAGCCAGTTCTGTCTTCCCCAAACATACAAATTTCCACTTGCTAGGGTTCAACTCCAGTAGCTACTTGTTGAACGAGGCCTGCAGCCTGTCCAGATCCATTTGTAGTAGTTTCACATATTTTGTGAACAGGGACACCTCTGAATCTATCCCTTCTGTCATGCCATTGAGGTTTTCAGAAAAGAGCACCGGCCCTGGTATGGATCCTTTGGGAACCCCAGTCGTTACACGCACCCATTCCGACACCTTTTTATGGACGGTCACTCGTTGTTTCCTTCCAGTTACGTATACTTTCACATAATGCAGTCCTGTTCCTGTTATTCCTGCCTTGTTTGGTATTGTGTTAAAAACCTTCTTGCAGTCTAATAAACTGCAGTCTACCCATCTCTCTCTCATGTCTTACTTCTGTCACCTTGTCATGGAGCTCCAGTGGGTTTGTGACACAGGGTTTGCCATTTCTGAAGCCGTGTTGGTTTGCATGTATGAACCCACTTCTTTATAGGTGCTCCACCACTCTTCTGATAATTCCATAACCTTGCATACCGTGCATGTCAGTGACACCCGTCTGTAGTTGGGTGCTGCCTGTCTGTCTCCTTTCTTAAAGATTGGGAATATATTTCCTGTCTTCCACACCTTTGGCAGTTGCCCTGTGTCGAGTGACTTGCTGAAGTGGCACACACAGTACCTCTGCTCCCTCTCTGAGGACCCATGGAGAGATGTCCGGTTCC
>NC_069407.1:27307863-27376079 GCF_026875155.1 Cherax quadricarinatus
ACTGGCTCCAGGAGGCTGCCACAGTGGATATCTCTGTTCCACAAGGTACAGTACTTTGCTCAAGGAGGCTGCCACTGTGGATCTCTTTCCACAAAGGGACAGTACTCGCTCTCGGGGGCTGCCACTGTGGATATCTCTGTTCCACAAGGTACAGTACCGCTCTCAGATGCTGCCACTCTGGATATCTCTGTTTTCCCCAAGGTACAGTACTCTCTCACTGAGGCTGCCACTGTGGATATCTCTGTTCCACAAGGTACAGTACTCGCTCTCAGATGCTGCCACTCTGGATATCTCTGTTCCACAAGGTACAGTACTCGCTCACGGAGGCTGCCACTGTGGATATTTCTGTTCCACAAGGAACAGCACTCGCTCCGGGAGACTGCCACAGTGGATATCTCTGTTCCACAAGGTACAGCACTCGCTCCGGGAGACTGCCACACTTGATATCTCTGTTCCACTAGGTACAGTACTCGCTCTCGGAGGCTGCTACAATGGATATCTCTGTTCCACAAGGTACATTACTCGCTCTCGGAGGCTGCTACAATGGATATCTCTGTTCCACAAGGTACAGTACTCGCTCCAGGAGGCTGCCACAATGGATATCTCTGTTCCACAAGGTACAGTACTGGATCCAGGAGGCTGCCACAGTGGATATCTCTGTTCCACAAGGTACAGTACTGGCTCCAGGAGGCTGCCACAGTGGATATCTCTGTTCCACAAGGTACAGTACTCGCTCCCGGAGCCTGCCACAGTGGATATCTTTGTTCCACAAGGTACAGTACTCCGCTCCCGGAGGCTGCCACAGTGGTATCTCTGGGTTCCACAAGGTACAGTACTGGGTCCAGGAGGCTGCCACAGTGGATATTCTGTTCCACAAGGTACAGTACTGACTCCAGGAGGCGGCCACAGTGGATATCTCTGTTCCACAAGGTACAGTACTGGCTCCAGGAGGCTTTCCACAGTGGATATCTCTTTTCCCCAAGGTACAGTACTCGCTCTCGGAGGCTGCTACAATGGATATCTCTGTTCCACAAGGTACAGAACTGGCTCCAGGAGGCTGCCACAGTGGATATCTCTTTTCCACAAGGTAGAGTACTCGCTCTCGGAGGCTGCCACAGTGGATATCTCTGTTCCACAAGGTACAGTACTGGGTCCAGGAGGCTGTCACAGTGGATATCTCTGTTCCACAAGGTACAGTACTCGCTTCCGGAGGCTACCACAGTTGATATCTCTGTTCCACAAGGTACAGTACTCTCTCCCGGAGGCTGCCACAGTGGATATCTCTGTTCCACAAGGTACAGTACTGGCTCCAGGAGGCTGCCACAGTAGAAATCTCTGTTCCACAAGGTACAGTACTGGCTCCAGGAGGCTGCCACAGTGGATAGCTCTGTTCCACAAGGTACAGTACTGGCTCCAGGAGGCTGCCACAGTGGATATATCTGTTCCACAAGGTACAGTACTCGCTCTCGGAGGCTGCTACAATGGATATCTCTGTTCCACAAGGCACAGTACTCGCTCCCGGAGGCTGCCACAGTGGATATCTCTGTTTCACAAGGTACAGTACTCGCTCTCGGAGGCTGCTACAATGGATATCTCTGTTCCACAAGGTACAGTACTGGCTCCAGGAGGCTGCCACAGTGGATATCTCTGTTCCACAAGGTACAGTACTGGCTCCAGGAGGCTGCCACAGTGGATATCTCTGTTCCACAAGGACAGTACGGCCCCCAGGAGGCTGCCACAGTGGATACTCTGTTTCCCCAAGGTACAGTACTGGCTCCAGGAGGCTGCCACAGTTTATATCTCTGTTCCACAAGGTACAGTACTGGCTCCAGGAGGCTTCCACAGTGGATATCTCTGTTCCACAAGGTACAGTACTGGCTCCAGGAGGCTGCCACAGTGGATAGCTCTGTTCCACAAGGTACAGTACTGGCTCCAGGAGGCTGCCACAGTGGATATCTCTGTTCCATAAGGTACAGTACTGGCTCCAGGAGGCTGCCACAGTGGATATCTCTGTTCCACAAGGTACAGTACTGGCTCCAGGAGGCTGCCACACTTTATATCTCTGTTCCACAAGGTACAGTACTGGCTCCAGGAGGCTTCCACAGTGGATATCTCTGTTCCACAAGGTACAGTACTGGCTCCAGGAGGCTGCACATGGATTAGCTCTGTTCCACAAGGTACAGTACTGGCTCCAGGAGGCTGCCACAGTGGATATCTCTGTTCCATAAGGTACAGTACTGCTCCAGGAGGCTGCCAACAGTGGATATCTCTGTTCCACAAAGGGACAGTACTGGCTCCAGGAGGCTGCCACACTTTTATCTCTGTTTCAAAAAGGTACAGTACTGGCCTCCAGGGGGCTTCCACAGTGGATATCTCTGTTCCACAAGGTACAGTACTGGCTCCAGGAGGCTGCCACAGTGGATATCTCTGTTCCACAAGGTACAGTACTGGCTCCAGGAGGCTGCCACAGTGGATATCTCTGTTCCACAAGGTACAGTACTGGCTCCAGGAGGCTGCCACAGTGGATATCTCTGTTCCATAAGTACAGTACTGCTCCAGGAGGCTGCCACAGTGGATAATCTTGTTCCACAGGTACAGTACTGGCTCCAGGAGGCTGCCACAGTGGATACTCTGTTCCACAAGGTACAGTACTGGCTCCAGGAGGCTGCCACAGTGGATATCTCTGTTTTCCCTAAAGGTACAGTACTGGCCCAGGAGGCTGCCACAGTGGATATCTCTGTTCCATAAGGTACAGTACTGGCTCCAGGGAGGCTGCCACAGTGGATATCTCTGTTCCACAAGGTACAGTACTGGCTCCAGGAGGCTGCCACAGTGGATATCTCTGTTCCACAAGGTACAGTACTGGCTCCCGGAGGCTGCCACAGTGGATATCTCTGTTCCACAAGGTACAGTACTGGCTCAGGAGGCTGCCACAAGTGGATATCTCTGTTCCACAAGGTACAGAACTGGCTCCCGGAGGCTGCCACAGTGGATATCTCTGTTCCACAAGGTACAGTACTGGCTCCAGGAGGCTGCCACAGTGGATATCTCTGTTCCACAAGGTACAGTACTGGCTCCGGGAGGCTGCCACAGTGGATATCTTGTTCCACAAGGTACAGACTGGCTCCAGGAGGCTGCCACAGTGGATATCTCTGTTCCACAAGGTACAGTACTGGCTCCCGGAGGCTGGCCCACAGTGGATATCTCTGTTCCACAAGGTACAGTACGGCTCCAGGAGGCCCGCCACAATGGATATCTCTGTTCCATAAGGTACAGTACTGGCTCCAGGAGGCTGCCACAGTGGATATCTCTGTTCCATAAGGTACGTACTGGTTTTCCCGGAGGCTGCCACAGTGGATATCTCTGTTCCCCCAAGGTACAGTACTGGCTCCCGGAGGCTGCCACAGTGGATATCTCTGTTCCACAAGGTAAAAGTACTGGCTCTAGGGCTGCCACAGTGGAATATCTCTGTTCCACAAGGTACAGTACTGGCTCCCGGAGGCTGCCACAGTGGATATCTCTGTTCCACAAGGTACAGTACTGGCTCCCGGAGGCTGCCACAGTGGATATCTCTGTTCCATAAGGTAGAGTACTGGCTCCAGGAGGCTACCACAGTGGATATCTCTGTTCCATAAGGTACAGTACTGGCTCCAGTAGGCTGCCACAGTGGATATCTCTGTTCCATAAGGTACAGTACTGGCTCCAGGAGGCTGCCACAGTGGATATCTCTGTTCCACAAGGGACAGTACTGACCCCCAGGGGGCTGCCACAGTGGATATCTCTGTTCCATAAGGTACAGTTTCCGGCTCCAGGAGGCTGCCACAGTGGATATCTCTGTTCCATAAGGTACGTACTGACTCCAGGAGGCTGCCACAGTGGATATCTCGTTCCACAAGGTACAGTACTGGCTCCAGGAGGCTGCCACAGTGGATATCTCTGTTCCCCCAAGGTACAGTAACTGACTCCAGTAGGCTGGGCCCCCAGTGGATATCTCTGTTTCCACAAGGTACAGTACTGACTCCAGGAGGCTGCCACAGTGGATATCTCTGTTCCACAAGGTACAGTACTGGCTCCAGGAGGCTGCCACAGTGGATATCTCTGTTCCACAAGGTACAGTACTGACTCCAGGAGGCTGCCACAGTGGATATCTCTGTTCCACAAGGTACAGTACTCGCTCTCGGAGGCTGCTACAATGGATATCTCTGTTCCACAAGGTACAGTACTGGCTCCAGGGCTGCCACAGTGGATTTTCTCTGTTCCACAAGGTACAGTAAATGGCTCCAGGAGGCTGCCCCCAGTTGATATCTCTGTTCCACAAGGTACAGTACTGGGTCCAGGAGGCTGCCACAGTGGATATCTCTGTTCCACAAGGTACAGTAATGGCTCCAGGAGGCTTGCCCCAGTGGATATCTCTGTTCCCCAAGGTTTCAGTACTGACTCCAGGAGGCTGCCACAGTGCATATCTCTGTTCCACAAGGTACAGTACTGGCTCCAGGAGGCTGCCACAGTGGATATCTCTGTTCCCCAAGGTACAGTACTGGCTCCAGGAGGCTGCCACAGTGGATATCTCTGTTCCACAAGGTACAGTACTGGCTCCAGGAGGCTGCCACAGTGAATATCTCTGTTCCACAAGGTACAGTACTGGCTCCAGGAGGCTGCCACAGTGGATATCTCTGTTCCACAAGGTACAGTACTGACTCCAGGAGGCTGCCACAGTGGATATCTCTGTTCCACAAGGTACAGTACTGACTCCAGGAGGCTGCCACAGTGGATATCTCTGTTCCACAAGGTACAGTACAGGCTCCAGGAGGCTGCCACAGTGGATATCTCTGTTCCACAAGGTACAGTACTGACTCCAGGAGGCTGCCACAGTGGATATCTCTGTTCCACAAGGTACAGTACTGATCTCCAGGAGGGCTGCCACAGTGGATATCTCTGTTCCACAAATGTACAGTACTGGCTCCAGGGGGGCTGCCACAGTGGATATCTCTGTTCCACAAGGTACAAATACTGACTCCAGGAGGCTGCCCGTGGATATCTCTGTTCCACAAGGTACAGTACTGGACTCCAGTAGGCTGCCACAGTGGATTCTCTGTTCCACAAGGTTTCAGTACTGACTCCAGGAGGCGCCACAGTGGATATCTCTGTTCCACAAGGTACAGTACTGGCTCCTGGAGGCGCCACAGTGGATATCTCTGTTCCACAAGGTACAGTACTGGCTCCAGGAGGCTGCCACAGTGGATATCTCTGTTCCATAAGGTACAGTACTGGCTCCAGGAGGCTGCCACAGTGGATATCTCTGTTCCACAAGGTACAGTACTGGCTCCAGGAGGCTGCCACAGTGGATACTCTGTTCCCTAAGGGACAGTACTGGCTCCAGGAGGCTGCCACAGTGGATATCTCTGTTCCACAAGGTACAGTACTGGCTCCAGGAGGCTGCCACAGTGGATATCTCTGTTCCACAAGGTACAGTACTGGCTCCCGGAGGCTGCCACAGTGGATATCTCTGTTCCACAAAGGTACAGTAAATGGCTCCAGGAGGCTGTCACAGTGGATATCTCTGTTCCACAAGGTACAGAACTGGCTCCCCGGGGGCTGCCACAGTGGTATCTCTGTTCCACAAGGTACAGTACTGGCTCCAGGAAGGGTGCCACAGTGATATCTCTGTTCCACAAGGTACAGTACTGGCTCCGGGAGGCTGCCACAGTGGATAAACTCTGTTCCACAAGGTACAGTACTGGCTCCAGGAGGCTTTCCACAGTGGATATCTCTGTTCACAAGGTACAGTACTGGCTCCCGGAGGCTGCCACAGTGGATATCTCTGTTCCACAAGGTACAGTACTGGCTCCAGGAGGCTGCCACAATGGATATCTCTGTTCCATAAGGTACAGTACTGGCTCCAGGGGGCTGCCACAGTGGATATCCTGTTCCATAAGGTACAGTACTGGCTCCAGGAGGCTGCCCCAGTGGATATCTCTGTTCCACAAGGTAACAGTACTGCTCCCGGAGGCTGCCACAGTGGATATCTCTGTTCCACAAGGTAAAAGTACTGGCTCTAGGGGGTGCCACAGTGGATATCTCTGTTCCACAAGGTACAGTAATGGCTCCCCGGGGGCTGCCACAGTGGATATTTTCTGTTCCACAAGGTACAGTACGGCTCCCGGAGGCTGCCACAGTGGATATCTCTGTTCCTCAAGGTACAGTACTGGCTCCAGGAGGCTGCCACAGTGGATATCTCTGTTCCATAAGGTACAGTACTGGCTCCAGGAGGCTGCCACAGTGGATATCTCTGTTCCATAAGGTACAGTACTGGGTCCCAGGAGGGTGCCACAGTGGATATCTCTGTTCCATAAGGTACAGTACTGGCTCCCGGAGGCTGCCACAGTGGATATCTCTGTTCCATAAGGTACAGTACTGGCTCCAGGAGGCTGCCACAGTGGATATCTCTGTTCCACAAGGTACAGTACTGACTCCAGGAGGCTGCCACAGTGGATATCTCTGTTCCATAAGGTACTGTACTGGCTCCAGGAGGCTGCCACAGTGGATATCTCTGTTCCATAAGGTACAGTACTGACTCCAGGAGGCTGCCACAGTGGATATCTCTGTTCCACAAGGTACAGTACTGGCTCCAGGAGGCTGCCACAGTGGATATCTCTGTTCCACAAGGTACAGTACTGACTCCAGGAGGCTGCCACAGTGGATATCTCTGTTCCACAAGGTACAGTACTGACTCCAGGAGGCTGCCACAGTGGATATCTCTGTTCCACAAGGTACAGTACTGGCTCCAGGAGGCTGCCACAGTGGATATCTCTGTTCCACAAGGTAACAGTAAATGAGTCCAGGAGGCTGCCACAGTGGATATCTCTGTTCCACAAGGTACAGTACTCGCTCTCGGAGGCTGCTACAATGGATATCTCTGTTCCACAAGGTACAGTACTGGCTCCAGGAGGCTGCCACAGTGGATATCTCTGTTTTCCCCAAGGTACAGTACTGGTCCAGGAGGCTGCCACAGTGGATATCTCTGTTCCACAAGGTACAGTACTGGCTCCAGGAGGCTGCCACAGTGGATATCTCTGTTCCACAAGGTACAGTACTGGGTCCAGGAGGCTGCCACAGTGGATATCTCTGTTCCACAAGGTACAGTACTGACTCCAGGAGGCTGCCACATGGATATCTCTGTTCCATAAAGGTACAGTACTGGCTCCAGGAGGCTGCCACAGTGGATATCTCTGTTCCACAAGGGACAGTATGGCTCCCGGAGGCTGCCGCAGTGGATACTCTGTTCCAAAAAAGGTACAGTACTGGCTCTAGGAGGCTGCCACAGTGGATATCTCTGTTCCACAAGGTAAAAGTAAATGGCTCCCGGAGGCTGCCACAGTGGATATCTCTGTTCCACAAGGTACAGTATGGCTTTCCCCGGGGGCTGCCACAGTGGATTATCTCTGTTCCACAAGGACAGTACTGGCTCCAGGAGGCTGCCAAAAGGGGGATATCTCTGTTCCATAAGGTACAGTACTGGCTCCAGGAGGCTGCCACAGTGGATATCTCTGTTCCATAAGGTACAGTACTGGCTCCAGGAGGCTGCCACAGTGGATATCTCTGTTCCATAAGGTACAGTATTGGCTCCAGGAGGCTGCCACAGTGGATATCTCTGTTCCATAAGGTACAGTACTGGCTCCAGGAGGCTGCCACAGTGGATATCTCTGGTTCCACAAGGGTACAGTACTGACTCCAGGAGGCTGCCACAGTGGATATCTCTGTCCATATGGTACAGTACGGCTCCAGGAGGCTGCCACAGTGGATATCTCTGTTCCATAAGGTACAGTACTGACTCCAGGAGGCTGCCACAGTGGATATCTCTGTTCCACAAGGTACAGTACTGGCTCCAGGAGGCTGCCACAGTGGATATCTCTGTTCCACAAGGTACAGTACTGACTCCAGGAGGCTGCCACAGTGGATATCTCTGTTCCACAAGGTACAGTCCCGACTCCAGGAGGCTGCCACAGTGGATAACTCTGTTCCACAAGGTACAGTACTGGCTCCAGGAGGCTGCCACAGTGGATTATCTCTGTTCCACAAGGTACGTACTGACTCCAGGAGGCTGCCACAGTGGATATCTCTGTTTTCCCCAAGGTACAGTACTCGCTCTCGGAGGGTGCTACAATGGTATCTCTGGGTTTCCCCAAGGTACAGTACTGGGGTCCAGGAGGCTGCCACAGTGGATACTCTGTTCCACAAGGAAAAGTACTGGCTCCAGGAGGCTGCCACAGTGGATATCTCTGTTCCACAAGGTACAGTACTGGCCCAGGAGGCTGCCACAGTGGATATCTCTTTCCACAAGGTACAGTACTGGCTCCAGGAGCCTGCCACAGTGGATAACTCTGTTCCACAAAGGGACAAGTACTGGCTCCCGGAGGCTGCCACAGTGGATATCTCTGTTCCACAAGGTACAGTACTGGCTCCAGGAGGCTGCCACAGTGGATATCTCTGTTCCCCCAAGGTACAGTACTGACTCCAGGAGGCAGCCCCAGTGCATATCTCTGTTCCACAAGGTACAGTACTGGCTCCAGGAGGCTGCCACAGTGGGATATCTCTGTTCCCCAAGGGACAGTACTGGCTCCAGGAGGCTGCCACAGTGGAAATCTCTGTTCCACAAGGTACAGTACTGGCTCAAGGAGGCTGCCCCCAGTGGGAAAATCTCTGTTCCACAAGGTACAGTACTGCTCCGGAGGCTGCCACAGTGGATATCTCTGTTTCCACAAGGTACAGTACTGGGCTCCAGGAGGCTGCCACAGTGGATATCTCTGTTCCACAAGGTACAGTACTGACTCCAGGAGGCTGCCACAGTGGATATCTCTGTTCCACAAGGTACAGTACTGGCTCCAGGAGGCTGCCACAGTGGATATCTCTTTCCACAAGGTACAGTACTGACTCCAGGAGGCTGCCACATTTGGGTATCTCTGTTTCCACAAGGTACAGTATGACTCCAGGAGGCTGCCACAGTGGATATCTCTGTTCCACAAGGTACAGTACTGGCCTCCAGGGGGCTGCCACAGTGGATATCTCTGTTCCACAAGGTACAGTAAATGACTCCAGGAGGCTGCCACAGTGGATATCTCTGTTCCACAAGGTACAGTACTGACTCCAGTAGGCTGCCACAGTGGATATCTCTGTTCCACAAGGTACAGTACTGACTCCAGGAGGCTGCCACAGTGGATATCTCTGTTCCACAAGGTACAGTACTGGCTCCAGGAGGCTGCCACAGTGGATATCTCTGTTCCACAAGGTACAGTACTGGCTCCAGGAGGCTGCCACAGTGGATATCTCTGTTCCATAAGGTACAGTACTGGCTCCAGGAGGCTGCCACAGTGGATATCTCTGTTTCCACAAGGTACAGTACTGGCTCCAGGAGGCTGCCACAGTGGATATCTCTGTTTCCACAAGGTACAGTACTGGCTCCAGGAGGCTGCCACAGTGGATATCTCTGTTTTCCCTAAGGTACAGTACTGGCTCCAGGAGGCTGCCACAGTGGATAGCTCTGTTCCACAAGGTACAGTACTGGCTCCAGGAGGCTGCCACAGTGGATATCTCTGTTCCACAAGGTACAGTACTGGCTCCAGGAGGCTGCCACAGTGGATATCTCTGTTCCACAAGGTACAGTACTGGCTCCAGGAGGCTGCCACAGTGGATATCTCTGTTCCACAAGGTACAGTACTGGCTACAGGAGGCTGCCACAGTGGAATCTCTGTTCCACAAGGTACGTACTGGCCCAGGAAAGGGTGCCACAGTGGATATCTCTGTTCCACAAGGTACAGTACTGGCTCCAGGAGGCTGCCACAGTGGATATCTCTTTTCCCACAAGGTTTCAGTACTGGCTCCAGAGGCTGCCACAGTGGATATCTCTGGGTTTCCCCAAGGTACAGTACTGACTCCAGTAGGCTGCCACAGTGGATAGCTCTGTTCCACAAGGTACAGTACTGGGCTTCAGGAGGCTGCCCCCAGTGGATATCTCTGTTCCACAAGGTACAGTACTGGCTCCAGGAGGCTGCCACAGTGGATATCTCTGTTCCACTAGGTACAGTACTGGCTCCAGGGGGCTGCCCCCAGTGGATATCTCTGTTCCACAAGGTACAGTACTTGGCTTTCCCGGAGGCTGCCACAGTGGATATCTCTGTTCCACAAGGTACAGTACTGGCTCCAGGAGGCTGCCACAGTGGATATCTCTGTTCCACAAGGGGACAGTTTCTGGCTCCAGGAGGCTGGGCCCCAGTGGATTATCTCTTTTCCACAAGGTACAGTACTGGCCCAGGAGGCTGCCCCAGTGGATATCTCTGTTCCACAAGGTACAGTACTGGCTCCAGGAGGGTGCCACAGTGGATTATCTCTGTTCCACAAGGTACAGTACTGGGTCCAGGAGGGCTGCCACAGTGGATATCTCTGTTCCACAAGGTCAGTACTGGCTCCAGGAGGCTGCCACAAATGGATATCTCGTTCCACAAGGTACAGAGTACTGGCTCCAGGAGGCTGCCACAGTGGATATCTTGTTCCACAAGGTACAGTACTGGCTCCAGGAGGCTGCCACAGTGGATATCTCTGTTCCACAAGGTACAGTACTGGCTCCAGGAGGCTGCCACAGTGGATATCTCTGTTCCACAAGGTACAGTACTGGCTCCAGGAGGCTGCCTCAGTGGATATCTCTGTTCCACAAGGTACAGTACTGGCTCTCGTCCTGTTCATCATCCTCACATAACTCGTAGACAGAAATGTAAACAATCTGCACGAGTGACATCCACTGACATCCACTGACATCCACTTCCAGATTGATAAGTAAGACTCAGGTGCAACTGCTGGGTATCTTTACTCCGAAACGTTTCTCCTACACAGTAGGCTTCCTCGTGCAGTTATAGAGGCAGCAGGTGTAGTAATGAAGCAAATGTAATCAGTCCATCAGAGTTTATAGATCGATTACATCATCTTTATTTCACTGCTAAACTTGCTGCCTCTGTATTCGACTGAAGAAGTTTACTGTGTTACCTGGAGGTTACCTGGAGGTTATTCCGGGGATCAACGCCCCCGCGGCCCGGTCCATGACCAGGCCTCCCGATGGATCAGGGCCTGATCAACTAGGCTGTTACTGGATGGAAATAAATGGTATAAAATACCGACACAATGGCAATATAAACACAAATGCAGTATAATGTGATCCTTTATTGACTACGTTTCGCCCACACAGTGGGCTTTTTCAAGTCACAAACAGAACTACCTGGGGTGGAAGGAACGCGAGTATTTATAGTCCGGCTGAGGTCAGGTGAAGAATGCTGCATCTGATGATGTACCGAGTTGGGTTGTAGAGTCTAAAAACTTGGGTAGCTTGGAAAGGAGACTGGACAAGTTTGTGAGCAGACCTTCTACAGTGTTCCCTTTTGTGGGATAGCGATGAAGAAGTTTCTTGGCAAGGTGGTTCAGCTATGTTATAGAAGCCACTAATCTGGTTGAAGTTGTCGGATATAGAAATAAGTGATGATTCCAGGATTTTTCGGTATTGGGGTTTTTTGTCTTCTGTGGCGATAAGTCTTGAGTTTCGTAGTTTATCAAGTGGTTGTGTGAATTACGGTGTTGTACGCAGGCATTCCTTGTGTCGTCAGACCTGCTTGCGTATTGGTGTTCTGAAATACGTGTTTGGAGGTCCCTTGATGTTTCGCCCACGTATAACTTGTTGCAGTCATTACAAGGGATTATGTATACCCCTGCAGAGGATGGAGGCTTGTCCTGCCTACTACTGGTGATGTCCTTGATGGTCGTGGTTGTGGAGGTAGATACTTGGAATGATGTTTTGGCAAAGATGTTGAAACATGTTTGGCAATGGAGTTGGTGGGAAGGACTATGTATCTCTTCTCGGCAGTGTCTTCTCTGGGTGTGTTGAAGATGTTTAGTGCTCGCCGTCTGCAGTCTCTGATGAAGTGACGAGGATAGTGGAGTTTGGAAAATACCTGTTCAATTATAGTGCATTCTTCCTCAAGGAACTCGTTGCTGCAGATTCTGAGTGCACGCAGGAAGAAGCCTATAATTACACCACGTTTGGTTTTGGTGTCGTGGTGAGAGTAGAAGTGGAGAAGATCGTTTTGGTTGGTGGGTTTTCGATAGACTTTAAAACGAAGTTCGTGGTCAGCTTTGCAGAGTAGAACATCAAGGAAAGGAAGAGTGTTGTCGACTTCTTCTTCAAGTGTGAACTGGATTGAAGGCTCGACCTGGTTGAGCTTGTCTTGGAGAGCTTGAACGTTGAAGCGTTTAGGAGTTATGAGGAGAATGTCGTCAACATAACGGAGCCAGGTGACAGACGAAGGAATAATGGTGGAGAAACGTTCGGCTTCTAGATGTTCCATGTATAGGTTCGCTAGGACTGCACTGAGTGGCGAACCCATGGGTAGTCCAAAAGTCTGCTGAAAGAGGTGATTTTCAAAAGAGAAACACGTAAAGTCAACACATAGTTCAACAAGGTCGATGAAGTCGCTGGCTGGAATGGGAAGATCAAGTGAATCGTCAATTTTCCTGCGCAAGAGATCGATGGCTTGTTTAGTAGGTACTTTAGTGAATAGGGAAGTCACGTCAAGGCTGGAAAGTTTCTTGTTCCTGATGTTGATGTTGCGAATGCGATTGAGAAGATCACCTGAGTGTTTGAGATGTGCTGGACTGATAGTGCCCAAGAGTTTCGAGAGGTGTTTGGCGAGAATTCCTGAGAGCTTGTGGGGAGCACGCAGTCCGACGTACGAGCCACAGCCCGGCTGATCCGGCACTGACTTTAGGTATCTGTCCAGCTCTCTCTTGTAGGCGAAACTGTCGCACAGGTGTGTTATTACGGTTATTATGGTTCTGTGCGTCACCCAGGTCACCTGCACATGTAGACACTGACGTCATCCTCACCTGGTCTGCTTCTTGTGCTCAGCGTTACATCGCGACTCATAGTTATAGTCTTAAGTAAGTCAGTAAGCTTATTTAGGCACAGGTACACATAAATACTGCTACAAAAATTATCATACGGAGTTACATGTGTGAAAATTACGCACCAGGGTAACCCACATTAAACCTCTCCGTATAAGATCAAGAGAAGAGGAACACTACAGCAGGCCTACTGGCCCATACTAGGCAGGTCTTTCTCAAACCCAAACCCCCCTAACAAAAATATTTACCCAAGCTATTTTCAATGCTACCTAAGAAATATGTTTTGATAAACCTATTAACTCATGTGCAAGTCCCACTCAAATCCAACCCCTCTCATTTGGAGTGACTGATGTGCCAGGACGTAGGTGCTGTGATTCCATGTGATTTGCAATCCTGCTTCTTAAAACCTTTTCAAAAATCTTGATATCATGGACGTCAGCACTGCCGGACACAACACAGATTTTGTGAATGCTTTGTTGTCACCTTTGTGGAGAGGAGGTATATCAGTGTTGTGTAATGACTGTGGGACGAGGGAGTGCCTGGTGCCGCCCGGAGAGGGGCTCAGGGGTTGGTGTTATTTTTGGGTCTTTTGGAAAATTTGAAAGGGTTTTAAATTCGGTTTATTTTTCGTGGTAAAAGTCCCCCAATTTTAACCTGGTTAAATTTCCCAAACCGGGCTTTTGGCTCGAGCTTTTACAACCCCCTATTTTTTTTTGTTTTTAAGTTTTTAAAAAAACCTTTGTGGCAAGGTCCCACTTTTAATTATTTGGTTCTGTGGAAAACGACAGGGCAACCCCTTTAAAACCTTTTCTCCGTTAAGGACCCAAAGGGAAAAAACTAAGCGGCACGGAAAAATTTCAAAAAATTTTAAACAAAAAATTTCCCCAACATTTTTCCAAAAGAAAAGGGAAACAAATAAGGGGCAGGGCCCAACTTTTCAAAAAAAACCCCTAAACATTTCCAATACAAAAATTTGTTTTGAAACCATTAAAACTTTTTTCCCAAAAACCCCCCCTTTTTTTAAAACTTTTACTTTTTTGAATTTAACCCTTTTGTTTTTAAAATTTTGTCTGGCGAGCACTGCGGCCATACAGATTTTGTAATTTTTTGTTGTCCCCCTTTTTTGGGGGGAGGTAATCGGTTTTAAAAATTTGGGCAGGATGTGGTGCCCCCAAAGACCTGGGGTTTTGTTTAAAATGGGGGCCACTTGGGTGTAACCCTGTGTCCATTTGGGACCTTGTCCAATGGGGAGTCCAAAAGTGCCAGGGGTCATTCGAACCTCTGTCACCCCATGGTCCACCTCCAAAGTAAAATCTGACACTTCCTACCCCTCCTTCCCCCTTCCCCCTCATCCCCTTCCCCAACTTCCCCCTTCCCCACCTCCTTTTTCCCCCCCGCCACCCTTTCACCTTCCCGTGTCCCCTGTCACTTCGTGGCTAGTCTTTTGTCACTGGCCCCCAAAAGGGGCCACCTGCATCCTTTTACTTTGCCAATTTTGGCCATGGCCCCCTTGACCCTCCTTTTTCCACCCTTATGAAAATCCCCTTTTTAAAAAAAAATTTGCACTTCCTTGTCCCCC
Organism: Cherax quadricarinatus; assembly: GCF_026875155.1. Taxonomy (NCBI): domain Eukaryota; kingdom Metazoa; phylum Arthropoda; class Malacostraca; order Decapoda; family Parastacidae; genus Cherax; species Cherax quadricarinatus. The sequence continues at coordinate 27,322,382 of NC_069407.1, forward strand.
TTTCCCTGTGTCTCCCTTCCCTTGTCCACCTTCTGGTCACCCTCCTGTTCCACCTTCCGTGTCCACCCTCATTGTCCCCCTTTCCTGTGTCCCCCTTCCTGGTCCCCCCTGTGTCCCCCTTTCCTTGTCCCCCTTTCCGTTCCACTTCTGTTCCACTTCCTGTGTCCCCCTTTCCTGTGCCACCTTCCGTGTCCACCCTCCTGTTCCACCCCCGTGTCCCCCTTCCTGTGTCACCTTCCGGGCCCCACCCTCCTGTGTCCCCCTCCTGTGTCCACCCTAGCTGTGTCCACCTTCCTGTGTCCACCTTCCTGTGTCCACCCTCTTGTGTCCACCTTCCTGTGTCCACCTTCCTGTGTCCACCTTCCTGTGTCCACCTTCCTGTGTCCACCTTCCTGTGTCCCCCCTTCCCCTGTGCCCCCTTTCCTGTGTCCACCCCGGGTTTTTTCCCCCCCCTCCTGTTCCACCTTCCTGGTCCCACCTTCCTGTGCCCACCTTCCTGTGTCCCCCTTTCCTGATCCACCCCCCTGTTCCCCCTTCCCTGTGTCCCCTTCCTTGCCCCCTTCCCGGGCCCCACCTTTCCCCTGGTCCCCTTCCTGATCCACCTTCCTGGCCCACCTCCTGGTCCCCCCTTCCGTGCCCACCTTCCTGTGCCACCTCTGGTCCCCCTTTCCTGTGTCCACTTCCTGGTCCCCCTTCCTGTGTCCCCCCTCCTGTGTCCACCTTCCTGTGCCACCTTCCTGTGTCCACCCCCCTTGTGCCCCCTTTCCTTTTCCCCCTTGTGTCCACCTTCCTGTTCCCACCCCCGGTCCACCCCGTGTCCCCCTTTCCCTGTGTCCACCCCCTGTGTCCACTTCCTGTGTCCCCCTCCTGTTCCATTCCTTTTCCCAAACCTTCCTGGTCCACCCCCTGTGTCCCCCTCCTTGTCCACCTTCCTGTGTCCACCTTCCAGGTCCCCCTTTCCCTGGTCCACCTTCCTGTGTCCACCTTCCCTTTTCCCCACCCTCCTGTGTCCCCCTTTCCTGTGCCCACCTTCTGTGTCCCCCTTTTCCTGGTCCCCCTTTCCTGGTTCCCCCTTTCCCTGGTCCACCTTCCTGTGTCCACCTTCCTGTGTCCACCCCCCCGTGTCCACCTTCCTGTGTCCACCTCCTGGTCCACCTTTCCTGGTCCATCTTCCCTGTTCCACCTTCCTTTTCCCACCCCCTTGTCACCTTCCTGTGTCCACCTTCCTGTGTCCCCCTCCTGTGCCACCTTCCCCTGTGCCCACTCATGTGTCCACCCCCCTGTGTCCACCTTCCTGTGTCCACCCTCTTTGGTCCACCTTCCTGTGTCCCCCCTTCCTGTGTCCACTTCCGTGTCCCCCTTCCCTTTGTCCCCCTCCTTTTCCCACCTTCCTGTGTCCACCCCGTGTCCACCTTCCGTGTCCACCTTCCTGGTCCACCTTCCTGTTTCCCACCTTCTTGGCCCATCTTCCCGTTCCCCCCTTCCGTGTCCCCCTTTCCCTTGTCCCCCTTTCCTTGCCACCCCCCTGGTCCACTTCCTGTGCCCACCCTCTTTTGGTAAATTCCCTGTTCCCCCTTCCCTTTGTCCCAACCCTCCTTTCCCCCTTTTCCTGTGGGTCCACCCTCCTGTGCCCCTTTTCCGGCCCACCCTTGTTGCCCCCTTTCCGGCCCCCTTCCTGGTCCCCCTTCCTTTTGTCCACCTTCCCTGGAACCTTCCTTGCCACCCCCTTCCCCCACTTTCCTGTTCCCCCTTTCCTGTGTCCCCCCTTTCCTGTGTCCCCCCTCCTGGCCCCTTTTCCTGTGCCCCACTTCCCTTTTCCCCCTTCCTGTGTCCCCCTTTCCCTGTGTCCCCCTACCGTGTCCACCTTCCCTGTGTCCCCCTTCCTGTGTCCCCCCTTTCCTTTGCCCCTTTCCCTGTGCCCCCTTCCGGCCCCCCCTATTCCACCTTCAACTTGGAGCCCTCTCTAGACGCCTATAAAATCCACCTGACAAATCCCTTAAAAGCGGCTGCGTTCTGTATACTGTATCGAACCCTCGTCCGCAGAAAGAACCAGACAAGGATACAATGTATTTCCCCCAAAACCCCCTACTCAAGAATTTCGGTAGCTAGAATAATAGGAAGTCATTATATGCTTTTAGACTTAACTAAGGACTTGGGATACTAATTTTAAAACCCGAGACACTTGGGGTAGAGGTTTAAAATGAACAGCAGGAAGCAGCAAACAGCAGACCTGTCTCTGCTGACACAACATGATCAGCAGCAGCAGACACTGCTTGGGCTGACACCGCAGCCCAGGAAACACACCGCTCCTCCGACTTTTAACTAAAAACCTTATCAAAGTTAACTTCCCCTTTGGGCGGGGAGAACACGTGGGTCCCCCCCTCCCCTTCCTGACCCCTTTCCTCCATCCCTTCATCCCCTCCTCCTAACCCCCCCCCCTCGTCTCCTTTCCCCCGACACCTACCCCCCATAACACACACAAACCTACACCTGCTCCAGATACCCCTCGCGTTGGGGAATTTTCTGCACCAACGAGGAGCAGTAAGTTTGGGCTGGGATCCTGGGAATGCAGGACCATGGCGGAGGAAGCCACACTGCCTGGTTTCAGGGCTTTCCCTGGGGTTATTTAATCCCCTTGGAAACACTTGCTTGTACTCGTTGGGAAAGCAGGGGGGAGGATAATCATAATCTACACTTGGGAAAAACTTGGGAAAGGGAAGGGGCCCAATCTGCACACAGAAAATACTCCCACGAAATAAAAGACTGGGCAGGCGATCAAAAAGCCCCCAATAAAAAGTTGGGGCGCCCTTGTCACAAGGGAAAACACCAAAGTGTCCGGGGCCCCGACGTTCAACCCCTCCCCTCAAACATTGGGGAATTTCCCAAAAAACCCCCGGCTGCCCTTCAAGAGAGAGTGGACATACCTAAAGTCAGTCCGGGTCACCGGGGTGGGCTCTACGTTGGACGCTGCGGCCCCGCAGTAACGCCCAGTTTTTCAGGCCCTATCCTCGGGAGGCTGGGTTTTGACCGGGCCGCGGGGGGGGTTTACCCCGGAAAAAACCCCCAGGTAACCCCCAGGTATGGGTTCATCGCGAGTATAGCTGCATTTTTTTTCACGTAGTGGTGCACTAGTACACGGTCCCCAGTATAGTGGTCCCTCAATACAGGGTCCACACTGCAGTGGGGCCCCCCATCAGTGGTTATCATACATGAACCACCGTACGGGGTCCATCGTACATTTGGGCCGTCAGCACAAAGGTCCCAAACACTAATTGGCCCCTCACTACATACCTGGAGTCTACCTGGAGGGCATTCCGGGGATCAACGTTCCCTCGGCCCGGTCCACGACCAGGCCTCCCGGTGGATCAGGGCCTGGTGGGAGGCTGTTGAACAGTCTTGGGCTCCGGACACTTATTGCGTTTTCTCTTAGTGTACCAGTGACGCCGCTACTTTTCGCTGGGGGTATGTTGCATCACCTGCCAAGTCTTTTGCTTTTGTATGGAGTGATTGCTTTGTGCATATTAGGGACCAGTCCCTCCAGAATCTTCCACTTGTAGATTATGATATATCTCTCTCTCCTGCGCTCCAGTGAGTACAAGTCAAGTGCTTCCAGGCGCTCCCAGTAGTTAAGGTGTTTGATGGAACTTATACGTGCAGTAAAGGTTCTCTGTACATTCTCTAGTTCTGCAATTTCACCTGCCTTGAATGTTGATGTTAATGAACAGCAGTATTCCAGACTAGAGAGAATAAGTGATTTAAAAAGGATCATCACTGGCTTAGCATCTCCTGTATTGAATGTTCTCATTATCCATCCTATCAGTTTCCTCGCAGATGTGATAGTGGCATTGTTGTGGTCCTGGAAGGTGAGGTCTTCAGACATTACCACTCCCAGGTCCTTCACATTACTTTTCCGCTCTATTGTGTGATTGGAGTTTGTAGTATACTCAGTTCTAGTTATTATTTCCTCCAGTTTTCCATAACGGAGTAGTTGGAATTTGTCTTCATTGAACATCATATTGTTCTCTGTTGCCCATTGGAAAACTTGGTTTATATCTTCTTGGAGCTTTGCCGTGTCCTCACTGGATGACACTCTCGTGCAGATCCTAGTATCGTCTGCAAAAGATGACACGGTGCTGTGGTTTACATCTCTGTCTATGTCTGATATGAGAATAAGGAACAGGATAGGTACGAGTACTCTGCCTTGTGGAACAGAGCTCTTCACTATGGCAGCATCTGATTTAACTCTGTTTACCACTACTCTTTGTGTGCGATTGGTTAGAAAGTTGAAGATCCATCCGCCTACTTTGCCGGTTATCCCTTTAGCACGTATTTTGTGTGCTATTACACCATGGTCGCACTTGTCAAAGGCTTTTGCAAAGTCTGTGTATACTACATCCGCATTCTGTTTGTTTTCCAGTGCATCTAGGACCATATCATAGTGGTCAAGCAGTTGTGAGAGGCAGGAGCGACCTGCTCTGAAACCATGTTGCCCTGGGTTGTGCAATTTTTGGGAGTTCAGGTGGTTTGCTATCCTGCTTCTTAGAACTCTTTCAAAGATTTTTATGATGTGGGACGTTAAAGCTATTGGTCTATAGTTCTTAGCTACTGCTTTGCTGCCACCTTTATGGAGTGGGGCTATATCTGTTGATTTTAGTTACTGTGGAATCTCAGGTGTGTCTAAGCTCCTTCTCCATAGCATACTTAGGGCCCGTGAGAGGGGTTTCTTGCAGTTTTTAATGAACACCGAGTTCCACGAGTCTGGGCCTGGGGCTGAGTGCATGGCATGTCGTCGATGGCTTTCTCAAAGTCTAGTGGAGTTAGGGTTATGTCATAAATCTGGCCTACATTGGCAGGGTTTTGAGGCTCATTCATGAAAAAATTGTTTTGATCGTCTATCTTTAAACTGGTTAGTGGCTCGCTGAACACTGAGTCATACTGCAATTTCAGTATCTCGCTCATTTCTTTGTTGTCGTCAGTGTAGGATCCATCTTCTCTGAGCAGGGGCTCTATACTAGAAGTGGTTTTTTACTTGTTTTTGGCATATGAAAAGAAATATTTCGAATTTCTTTCAATTTCATTAATCGCTTTTAGCTCCTCTTGTCTCTCCTGGATCCTGTATGAGTCCTTTAACTTCAGCTCAATATTTTCCACTTCCCTGGTTAGCATTTCCTTCCGTGTATCAGATAATCTGGCATTCTTGAGGAGCTCAATGATTCTTCGTCTTCTCCTGTAGAGGGAGCGTCTCTCTCTCTCCAGTTTACTTCTGCTTTTCTTTTGTCTTATAGGAATATACCTTGAACATACTTTAGCTACCAATAGGGTGATCTTTTCGAGGCATTGGTTAGGGTCCATGTAATTTAAGATATCCTCCCAGCATGTTTCATTTAGGGCATAGTTTACCTGATCCCAGATGATGTTCTTGTTGTTGAAGTTGAATTTGGTAAAGGTACTCTCATAACTGTATGTATCTTGCCGATCAGGACTCCTGTGCATGCAAGTCTGGACTTCGATTATATTGTGATCAGAATTTGTTGTTTTTGATATTGTTATATTCCTTACCAGGTCCTCATTATTTGTGAAAATAAGGTCCCGTGTGTTCTCCAGTCTTGTTGGCTCCACTATTTGCTGACTTAGGGTGTGTCTGTTGCAGAAATTCAGCAGCTCCTGCGTGTGTGACCTTTCATCTGAGCTGCCTCCAGGAATTATTTTTGATACAACATTATTTGTCATAGTCTTCCATTTAGTATGTCTTAGACTGAAGTCAGCAAGCAGCAAGATGTTTAGGGATGGAGCTGGAAAGTTATCCAGACAGGAGTCAATTTTTGACAGTTGTTCTTTGAACTGTTGGGAAGTTGCATCCGGTGGCTTATGTACAAGGGAGCTGGTCCATCACTATAATCTACACCTGGAAGATTCTGGAGGGACTGGTCCCTAATATGCACACAGCAATCACTCCATACGAAAGCAAAAGACTTTGGCAGGTGATGCAACATACCCCCAGTGAAAAGAAGGGGCGTCACTGGTACACTAAGAGAAAACGCAATAAGTGTCCGGGGCCCAAGACTGTTCAACAGCCTCCCACTAGCAATAAGGGGCATTACCGGTAGACACCTGGTTGTCTTCAAGAGGGAGCTGGACAGATACCTAAAGACGGTGCCGGATCAGCCGGGCTGGGGTTCGTACGTTGGATTGCGTGTGACCAACAGTAACAGCCTCGTTGATCAGGCCCTGATCCACAGTGAGGCCTGGCCGTGGACCGGGCAGCGGGGGCGTTGATACCCGGAATACCCTCCAGATAGACTCCAGGAAGTTAATAGTCAACGACTACAGTGGTCCATCACTATAGTGGACCATCACTACTACAATTGTCAATCACTACAGTGGCCCATCGTTACAGTGGTCCATCACTTCAGTGGTCCAAGATTACTCTGGTCCATCACTACATTGGTCCACTACAGTGGTCAATCACTACAGTGGTACATCAGTAGAGTGGTCCATCACTGCAGTGGTCCATCGCTGTAGTGGTCCATTATTGATGTGGTCGTCAGTGGTCCACCACTACAGTGGTCCATCACTAAAGTGATCAATTAGTAGAGTGGTCCACCACTACAGTGGTCCATGACTAAAGTGATTCATTAGTAGAGTGGTCCACCACTATAGTAGTCCATTATTGATGTGGTCCATCAGTACAGTGGTCCATCACTGTAGTGGTCCAACACTATAGTGGTCCACCACTACAGTGGTCCATCACTACAGTGATCCACCACGTCAATGGTCCACCAGTACAGTGGTCCATCACTACAGTGATCCACCACTTCAATGGTCCACCAGTACAGTGGTCCATCATTACAGTGATCCACCACTTCAATGGTCCACCAGTACAGTGGTCCATCACTACAGTGATCCACCACTTCAATGGTCCACCAGTACAGTGGTCCATCACTACAGTGATCCACCACGTCAATAGTCCACCAGTACAGTGGTCCATCACTACAGTGATCCACCACTTCAGTGGTCCATCAGTGTTCCAAAGTAACATCCAGCAGTGCCATTTCTCTCAGTACACAGCCGTAGCGGCTCGTCAACACTGCTGTAAGTTATTTAGATTTTGCCACCGAAGTGGCTAGTTTACTGTATACCACATATCCGTGGATCAGTATACTGGTCCGTGGTTCAGTATACTGGTTCCTGAGTCAGTATACTGGTCCGTGGGTTAGTATACTGGTCCCTGAGTCAGTATATTGGACCATGGTACCAGTATACTGGTCCTTGGTTCAATATACTGGTCTGTGGTTCAGTATACTGGTCCGGGGGTCAGTATACTGGTCCGAGTCAGTATACTGGTCCTTGGTTCAGTATACTGGTCCGGGGGTCAGTATACTGGTCCGAGTCAGTATACTGGTCCGTGGTTCAGTATACTGGTCCGAGTCAGTATACTGATCCTTGGCTCAGTATACTGGTCCGGGGGTCAGTATACTGGTCCGAGTCAGTATACTGGTCCTTGGTTCAGTATACTGGTCCGGGAGTCAGTATACTGGTCCGAGTCAGCATACTGGTCCGTGGTTCAGTATACTGGTTCGGGGGTCAGTATACTGGTCCGAGTCAGTATACTGGTCCTTGGTTCAGTATACTAGTCCGGGGATCAGTATACTGGTCCGGGGGTCAGTATACTGGTACGAGTCAGTATACTGGTCCGAGTCAGTATAATGGTCCGTGAGTCTGTACACTGGTCCGTGGGTCAGTATACTGGTCTGTGTCAGCATGCTGGTCCGTGTGTCTGTATAGTGGTCCGTGAGTCAGCATGTTGATCCCTGAGTCAGTACTCCGTGGATCAGTGCACTGGACCATGGACCAGTATACTGGTCCGTGAGTCTGTATACTGGTCCGTGAGTCAGTATACTGGTCCATAAATCAGAATACTGCTCTGTGGGTGAGTATACTGGTCCATGAGTCAGTATTCTGCTCCGTGAGTCAGTATACTGGTCTGTGAGTCAATATACTGGTATGTGGGACAGTATACTGGTCCGTGGACAGTATACTAGTCCGTGGGTCAGTATACTGGTCCGTGGTCAGTATAGTGGTCCGTGGGTCAGTATACCTGGAGTAGGTTACCTGGAGGTTATTCCGGGGATCAACGCCCCTGCGGCCCGGTCCATGACCAGGCCTCCACCGGTCCAGGGGTCAGTATACTGGTCCGTGGTTCAGTGTACTGGTCCATGGCTCAGCATATTGGTCCATGGCTCAGTATACTGGTCCATGGGTCAGAATACCATTCTGTGGGTCAGTATACCAGTCCATGGGTCAGTATACTGGTCCATTAGTCAGTATACTGGTCCATTAGTCAGTATACTAATTCGTCAGTATACCGGTCAGTGGGTCATTATACCAGTCCTTATGTCAGTATACTGGTCCATGGTTCAGCATACCTCTCTGTGGGTCGATATATTGGTCTGTGGGTCATTATGCTCGTCTGTGGGTCAGTATAGTGGTCTCCAAGTCAGTATACTGGTCCGTGAGTCAGTATACTGGTATGTGGGTCAGTATAAGGTCCGTGGATCAGTATACTGCTCTTTGGGCCAGCATAGCTGTCCTTGTGTCAGTAAACTGTTCCATGGGAAAGTATGCTGATCTCTGAGTCAATATACTGGTCCCTGAATGAATGTACTGGTCCCTGAGTTAGTATACTGGTCCCTACTGCGACCCCTGAATGGTCACAATCTACATGTATGTATCTCAATTTTAATGTATATTACCTGTTCATATAATTTTATGTTGCTGATAATTGCGATATTAGTTAAATCGTAAAAATATTGCTTTATATTATTATTTGACTTAGCTATATTAGTAGGTAGGATGTAACATTAGTAGGTAGGATGTAACATTTACACTTTATTCAGTGCTCTTTGTTTGAGAGTGTTGAGTAGCTGCTGGCATTGGCAAACTACCTTGATAACTGCCTCCTTGCTTGTTTAACTGCCGGCTTCTCTGTAGTTGGTGGGCAGCAGCAGTCCACGGGAGAGTCAGGTGATCAGGGTGGTGTGATCACACCTGAGTAAGGAGACTGCCTTGCCTTCCTCTCTCTCTTTGGCTGGTGCTGGTTCCAACAACACCTTCCTCTCCAGCTCTTCCTTGCTGGCCCTTGTTGGAGGAATATCTCTGTTGCTCTCTTGTTGTTGTTCGTTGTTTAGACTCTGTTCTGGTAGAGTATGTTTTCTGTGGTGAGACGCAGCATACTTCTCGTAACTCTGTGTAACTCTGTTCAGAGAGCATAACCTAGACTTAGTGATTTTCGACGTCTCGCTGACACTCTTAAGATATCTCAGGTCCTGAGCTGTAGCTTCTGACCTAATTTGTTCTGGTATCTGTGCACTGTCACAGTCGGGGATTTTGTTATGCTGAACTTAGATTCAGCATTATGGGAGTTTTGTGACTTTTGTGGAGGATCTGCTGATGGTCCCTACTTAGTGTCGTTATATTATTCCTTGTTCCTGATTCTGTGTCGCTGTTGCTTGTTATATTGCTGTTCGGCGAATCGGTCGTCTTACTGTTCAAGCAAGCTGTTCTGAATGCCAGATTGGTCAAGAAGTTAGTTTATGTGAGGACATTTAGTCAATCACTGGTTAAGTCGAGTTGAATATTGAGACATAGCGAACTACTTAGAGCACATACATACATCCATACATACAAACCATAAATATACATACATACATACATACATACATACATACATACATACATACATACGTACACATATACTCACCTGTATATATATATAAGTATTATGTTCTTAAATGCTGGCAATATACTAGACGTACTTATGATATAAACCTTCACCACAACACTGTATACCAGACAAGTGTAACAACTTACATCCTATATTATATTAAATAATTTATTTGATATTGTCCACCTAGACAACTTTATTAATAAACTTATTAAATTTTATTTCCTTAATATCCAACTAATTGTAATCCTGAAACAATGTTGCATCTTACTGTTACATTCTAACGGATAATTGGACCAGGATACTGAATACTTGTTACAAAAACCCAGTAACAGGCTGGATGCTACAAGGGCAGACAGACCTTTCTAGCATTCACAAAAGATGTCAATGGTGCGTAGATATCGCGTCTTTTGTAACAGTCCCTGAGTAAGTATACTTGTCCCTGAGTAAGTATACTGGTCTCTGAGCCAGTATACTGGTCACTGAGTCAGTATACTGGTCACTGAGTCAGTATACTGTTCCTTGAGTAAGTATACTGGTCTCTGAGTCAGTGTACTGGTACCTGAGTCTGTGTACTGGTCCCTGAAACAGTATACTGGTCCCTGAGTCAGTATAATGGTCCCTGAGTTAGCGTACTGGTCCTTGAGTCAGTATACAGGTTCCTGAGTCAGTATACTGGTTCCTGAGTCAGTATACTGGTCTCTGAGTCAATGTACTAGTCCGAGTCATTGCACTGGTCACTGGGTCAGTATACTAGTTCATGAGTCAGAATAGTGATCCCTGAGTCAGTGTATTGGTCCCTGAGTCATTACAGTGATCCCTGAGTCAGTGTACTGGTTCATGAGTCAGTATATTGGTCCCTGAGTCAGTGTACTGGTCCCTGAGTCAGTGTACTGGTCCCTGAGTCATTGTACTGGTCCCTAAATTAGTGTACTGGTCCCTGAGTCAGTGTACTGGTCCCTGAGTCAGTGTACTGGTCCCTGAATTAGTATACTGGTCTGTGAGTCAGTGTACTGGTTCCTGAGTCAATATACTGTTTCCTGAGTCAGTATACTGGTCCCTGAGACAATGAACTGGTCCTTGAATCAGTATACTGGTTCGTGATTCAGTACACTGCTCTCTGAGTCATTGTACTAGTCCTACTCAGTGTACTGGTCCCAGGGTCAGTGGACTGGTCCATGAGACAGTATACAAGTCCCTGAGTCAGTATACTAGTATCTGGGTCAGTATACTGGTGCCTGAGTAACTGTACTGGTCCATGAGTCAGTGTACTGGTTCCTGAGTCAGTATGCTGGTCCCTGAGTCAGTGTACTGGTCCGAGTCACTGTACTGGTCATTGAGTCAGTATACTAGTCCCTGAGTAAATATAGTGGTCCCTGAGTCAGTGTATTGGTCCCTGAGTCAGTATACTGGTCTCTGAGTCAGTGTACTGGTCCCTGAGACAGTATACTGGTCCCTGAGTCAGTATACTGGTCTCCGAGTCAGTGTACTGGTCTAAGTCAGTGTACTGGTCCCTGAGTCAGTATACTGGTTCCTGAGTCAGTATACTGGTTCCTGAGTCAGTGCACTGGTCTCTGAGTCAGTGTACTGGTCCCTGAGACAGTATACTGGTCCCTGAGTCAGTATACTGGTCTCCGAGTCAGTGTACTGGTCTAAGTCAGTGTACTGGTCCCTGAGTCAATATACTGGTTCCTGAGTCAGTATACTGGTTCCTGAGTCAGTGCACTGGTTCCTGAGCCAGTATACTGGTCCCTGAGTCAGTATACTGGTCCCTGAGTCAGTATACTGGTCCCTGAGTCAGTATACTGGTCCCTGAGTCAGTATACTGTTCCCTGAGTCCGTATACTGGCCCCTGAGTCAGTATACTGTTCCCTGAGACAGTATATTGTTCCATGAGTCAGTATACTGGTACCTGAGTCAATATACTGGCCCTTGAGTCAGTATACTGTTCCCTGAGAGAGAATACTGTTCCCTGAGTCAGTATACTAGCCCCGGAGTCAGTATACTGTCTCCTGAGTCAGTATACTGTCCCGAGTCAGTATACTGGTCCCTGAGTCAGTATACTGGCCCCTGAGTCAGTATACTGTTCCCTGAGACAGTATACCGTTCTCTGAGTCAGTATACTGGTCCCTGAGACAGTATACTGTTCCCTGAGTCAGTATACTGGCCCCTGAGTCAGTATACTGTTCCCTGAGACAGTATACTGTTTCCTGAGTCAGTATACTGGTGCCTGAGTCAGTATACTGGCCCCTGAGTCAGTATACTGTCCCCTGAGACAGTATACTGTCCCCTGAGCCAGTATATTGGACCCAGAGTCAGTATACTGTCCCCTGGAGTTTATCTGGAGTTTATCTGGAGAGAGTTCCGGGGGTCAACGCCCCCGCGGCCCGGTCTGTGACGAGGCCTCCTTAGGTCAGTGTCCCAGGATGCGACCCACACCAGTCGACTAACACCCAGGTACCCATTTTACTGATGGGGAACATAGACAACAGGTGGAAAGAAACACGTCCAATGTTTCTACTCTGGCTGGGAATCGAACCCAGGCCCTCACCGTGTGAAGCCAGAGCGTTAACCACCAGGCCACCAGAGCTCCTGAGTCAGTATACTGTTCCCTGAGTCAGTATACTGTTCCCTGAGTCAGTATACTGGCCCGTGAGTCAGTATACTGGCCCCAGAATCAGTATACTGGCCCCTGAGGCAGTATACTGACCCGTGAGTCAGTATACTGGTCCTTGAGTCAGTATACTGGCCCCTGAGTCAGTATACTGGTCCCTGAGTCAGTATACTGGTCCCTGAGTCAGTATACTGGTCCCTGAGTCAGTATACTGGTCCCTGAATCAGTATACTGTTTTCTGAGTCAGTATACTGGTCCCAGAGTCAGTATACTGGTCCCTGAGTCAGTATACTGGTCCCTGAGTCAGTATGCTGGCCCCTGAGTCAGTATACTGGTCCCTGAGTCAATATACTGGTCCCTGAGTCAGTATACTGGTCCCTGAGTCAATATACTGGTACCTGAGTCAGTATACTGGCCCCTAAGTCAGTATACTGGTCCCTGAGTCAATATACTGGTCCCTGAGTCAGTATACTGGTCCCTGAGTCAGTATACTGGTCCCTGAGTCAGTATACTGGTCCCTGAGTCAGTATACTGGCCCCTAAGTCAGTATACTGGTCCGTGAGTCAGTATACTGGTCCGTGAGTCAGTATACTGGTCCCTGAGTCAGTATACTGGTCCCTGAGTCAGTATACTGGTCCCTGAGTCAGTATAATGGTCCCTGAGTCAGTATGCTGGTCCCTGAGTCAGTATACTGTTCCCTGAGTCAGTATACTGGCCCCTGAGTCAGTATACTGGTCCCTGACTCAGTATACTGGCCCCTGAGTCAGTATACTGGTCCCTAAGTCAGTATACTGGTCCCTGAGTCAGTATACTGGTCCCTGAGTCAGTATTCTGGCCCCTGAGTCAGTATACTGGCCCCTGAGTCAGTATACTGATCCCTGAGTCAGTATAACTGGTCCCTGAGTCAGTATACTGGTCCCTGAGTCAGTATACTGGTCCTTGAGTCAGTATACTGGTCCCATGAGTCAGTATACTGGCCCCTGAGTCAGTATACTGGTCCCTGAGTCAGTAGACTGGCCCCTGAGTCAGTAACTGGTCCCTGAGTCAGTATACTGGTCCCTGAGTCAGTATACTGGTCCCTGAGTCAGTATACTGGTCCTTGAGTCAGTATACTGGTCCCTGAGTCAGTATACTGGTCCCTGAGTCAGTATACTGGCCCCTGAGTCAGTATACTGGCCCCTGAGTCAGTATACTGGTCCCTGAGTCAGTATACTGGTCCCTGAGTCAGTATACTGGTCCCTGAGTCAGTATACTGGTCCCTGAGTCAGTATACTGGCCCCTGAGTCAGTATATTGGCCCCTGAGTCAGTATACTGGTCCCTGAGTCAGTATACTGGCCCCTGAGTCAGTATACTGGTCCCTGAGTCAGTATACTGGTCCCTGAGTCAGTATACTGGTCCCTGAGTCAGTATACTGGTCCTTGAGTCAGTATACTGGTCCCTGAGTCAGTATACTGGTCCCTGAGTCAGTATACTGGCCCCTGAGTCAGTATACTGGCCCCTGAGTCAGTATACTGGTCCCTGAGTCAGTATACTGGCCCCAGAGTCAGTATACTGGTCCCTGAGTCAGTATACTGTTCCCTGAGTCAGTATACTGTTCCCTGAGTCAGTATACTGGCTCCTGAGTCAGTATACTGTTCCCTGAGTCAGTATACTGGCCCCTGAGTCAGTATACTGTTCCCTGAGTCAGTATACTGTTCCCTGAGTCAGTATACTTGCCCCTGAGTCAGTATACTGTTCCCTGAGTCAGTATACTGCCCCCTGAGTCAGTATACTGTTCCCTGAGTCAGTATACTGTTCCCTGAGTCAGTATACTGTTCCCTGAGTCAGTATTCTGTTCCCTGAGTCAGTATACTGGTCCCTGAGTCAGTATACTGGTCCCTGGGTCAGTATACTGGTCCCTGAGTCAGTATACTGGTCCCTGAGTCAGTATACTGGTCGCTGGGTCAGTATACTGGTCCCTGAGTCAGTATACTGGTCCCTGAGTCAGTATACTGGTCCCTGAGTCAGTATACTGGCCCCTGAGTCAGCATACAGTTCCGTGAGTCAGTATACTGGCCCCTGAGTCAGTATACTGGTCCCTGAGTCAGTATACTGGTCCCTGAGCCAGTATACTGTTCCCTGAGTCAGTATACTGGTCCCTGAGTCAGTATACTGGTCCCTGAGTCAGTATACTGGTCCCTGAGTCAGTATACTGGTCCCTGAGTCAGTATACTGGTCCCTGAGTCAGTATACTGGCCCCTGAGTCAGTATACTGGTCCCTGAGTCAGTATACTGGTCCCTGAGTCAGTATACTGGCCCCTGAGTCGGTATACTGGCCCCTGAGTGAGTATACTGGTCCCTGAGTCAGTATACTGGCCCCTGAGTCAGTATACTGGTCCCTGAGTCAGTATACTGGTCCTGAGTCAGTATACTGGTCCCTGAGTCAGTATACTGGTCCCTGAGTCAGTATGCTGGTCCCTGAGTCAGTATACTGGTCCCTGAGTCAGTATACTGGTCCCTGAGTCAGTATACTGGTCCCTGAGTCAGTATACTGGTCCCTGAGTCAGTATACTGGTCTCTGAGTCAGTATACTGGTCCCTGAGTCAGTATACTGGTCCCTGAGTCAGTATACTGGCCCCTGAGTCGGTATACTGGCCCCTGAGTGAGTATACTGGTCCCTGAGTCAGTATACTGGCCCCTGAGTCAGTATACTGGTCCCTGAGTCAGTATACTGGTCCCTGAGTCAGTATACTGGTCCCTGAGTCAGTATACTGGTCCCTGAGTCAGTATACTGTTCCCTGAGTCAGTATACTGGTCCCTGAGTCAGTATACTGGTCCCTGAGTCAGTATACCGGCCCCTGAGTCAGTATACTGGTCCCTGAGTCAGTATACTGGTCCCTGAGTCAGTATACTGGCCCCTGAGTCGGTATACTGGCCCCTGAGTGAGTATACTGGTCCCTGAGTCAGTATACTGGCCCCTGAGTCAGTATACTGGTCCCTGAGTCAGTATACTGGTCCCTGAGTCAGTATACTGGTCCCTGAGTCAGTATACTGGTCCCTGAGTCAGTATACTGGTCCCTGAGTCAGTATACTGGTCCCTGAGTCAGTATACTGGTCCCTGAGTCAGTATACTGGTCCCTGAGTCAGTATACTGCTCCCTGAGTGAGTATACTGGCCCCTGAGTCGGTATACTGGCCCCTGAGTGAGTATACTGGTCCCTGTGTCAGTATACTGGCCCCTGAGTCAGTATACTGGTCCCTGAGTCAGTATACTGGTCCCTGAGTCAGTATACTGGTCCCTGAGTCAGTATACTGGTCCCTGAGTCAGTATACTGGTCCCTGACTCAGTATACTGGTCCCTGAGTCAGTGTACTGGTCCCTGAGTCAGTATGCTGGCCCCTGAGTCGGTATACTGGCCCCTGAGTGAGTATACTGGTCCCTGAGTCAGTATACTGGCCCCTGAGTCAGTATTCTGGTCCCTGAGTCAGTATTCTGGTCCCTGAGTCAGTATACTGGTCCCTGAGTCAGTATACTGGTCCCTGAGTCAGTATACTGGTCCCTGAGTCAGTATACTGGTCCCTGAGTCGGTATACTGGTCCCTGAGTCAGTATACTGGTCCCTGAGTCAGTATACTGGTCCTGAGTCAGTATACTGGTCCCTGAGTCAGTATACTGGTCCCTGAGTCAGTATACTGGTCCCTGAGTCAGTATACTGGTCCCTGAGTCAGTATACTGGTCCCTGAGTCAGTATACTGGCCCCTGAGTCAGTATATTGGCCCCTGAGTCAGTATACTGGTCCCTGAGTCAGTATACTGGTCCCTGAGTCAGTATACTGGTCCCTGAGTCAGTATACTGGTCCCTGAGTCAGTATACTGGCCCCTGAGTCAGTATTCTGGTCCCTGAGTCAGTATACTGGTCCCTGAGTCAGTATACTGGTCCCTGAGTCAGTATACTGGTCCCTGAGTCAGTATACTGGTCCCTGAGTCAGTATACTGGCCCCTGAGTCAGTATATTGGCCCCTGAGTCAGTATACTGGTCCCTGAGTCAGTATACTGGTCCCTGAGTCAGTATACTGGTCCCTGAGTCAGTATACTGGTCCCTGAGTCAGTATACTGGCCCCTGAGTCAGTATTCTGGTCCCTGAGTCAGTATACTGGTCCCTGAGTCAGTATACTGGTCCCTGAGTCAGTATACTGGTCCCTGAGTCAGTATACTGGTCCCTGAGTCGGTATACTGGTCCCTGAGTCAGTATACTGGTCCCTGAGTCAGTATACTGGTCCCTGAGTCAGTATACTGGTCCCTGAGTCAGTATACTGGTCCCTGAGTCAGTATACTGGTCCCTGAGTCAGTATACTGGTCCCTGAGTCAGTATACTGGTCCCTGAGTCAGTATACTGGTCATTATTATTATTTTTTATTATTATAAAATTTATAATTATTTTTCATTAATAATAAATATAAGTAATAATAATTTTAAAATATTTTTTAAATAATTATTTTTTAATATAATTTCATAATTATTTAAATATTTTTATTGTAGTTATTAGTAACATAATAAACTAATTATTATTATAATAATAATTATTAATATTTTTAATATATTTTTTTTTTCATTTTATTTTCATTATCATTAATCGCATTTTTCTTAATCATTAATATTATTATTCATGTTATTTATTTTCTTAATATTAACATTATAATTATTATTTTTATTATCATCATTGAATGAAAAAAATAAAAGAACAGAATTTCGTAGAATTTTATTTACAAGTTTTTACAAAATTGTTATAAATGATATAAATCATCATCTGAAGTAATTTACAATAGTAATTATAATAATTATAATTTTCCGGATAATTCACGATTATTATAAAGAAATTCTTAAGTTCAGGGAATTAAAAAAAATATTATTAATAAAAAAATAGGCAAAAATTGAACAATTTTAAGACGTAAGGCACAGTAATTATCACAGGTGTGTAGCAGGTGTTGTGGCAGGTGTTGTGGCAGGTGTTGTGGTAGGTGTTGTGGCAGGTGTGTAGCACGTGTTGTAGCAGGTGTGTAGCACTTGTGGCAGGTGTTGTGGCAAGTGTGTGTTGTGGCAGGTGTGTAGCAGGTGTTGTGGTAGGTGTGTAGCACTTGTGGCAGGTGTTGTGGCAAGTGTGTGTTGTGGCAGGTGTGCAGCAGTTGTGGCAGGTGTGTAGCAGATGTTGTGGCAGGTGTGTAGCAGGTGTATAGCAGGTGTTGTGGCAGGTGTGTAGCACGTGTTGTAGCAGGTGTTGTGGCAGGTGTGTAGCACTTGTGGCAGGTGTTGTGGCAAGTGTGTGTTGTGGCAGGTGTGTAGCAGGTGTTGTGGTAGGTGTTGTGGCAGGTGTTGTGGTAGGTGTTGTGTCAGGTGTGTAGCACGTGTTGTAGCAGGTGTTGTGGCAGGTGTGTAGCACTTGTGGCAGGTGTTGTGGCAAGTGTGTGTTGTGGCAGGTGTGTAGCAGTGTTGTGGTATGTGTGTAGCAGGCGTTGTGGTAGGTGTTGTGGTAGGTGTTTAGCAGGTGTTGTGGTAGTTGTGGTAGGTGTGTAGGTGTTGTAGCAGGTGTTACGGCAGGTGTTGTGGCAGATGTTGTAGCAGGTGTTGTGGCAGGTGTGTAGCACTTGTGGCAGGTGTTGTGGCAAGTGTGTGTTGTGGCAGGTGTGCAGCAGTTGTGGCAGGTGTGTAGCAGGTGCTGTCGCAGGTGTTGTGGCAGGTGTGTACAGGTGTTTGTGGTAGGTGTGTAGCAGGTGTTGTAGCAGATGCTGTAGCAGGTGTGCAGGTGTTGTGGCAGGTGTTGTGGTAGGTGTGTAGCACTTGTGTGGCAGGTGTTGTGGCAAGTGTGTGTTGTGGCAGGTGTGTAGCAGGTGTTGTGGCAGATGTGTAGCATTTGTTGTTGCAGGTGTGTAGCAGGTGTTGTGGCAGATGTGTAGCACTTGTTGTTGCAGGTGTGTAGCAGGTGTTGTGGCAGATGTGTAGCAGGTGTGTAGGTGTTGTGGCAAGTGTGTAGCAACTGTTGTGGCAGGTGTGTAACAGTGTTGTGGCAAGTGTGTGTTGTGGCAGGTGTGTAGCAGGTGTTGTGGCAGGTGTGTAGCAGTTATGGCAGGTGTGTAGGTGTTGTGGCAGGTGTTGTGGTGTGTAGCAGGTGTTGTGGCAGTTGTGTAGCAGGTGTTGTGGCAGATGTGTAACAGGTGTTGTGGCAGGTGTGTAGGTGTTGTGGCAGGTGTGTAACAGGTGTTGTGGCAGTGTGTAACAGGTGTTGTGGCAGGTGTGTAGCAGGTTTAGAGGTGTATAGCAGGTGTTGTGGCAGGTGTTGTGGCAGTTGTGTAGCAGGTGTTGTGGCAGGTGTGTAGTTGTGGCAGGTGTGTAGCAGTTGTGGCAGTGCGTAGTTGTGGCAGGTGAGTAGTTGTGCAGGTGTTGTGGCATGTGTGTAGCAGTCGTGGCAGGTGTGTAGCAGTTGTTGTGGCAGGTGTGTAGCAATTGTGCAGCAGGTGTTGTGGCAGGTGTGTGTTGTGCAGGTGTTGTGGAAGGTGTGTAGCAGGTGTTGTGGCAGGTGTGAGTTGTGCCAGGTGTGTGTTGTGGCAAGTGTGTGAGCAGTTGTGGCAAGTGTGTAGCAGGTGTTGTGGCGGGTGTTGAAGCAGTGTTGTGCCAGGTGTGTAGTAGGTGTTGTGGTAGGTATGTAGGTGTTGTGGCGGATGTTTGGGTGTTGTGGCAGATATTGTGGCAAGTGTGTGGGTGTTGTGGAGGGTGTGTGAGTGTTTGTGACAGGTTGTGGGTGTTGTGGCGGGTGTGTGGGTGTTGTTGGCGAGTGTGTGGGTGTTGTGGTGAGTGTGTGGGTGTTGTGGCGAGTGTGAGTGTTTGTGGCGAGTGTGTGGGTGTTGCGATAGGTGTGGGTTGGTTGTGGCAGGTGTGTGGTGTTGTGGCAGGTGTGGGTGTTGTGGCAGGTGTGTGGGTGTTGTGGCAGGTGTGTGGGTGTTGTGGTGGGTGTGTGGGTGTTGTGGCGAGTGTGTGGGTGTTGTGGTAGGTGTGGGTGTGTGGCAGGTGGGTGTGTGGATGTTGTGGCAGGTGTGTGGGTGTTGTGGCGGGTGTGTGGGTGTTGTGGCGGGTGTGTGGGTGTTGTGGGCGGGTGTGTGGGTGTTGTGGCGGGTGTGGGTGTTGTGGCGAGTGTGTGGGTGTTGTGGTAGGTGTGTGGGTGCTGTACCAGGTGTGTGGGGTGTTGTACCAGGTGTGTGGGTGTTGTGGCAGGTGTGTGGGTGTTGTAACTGGTGTGTTGGTGTTGTAGCAGGTGTTTGGGTGTTGTAATAGGTGTGTGGGTGTTGTGTGGGGTGCGTTAGTGTTGTGGCGGGTGTGTGGGTGTTGTGGCGGGTGTGTGAGTGTTGTGGCGGGTGTGTGGGTGTTGTGGCGGGTGTGTGGGTGTTGTGGCGGGTGTGTGGGTGTTGAGGCAGGTGTGTGGGTGTTGTAGCAGGTGTGGGTGTTGTGGCAGGTGTCTGGGTGTTGTGACATGCCTGTGGGTGTTGTAGCATGTGTTTGAGTATTGCAGCATTTGTGCGGGTGTTGAGGCAGGTGTGTGGGGATTGTAGGAGGTGTGTGCAGTGTAAGCGTGTGAACGACAGGTGTGTACACAGGTATTTACAAACAAAACAGAAACACTGGGTCCTGAGCAACACTTTCTTCACCACACCTGTTTCTTTGAGCCACTTGTGTCTGTACTGACGACATTAACCATACATGGGTGTTGCACATGACATCAATAAAGACACCCAGGTGTTGCACATGACATCAATAAAGACACCCAGGTGTTGCATACAACAATAAAAACACTCAGGTGTTGCATACATCAATAGACACCCAGGTGTTGCATATGACATCAATATAAAAACACCCAGGTGTTGCATACATCAATAAAGACACCCAGATGTTGCACATGACATCAATAAAGACACATAGGTGTTGTACCTGTGTCTTGTTCCATCAAATTTTCGGTGTTGTATGCGTGCTGTGCTGACAGTCTGGTAAACCACGCTGTCAGCAAGAAAGCCTGGTTGCCAAGGTGTCAATAAGGAAGCCTGGTTGCCCAGGCAGTCTGCAAGAAAGCCTGGTTAATCAGGCTGTCAGCAAGGAAGTCTGGTTAGCCAGGCTGTCAGCAAGGAAGTCTGGTTAGCCAGGCTGTCAGCAAGGAAGTCTGGTTAGCCAGGCTGTCAGCAAGGAAGTCTGGTTAGCCAGGCTGTCAGCAAGGAAGTCTGGTTAGCCAGGCTGTCAGCAAGGAAGTCTGGTTAGCCAGGCTGTCAGCAAGGAAGCCTGGCTTCTAACACTGGAAACCTGACACAGGTACAACATAGGTGAGCGTCATTTCTGGAGAGTGTATATTAGTAAGAA
Source organism: Cherax quadricarinatus (assembly GCF_026875155.1). NCBI lineage: Eukaryota > Metazoa > Arthropoda > Malacostraca > Decapoda > Parastacidae > Cherax > Cherax quadricarinatus. The sequence goes on from NC_069407.1 coordinate 27,343,091, forward strand.
AAACACATATGGTCACGTATGTAGGTTCTTCTCAGACTTCCCCAGAGATGTCTGTATAAATCGGTCTGGGACCCTAGAGATGTCTGTATCAGACCCCAGAGATGTTTTTATAAGACGGTCTCAGACCTATATATGAAAGAGGCTCAGAACCCTAAATATATATGTTTCTGGTCTCATCTAACATAATACAGCTCTAGGCATCTATTTATAAAGAAAAAAAATACATCTGACTAGCTTAAAAGAGATTGTCCACAGTCATTGGGAACACACAACTGTCTTTTCTTAAGGTGACGAAATCGTCATTAACAGCTAAAAATGAGTTTTGAAATCGTGAGGTGATGTCTCTAACACTACATACACCATGTTACGTGTGAAGGATGAAAAAATGCTACAATACCGTGGGTGAAACAATTCACAACTAAACCACAATACCAGGAGTGGAACAATTTTAAAACATTTAACAGTACTTCCGTCCTTCCCAGAGCAATCACCAGTCACGACTTGATAATAGTCTAGGCAGGAGTCGAAACAACTGTGAGTCAGTCGCAAAAAAAAAAAAATATATATATATAAACAAGAATTTTCCATTGTAACCCCCAATACAATAATTTAAAGGTGTAAATCTTGCTGTTAGAAACCATCACCTGGGCATTTGATCTTATGGTTCCATGATACATTTGTAGGGGACATTTGAGCTAGCATTTAAAAAAATATACAATAAAAATCGTAAGATCACTGAGGGACGATTTTACGCGTGAAGGATATCGCCCAGGAGACTCGTCTGCCTTATTCCTCGTTCGCCTCTCCTTACCTTCCTCAGGAAGTAACGAGGGGGAAGGATGGGGATCTTCCAGTAAAGTACACTGCTTTAAATGTGTAAGTGTGTAAAAGATTTTTCACTTATCGTGAAGGTAATAACTGTGTGTAAGAAGTTCTTGAGGTGACCAAGGGGCCGCTTCTCCGACCACAGAGTCCAGCCTGGGTCACCGCCCCACCATGGGTGGTGAGACCCTCTCCAAGCCAGATCCTTTTACTTCGTGGAGGCACCAGCTGCTAACTGGACCAGATCCTGCACTTCGTAAAGGCACCAGCTGCGGGACTGGACCAGATCTTGTACTTCGTGGAGGCACCAGCTGCTGACTGAACCAGATCCTGCCATTCGTGGAGGCACCAGCTGCTGACTGGAACCAGATCCTGCACTCGTGAGGCACCAGCTGCTGCCCTGGACCAGATCCTGCACTTCGTGAAGGCACCAGCGCTGACTGGACCAGTTTCCTGTACTTCGTGGAGGCACCAGCTGCTGATGGACCAGATCCTGCACTTCGTGGAGGCACCAGCTGCTAACTGGACCAGACCCTGTACTTCGTGAAGGGGCCCCAGCTGCTAACTGGACCAGATCCTGCACTTCATGGAGGCACCAGCTGGTAACTGGACCAGATCCTGTACTTCGTGAAGGCACCGGCTGCTAACTGGAACAGATCCTGTACTTCGTGGAGGCACCAGCTGCTGACTGGACCAGATCCTGTACTTCGTGGAGGCACCAGCTGCTGACTGGACCAGATCTTGTACTTCGTGGAGGCACCAGCTGCTGACTGGACTAGATCCTGTAATTCGTGGAGGCACCAGCTGCTGACTGGACCAGATCCGTACTTCGTGGAGGAAACCAGCTGCGGGACTGGCCCAGATCTTGTATTTCGTGGAGGCACCAGCTGCTGACTGGACCAGATCCTGTACTTCGTGGAGGCACCAGTGCTGACTGGACCAGATCCTGTATTCGGGGAGGCACCAGCTGCTAACTGGACCAGATCCTGTATTCGTGGAGGCACCACTGCTGACGGGACCAGATCCTGTACTTCGTGGAGGCACCAGCTGCTGACTGGACCAGATCTTGTTACTTCGTGGAGGCACCAGCTGCTGACTGAACCCAACGCTTTGCGACCCTTGCCTTTCACGTGAATGATATGATATTCTTGTGAAAATGGGCGGGACTTACAGAGTATTACATGAGTTTCCTCACATTCTCTCACTCACTCCTGCGGTGTCAGTCATAATCCCACAGCCACACACACACAAACACACACACACAATATACATATATATATAATATATATATTTATATATACCAACTTGCTAATTCTTTCTCATACAGAATATATCACAGCAATACATGTTAGTTGACAAGCCACAGCACTTGCAACAGGAACAGACTGTGTTATGTCGCACAGTAGCTGAAGTTCGGGAAGAGCAGACAGTGCACGGACAACAATCTGTGAAAGAACGAAATACCAGTCAGAATTTCAGAGTCCTGTAAATATTTATTTTGTATGTTTTGGACATAGACTAAATCAGTTATAACTAATGTATTTAATAATAACTGCGAGTTACGACATAGAAATTGTAAGGATGAATGGTGGAAAACCTGTCTGCTGAAGCTGGTGGATAACACTTGTTGAAAACATGTTCACTTGATTGTGGATGACCTCCCTCCATGGTTACCTGGTGTGGTGGAGACTACGTACCTGGTGTGGTGGAGTCTACGTACCTGGTGTGGTGGAGACTACGTACCTGGTGTGGTGGAGACTACATACCTGGTGTGGTGGAGACTACGTACCTGGTGTGTGGAGGACTACAAAACCTGGTGTGGTGGAGACTACATACCTGGTTTTGGTGGAAATCTACGTACCTGGTGTGGTGGAGATACATACCTTTGGTGTGGTGGAGATACGTACCTGGTGTGTTTGGGGACTTTCATACCTGGTTTTGGTGGAGACTACGTACCTGGGTGTGGTGGAGTCTACGTACCTGGTGTGGTGGAGACTACATACCTGGTGTGGTGGAGTCTTACGTACCTGGTGTGGTGGGTCTACGTACATGGTGTGGTGGAGACTCGTACCTGGTTGTGGGTGGAGTCAACGTACCTGGTGTGGTTTGGGGTCTACGTTACATGGTGTGGTGGAGACTACATACCTGGTTTTGGTGGAGGATACATACCTGGGTGTGGTGGAGACTACGTACCTGGTGGTTTGGTGGAGTCTACGTACATGGTGTGGTGGGAGACTACGTACCTGGTGTGGTGGAGTCAAGTACCTGGTTGTGGTGGAGTCAAAGTACATGGTGTGGTGGAGACTACGTACCCGGTTGTGGTGGAGTCTACGTACCTGGTGTGGGGGAGGGCTACGTACCCGGTGTGGTGGAGTCAACGTACATGGGGTGGTGGAGATACGTACCTGGTGTGGTGGAGTCTACGTACCTGTGTGGTGGAGAAATCGTACCTGGTGTGGTGGAGTCAACGTACATGGTGTGGTGGGACTACGTACTGGTGTGGTGGAGGGCTACGTACCTGGTGTGGTGGAGTCTACATACCTGGTGTGGTGGAGTCTACGTACCTGGTGTGGTGGAGTCTACGTACCTGGTGTGGTGGAGTCTACGTACCTGGTGTGGTGGAGTCTACGTACCTCGTGTGGTGGAGTCTACGTACCTGGTGTGGTGGAGTCTACATACCTGGTGTGGTGGAGTCTACGTACCTGGTGTGGTGGAGTCTACGTACCTGGTGTGGTGGAGTCTACGTACATGGTGTGGTGGAGACTACGTACCTGGTGTGGTGGAGTCAACGTACCTGGTGTGGTGGAGTCAACGTACATGGTGTGGTGGAGTCTACGTACCTGGTGTGGTGGAGTCTACGTACCTCGTGTGGTGGAGTCTAAAGTACCTGGTGTGGGGGAGTCTACGTACCTGGTTGTGGTGGAGTCTACGTACCTGGTGTGGTGGAGTCTACATACCTGGGGTGGTGGAGTCTACGTACCTCGTTTTGGTGGAGACTACTACCTGGTGTGGGGAGTCTACGTACCTGGTGTGGTGGAGTCTATGTACCTCGTGTGGTGGGTCTACGTACCTGGTGTGGGGGAGTCTACATACCTGGGTGTGGTGGGGACTCATACCGGTGTGGTGGAGTCTACATACCTGATGTGGTGGAGTCTATGTACCTGGTGTGGTGAGTCTACGTACCTGGTGTTGGTGGAGTGTACGTACCTCGTGTGGTGGGGTCTACGTACCGGTGTGTGAGTTACGTACTGGTGTGGTGGAGACTACGTAATCGTGTGGGGGAGTCTAATACCTGTGTGGTGGAGTCTACATACCCGTGTGGGGAGTCTACGTACCGCTGTGTTGGGGTTACATACCTGGTGTGGTGGGGTTACATACCTCGTGTGGTGGAGTCTACTACTTGGTGTGGTGGAGTCTACATACCTGGTGTGGGGAGTCTACATACCCGGGGTTGGTGGAGTCTAGTACCTGTGTGGTTGGAGACTACATACCTGGTGTGGTGGAGTCTACATACCTCGTGTGGTGGAGACTACATACCGGTGTGGTGGAGTCTCATACCTGGTTGGTTTGGGGTCTACATACCTGGTGTGTTGGAGTCTACATACCTGGTGTGTTGGAGTCTACATACCTGGTGTGGTGGAGTCTACATACCTGGTGTGGTGGAGTCTACATACCTGGTGTGGTGGAGTCTACATACCTCGTGTGGTGGAGTCTACGTACCTCGTGTGGTGGAGTCTACATACCTGGTGTGGTGGAGTCTACGTACCTCGTGTGGTGGAGTCTACATACCTCGTGTGAGGAGACTACATACTTGGTGTGGTGGAGTCTACATACCTGGTGTGGTGGAGTCTACATACCTGGTGTGGTGGAGGGCTACATACTGGTGTGGTGGAGTCTACATACCTGGTGTGGTGGAGTTCACATACCCGGTGTGGTGGAGTCTACATACCTGGGTGTGGTGGGTCTACATACCTGGTGTGGTGGAGTCTACATACCTGGTGTGGTGGAGTCTACATACCTGGTGTGGTGGAGTCTACATACCTGGTGTGGTGGAGTCTACTACTGGTGTGGTGGAGTTCACATCCCCGGTGTGGTGGGTTACATACTGTGTGGTGGAGTCTACATACCTGGTGTGGTGGAGTCTACATACCTGGGGTGGTGGAGTCTACATACCTGGTGTGGTGGGGTCTACTACCTGGTGTGGTGGAGTCTACATACCCGGTGTGGTGGAGTCTACATACCTGGTGTGGTGGAGTCTACATACCTGGTGTGGTGAAGTTCATACCTGGTGGGTGGAGTCTACCTACCTGGGTGTGGAGTCTACATACCTGGTGTGGTGGAGTCTACATACCTGGTGTGGTGGAGACTACATACCTGGTGTGGTGGGGTCTTTCATACCTGGTGTGGTGGAGGGCTACATACCTGGGTGGGGGTGGAGTCTACAATACCTGGTGTGGTGGAGACTACATACCTGGTTTTGGGGGAGTCTACATACCTGTGGGTGGGAGACTACATACCTGGTGTGGTGGAGTCTACATACCTGGGTGTGGTGGAGTCTACATACCTGGTGTGGTGGAGACTACATACCTGGTGTGGTGGAGACTACTACCTGGTGTGGTGGAGTCTACATACCTGTGTGGTGGAGACTACATAAACCCGGTGTGGTGGAGTCTACATACCTGGTGTGGTGGAGTCTACATACCTGGTGTGGTGGAGATACATACTGGTGTTTGGGGGAGTCTACATACCTGGTGTGGTGGAGTCTACATACCTGGTGTGGTGGAGTCTACATACCTGGTGTGGTGGAGTCTACATACCTGGTGTGGTGGAGTCTACATACCTGGTGTGTTGGAGTCTACATCCTGGGGTGGTGGGACTACATACCTGGTGTGGTGGAGTCTACATACCTGGGTGGTGGAGACTACATACCTGGTGTGGTGGAGTTACAACCGGTGTGGTGGAGTCTACATACCTGGTGTGTTGGAGTCTACATACCCGGTGTGGTGGAGTCTACATACTTGGTGTGGTGGAGTTACTAATCGTGTGAGGAGACTACATACTTGGTGTGGTGGAGTCTACATACCTGGTGTGGTGGAGTCTACATACCTGGTGTGGTGGAGACTACATACCTGGTGTGGTGGAGTCTACATACCTGGTGTGGTGGAGTCTACATACCTGGTGTGGTGGGTCTACTACCTGGTGTGGTGGAGTCTACATACCTGGTGTGGTGGAGACACATCCTGGTGTGGTGGAGTCTACATACCTGGTGTGGTGGAGTCTACATACCGGTGTGGTGGAGTTTTACATACCTGGTGGTGTGGAGTCTACATACCGGGGTGGTGGAGTTTTACATACCTGGTGTGGTGGAGTCTACATACTGGTGTGGTTGGAGTCTACATACCTGGTGTGGTGGAGTCTACATACCTGGTGGTGGGTCTACATACCTGGTGTGGTGGAGTCTACTACCTGGTGGGTGAAGTCTACATACCTGGTGTGGTGGAGACTTTCATACCTGGTGTGGTGGAGTTACATACCTGGTGTGGTGGAGTCTACATACCGGGGTGGTGGAGTCTACATACCTGGTGTGGTGGAGTCTACATACTGGGTGTGGTGGAGTCTACATACCTGGTGTGGTGGAGGGGTCTACATACCCGGTGTGGTGGAGTCTACATACCTGGTGTGGTTTGGGGACACATACCTGGTGTGGTGGAGTCTACATCCTGGTGTGGTGGAGTCTACATACCGTGTGGTGGGTCTACATACCTGTTGGGGGGGTGGAGTCTACATACCTGGTGTGGTGGAGGGCTACATACCTGGTGTGGTGGGGGTCTACATACCTGGTGTGGTGGAGTCTACATACCTGGTGTGGTGGAGTCTAAAATACCTGGTGTGGTGGAGTCTACATACCTGGTGTGGGGAGTCTACATACCTGGTTGGTGAAGTCTACATAACCCGGTGTGGTGGAGTCTACATACTGGTGTGGTGGAAATTACATACCTGTGTGGGGGAGTCTACATACCTGGTGTGGTGGAGTCTACATACCCGGTTGGTGGGAAGTCTACATACTGGTGTGGGGGAGTCTACATACCTGGTGTGGTGGAGTCTACATACCTGGTTTGGTGGAGTCTACATACCTGGTGTGGGGGGAGTCACATACCTGGTGTGGTGGAAGTCTACATTCCTGGTGGGGTCGAGTCTGGTGTCGAGACCGTCCACAGGAAAAACGTTCATCTCACTGCCGTACGGGAGTAACTGAAGCTCACCTGCACGAAAACACAACAACATTACTCACTAGCACGACAACACAACAACATTACTCACTAGCACGACAACAACAACATTACTCACTAGCACGACAACACAACAACATTACTCACTAGCACGACAAACCAACAACATTACTCACTAGCACGACAACACAACAACATTACTCACTAGCACGACAACACAACAACATTAAACCCCTAGCACGACAACACAACAACATTACTCACTAGCACGACAACCAGCAACAAAAACATTTAAACACTAGCACGACAACAGAACAACATTAATCACTAGCACGACAACACAACAACATTACTCACTAGCACGACAACACAGCAACATTAATCACTAGCACGACAACAGAACAACATTACTCACTAGCACGACAACACAGCAACAGCAACATTAATCACTAGCATAACACATCATAACCACAGTTTTCTCTCATCATTTACAGATGACACTAAAATAAGTATGAAAGTCACGACGACAGAAGACACTGAAAAATTACAGGAAGACATAAGCAGTGTTTTCCAGTGGACAATAATTATGTCAGCTGACCTTTCTTTAAAGACCATAACAAGACAAAGATCACGACAGCCAGGAGGATCATGGGGTGGATACTGAGAACTTTCAATACAAGGGAAATAATAGTGATGGTGACATTCTTCAAATTGCTAGTGCTCCCTCATTTAGAGTGTTGCTCAGTGTTGACGGCACCGTTCAAGGCAGGAGAAATATCGGAGCTGGAACAAATACAGAGATCATTTACGGCTCACATTGAGCCAGTAAAGCACCTGAACTACTGGGAACACCTGCAAGTCTTGAACATGTACTCATTGGAACGGAGGAGAGAGAGGTACATGATAATATATACCTGGAAAGTACTCGAGGGCTTGGTCCCAAATCTGTACACTGCCATAACAACATACTGGTGTGAGAGATATGGGACGAAGTGTAAAATAAACCCAGTGAGGAGCAGGGGTGCGGTGGGGACAATAAGTGAACACTGTATCAACATCCGGGGTCCCAGACTATTCAACATCTCACCAGAAGATATCAGAAACACTGCTGGAACACGTGTAGAAGCCTTCAAGAGAAAACTGGACAAGTATATTTGTCAAGTGCCAGATCAACCAGGTTGTGATGGATATGTGGGGTAGCGGGCCTCCAGCAGCAATAGCCTGGTTGACAAGGCTAGCACCAGACGAACCTGGCCCATGGCCGGGCTTCGAGAGCAGTGAGACTCTCGAAACTCATCAAAAGTATATCAAAGGTAACGTACAACCACGACAATACAACATTACCAGTAGGACTACAACACCTCAACAACAGTACTGTATTGAGGAAACACTAGGCGATGTATCGCCCCTTCTCTGAACCATGACGTAACTGCACCTCCAACCTGACGTCATGCGCTCGACGACCGAGCGAAACGTTCTCATAAATCTTTCCAAAAAGTGTTACTTGCTATATATTTTTTAAGTTATATTCCTAGCTGTAGTTACATTCCTAGCCTGAAGTTATATTCCTAGCTGTAGTTACATTCCTAGCCTGAAGTTATATTCCTTGCTGTAGTTACATTCCTAGCCTGAAGTTATATGCCTTGCTGTAGTTACATTCCTAGCCTGAAGTTATATGCCTTGCTGTAGTTACATTCCTAGCCTGAAGTTATATTCCTAGCTGTAGTTACATTCCTAGCCTGTAGTTATGCTCCTAGCTGTAGTTACATTCCTAGCCTGAAGTTATGCTCCTAGCTGTAGTTACATTCCTAGCCTGAAGTTATATGCCTTGCTGTAGTTACATTCCTAGCCTGAAGTTATATTCCAAGCTGTAGTTACATTCCTAGCCTGAAGTTATATTCCTAGCTGTAGTTACATTCCTAGCCTGTAGTTATGCTCCTAGCTGTAGTTACATTCCTAGCCTGAAGTTATGCTCCTAGCTGTAGTTACATTCCTAGCCTGAAGTTATGCTCCTAGCTGTAGTTACATTCCTAGCCTGAAGTTATATGCCTTGCTGTAGTTACATTCCTAGCCTGAAGTTATATTCCAAGCTGTAGATACATTCCTAGCCTGAAGTTATATTCCTAGCTGTAGTTACATTCCTAGCCTGTAGTTATGCTCCTAGCTGTAGTTACATTCCTAGCCTGAAGTTATATTCCTTGCTGTAGTTACATTCCTAGCCTGAAGTTATATTCCTAGCTGTAGTTACATTCCTAGCCTGAAGTTATATTCCTTGCTGTAGTTACATTCCTAGCCTGAAGTTATATTCCTTGCTGTTTACCTGGAGTTTACCTGGAGAGAGTTCCGGGGGTCAACGCCCCCGCGGCCCGGTCTGAGACCAGGCCTCCTGGTGGATCAGAGCCTGATCAACCAGGCTGTTGCTGCTGGCTGCACGCAAACCAACATACGAGCCACAGCCCGGCTGATCCGGAACTGACTTTAGGTGCTTGTCCAGTGCCAGCTTGAAGACTGCCAGGGGTCTGTTGGTAATCCCCCTTATGTGTGCTGGGAGGCAGTTGAACAGTCTCGGGCCCCTGACACTTATTGTATGGTCTCTTAACGTGCTAGTGACACCCCTGCTTTTCATTGGGGGGATGGTGCATCGTCTGCCAAGTCTTTTGCTTTCGTAGTGGGTGATTTTCGTGTGCAAGTTCGGTACTAGTCCCTCTAGGATTTTCCAGGTGTATATAATCATGTATCTCTCCCTCCTGCGTTCCAGGGAATACAGGTTTAGGAACCTCAAGCGCTCCCAATAATTGAGGTGTTTTATCTCCGTTATGCGCGCCGTGAAAGTTCTCTGTACATTTTCTAGGTCGGCAATTTCACCTGCCTTGAAAGGTGCTGTTAGTGTGCAGCAATATTCCAGCCTAGATAGAACAAGTGACCTGAAGTTATATTCCTTGCTGTAGTTACATTCCTAGCCTGAAGTTATATTCCTTGTTGTAGTTACATTCCTAGCCTGAAGTTATATTCCTTGCTGTAGTTACATTCCTAGCCTGAAGTTATATTCCTTGCTGTAGTTACATTCCTAGCCTGAAGTTATGCTCCTAGCCTGTAGTTATATTCCTAGCCTGTAGTTATATTTCTATCTGTAGTTATATTTCTATCTGTAGTTATATTCCCAGCCTGTAGTTATATTTCTATCTGTAGTTATATTCCTAGCCTGTAGTTATATTCCTAGCCTGAAGTTATATTCCTAGCTTGTATGCATATTCCTAGCCTGAAGTTATATTCCTAGCCTGTAGTTATATTCCTAGCCTGAAGTTATATTCCTAGCCTGAAGTTATATTCCTAGCCTGTAGTTATATTCCTAGCCTGTAGGTATATTCCTAGCATGAAGTTATATTCCTAGCCTGTAGTTATATTCCTAGCCTGAAGTTATATTCCTAGCCTGAAGTTATATTCCTAACTGTAGTTATATTCCTAGCCTGAAGTTATATTCCTAGCCTGAAGTTATATTCCTAGCTATAGTTATATTCCTAGCCTGAAGCTATATTCCTAGCCTGAAGTTACATTCCTAGCCTGTAGTGATATTCCTAGCCTGAAGTTATATTCCTAGCCTGAAGTTATATTCCGAGCTATAGTTATATTCCTAGCCTGAAGTTATATTCCTAGCTATAGTTATATTCCTAGCCTGTAGGTATATTCCTAGCCTGTAGTTATATTCCTAGCCTGAAGTTATATTCCCAGCCTGAAGTTATATTCCTAGCCTGAAATTATATTCCTAGCCTGTAGTTATATTCCTAGCCTGTAGTTATATTCCTAGCCTGAAGTTATATTCCCAGCCTGAAGTTATATTCCTAACCTGAAGTTATATTCCTAGTCTGTAGTTATATTCTTAGCTGTAGTTATATTCCTAGCCTGTAGTTATATTTCTAGATGGTAGTTATATTAATAGCCTGAGGTTATATTCCTGGTATGGAGTTATTACACTCCCTTGTGACTCTTATGTTTATATATATATATATATATATATATATATATATATTATTTATATTATATATATATGTCGTGCCGAATAGGCAGAACTTGCGATCTTGGCTTAAATAGCAACGCTCGTCTTGCCATATAGGACAAGTGAAAAATTTGTGTATGCAATAATTTCGCCAAAATCATTCTGAACCTAACGAAAAAAATATATTTCACTGTGTTTGTTTAGTATTAAATTATTGTAAACAAATCTAAAATATATTAGTTGGGTTAGGCTAAAATAAATTGCTTTTGTTATAATAAGGTTAGGTAAGTTTTCTAAGATTCTTTTGGTACAAAATTAAAAATTTTTACGTTAACATTAATGGAAAAAAAATATATCTTTAAATGTATAAAAGAAAATTTCAGAAAGGACTTAATTTTAAATGAGTTCTTGCTAATTGACCAGTTATACATATTCGGCACGACATATATATATATATATATATATATATATATATATATATATATATGTCGTGCCGAATAGGCAGAACTTGCTATCTGGCTTAAACAGCAACGTTCATCTTGCCATATAGGACAAGTGAAAATTTGTGTATGCAATTTAATTTCGCCAAAATCATTCTGAACCTAACGAAAAAAATATATTTCACTGTGTTTGTTTAGTATTAAATTATTGTAAACAAATCTAAAATATATTTAGTTGGGTTAGGCTAAAATAATTGTTCTTGTTATAATAAGGTTAGGTAAGTTTTCTAAGATTCTTTTGGTGAAAAATTTAAAATTTTTACATCAACATTAATGAAAAAAATATATCTTTAAACGTATAAGAGAAAATTTTAGAAAACCCTTTAAATTTTTAAAATGAGTCTTGCTAATTGACCAGTTTTACGTATTCGGCACGACATATATATATATATATATATTTTTTTTATTATTATCACACCGGCCGATTCCCACCAAGGCAGGGTGGCCCGAAAAAGAAAAACTTTCACCATCATTCACTCCATCACTGTCTTGCCAGAAGGGTGCTTTACACTACAGTTTTTAAACTGCAAACATTAACACCCCTCCTTCAGAGTGCAGGCACTGTACTTCCATCTCCAGGACTCAAGTCGGCCTGCCGGTTTCCCTGAATCCTTCATAAATGTTACTTTGCTCACACTCCAACAGCACGTCAAGTATTAAAAACCATTTGTCTCCATTCACTCCTATCAAACACGCTCACGCATGCCTGCTGGAAGTCCAAGCCCCTCGCACACAAAACCTCCTTTACCCCTCCCTCCAACCCTTCCTAGGCCGACCCCTACCCCGCCTTCCTTCCACTACAGACTGATACATCTTGAAGTCATTCTGTTTCGCTCCATTCTCTCTACATGTCCGAACCACCTCAACAACCCTTCCTCAGCCCTCTGGACAACAGTTTTGGTAATCCCGCACCTCCTCCTAACTTCCAAACTACGAATTCTCTGCATTATATTCACACCACACATTGCCCTCAGACATGACTTTCTCCACTGCCTCCAGCCTTCTCCTCGCTGCAACATTCATCACCCACGCTTCACACCCATATAAGAGCGTTGGTAAAACTATTACTCTCATACATTCCCCTCTTTCCCTCCAAGGACAAAGTTCTTTGTCTCCACAGACTCCTAAGTGCACCACTCACTCTTTTTCCCTCATCAATTCTATGATTCACCTCATCTTTCATAGACCATCCGCTGACACGTCCACTCCAAATATCTGAATACGTTCACCTCCTCCATACTCTCTCCCTCCAATCTGATATTCAATCTTTCATCACCTAATCTTTTTGTTATCCTCATAACCTTACTTTCCTGTATTCACCTTTAATTTTCTTCTTTTGCACACCCTACCAAATTCATCCACCAATCTCTGCAACTTCTCTTCAGAATCTCCCAAGAGCACGTGTCATCAGCAAAGAGCAGCTGTGACAACTCCCACTTTGTGTGTGATTCTTTATCTTTTAACTCCACGCCTCTTGCCAAGACCCTCGCATTTACTTCTCTTACAACCCATCTATAAATATATTAAACAACCACGGTGACATCACACATCCTTGTCTAAGGCCTACTTTTACTGGGAAAAAATTTCCTTCTTTCCTACATACTCTAACTTGACCCTCACTATCCTCGTAAAAAACTCTTCACTGCTTTCAGTAACCTACCTCCAAACACCATACACTTGCAACATCTGCCACATTGCCCCCCTATCCACCCTGTCATACGCCTTTTCCAAATCCATAAATGCCACAAGGACCTCTTTGCTTATCTAAATACTGTTCACTTATATGTTTCACTGTAAACCTGGTCCACACACCCCTACCTTTCCTAAAGCCTCCTTGTTCATCTGCTATCCTATTCTCCGTCTTACTCTTAATTTCTTTCAATTATAACTCTCCCATACACTTTACCAGGTACACTCAACAGACTTATCCCCTATAATTTTTGCACTCTCTTTATCCCCTTTGCCTTTATACAAAGGAACTATGCATGCTCTCTGCCAATCCCTAGGTACCTTACCCTCTTCCATACATTTATTAAATAATTGCACCAACCACTCCAAAAACTATATCCCCACCTGCTTTTAACATTTCTACTTTATCCCATCAATCCCGGCTGCCTTACCCCCTTTCATTTTACCTACTGCCTCACGAAACTTCCCCACACTCACAACTGGCTCTTCCTCACTCCTACAAGATGTTATTCCTCCTTGCCCTATACACGAAATCAAAGCTTCCCTATTCTTCATCAACATTTAACAATTCCTCAAAATATTCCTTCCATCTTCCCAATACCTCTAACTCTCCATTTAATAACTCTCCTCTCCTATTTTTAACTGACAAATCCATTTGTTCTCTAGGCTTTCTTAACTTGTTAATCTCACTCCAAAACTTTTTCTTATTTTCAACGAAATTTGTTGATAACATCTCACCCACTCTTCATTTGCTCTCTTTTTACATTGCTTCACCACTCTCTTAACTTCTCTCTTTTTCTCCATATACTCTTCCCTCCTTGCATCACTTCTACTTTGTAAAAAACTTCTCATATGCTAACTTTTTCTCCCTTACTACTCTCTTTACATCATCATTCCACCAATCGCTCCTCTTCCCTCCTGCACCCACTTTCCTGTAACCACAAACTTCTGCTGACACTCTAACACTACATATATATATATATATATATATATATATATATATATATATTTATATATATATATATATATATATATATACATATATATATATAACATATATATACATATATATATATACATACATATATTATATATACATATATATATATATATATATATAATATATATATATATATTTTATATATATATATATATATATATATATATATATATATATATATACACTCTCAGCTGTGGTGGAATCTCAGCTCCTGGACCCCAACCCTCCCGATGAGCGGCCCTCCCACAGATACACTCCCCCACTGATCAGCTGGGTCCCCCTAATCCCAGACAGTGTGGACCACGTACACAGCAGTGGGTGGGCGTGAGCACGTACCTGCCTGGCCAGGGTGTCCGTGTTCACGAACCTCATGGGCTCCAGGTGTGAGTGGAACTCCTCCACCACCGTCAGCTTCTTCCTCAGCAGGTGCTCTGAAATACAGCCAGACTTCAGTAAGTTGCTCTGAAATACAGCCAGACTTCAGTAAGTGCTTCACAGGACATCTGTGGAAAATGTCCTTTCCAAACTGTGGGTTAGTTGTAAATTGTTGCAGCCAGGGTATTGTGGGTTAGTTGTAAATTGTTGCAGCCAGGGTATTGTGGGTTAGTTGTAAATTGTTGCAGCCAGGGTATTGTGGGTTAGTTGTGAATTGTTGTAGCCAGAGTATTGTGGGTTAGTTGTAAATTGTTGCAGCCAGGGTATTGTGGGTTAGTTGTAAATTGTTGCAGCCAGAGTATTGTGGGTTAGTTGTAAATTGTTGCAGCCAGGGTATTGTGGGTTAGTTGTAAATTGTTGCAGCCAGGGTATTGTGGGTTAGTTGTAAATTGTTGCAGCCAGGGTATTGTGGGTTAGTTGTAAATTGTTGCAGCCAGGGTATTGTGGGTTAGTTGTGAATTGTTGCAGCCAGGGTATTGTGGGTTAGTTGTGAATTGTTTGCAGCCCGGGTATTGTGGGTTAGTTTGTGAATTGTTGCAGCCAGGGTATTGTGGGGTTAGTTGTAAATTGTTGCAGCCAGGGTATTGTGGGTTAGTTGTAAATTGTTGCAGCCAGGGTATTGTGGGTTAGTTGTAAATTGTTGCAGCCAGGGTATTGTGGGTTAGTTGTAAATTGTTGCAGCCAGGGTATTGTGGGTTAGTTGTGAATTGTTGCAGCCAGGGTATTGTGGGTTAGTTGTGAATTGTTGCAGCCAGGGTATTGTGGGTTAGTTGTGAATTGTTGCAGCCAGGGTATTGTGGGTTAGTTGTAATTGTTGCAGCCAGGGTATTGTGGGTTAGTTGTAAATTGTTGCAGCCAGGGTATTGTGGGTTAGTTGTAAATTGTTGCAGCCAGGGTATTATGGGTTAGTTGTAAATTGTTGCAGCCAGGGTATTGTGGGTTAGTTGTGAATTGTTGCAGCCAGGGTATTGTGGGGGTTAGTTGTGAATTGTTGCAGCCAGGGTATTGTGGGTTAGTTGTGAATTGTTGCAGCCAGGGTATTGTGGGTTAGTTGTGAATTGTTGCAGCCAGGGTATTGTGGGTTAGTTGTGAATTGTTGCAGCCAAAGTATTGTGGGTTAGTTGTGAATTGTTGTAGCCAGAGTATTGTGGGTTAGTTGTAAATTGTTGCAGCCAGAGTATTGTGGGTTAGTTGTAAATTGTTGCAGCCAGAGTATTGTGGGTTAGTTGTGAATTGTTGTAGCCAGAGTATTGTGGGTTACTTGTAAACTGTTGCAGCCAGAGTATTGTGGGTTACTTGTAAACTGTTGCAGCCAGAGTATTGTGGGTTACTTGTAAACTGTTGCAGCCAGAGTATTGTGGGTTACTTGTAAACTGTTGCAGCCAGAGTATTGTGGGTTAGTTGTGAATTGTTGTAGCCAGAGTATTGTGGGTTAGTTGTGAATTGTTGCAGCCAGAGTATTGTGGGTTAGTTGTAAATTGTTGCAGCCAGAGTATTGTGGGTTAGTTGTGAATTGTTGTAGCCAGAGTATTGTGGGTTAGTTGTGAATTGTTGCAGCCAGAGTATTGTGGGTTAGTTGTGAATTGTTGTAGCCAGAGTATTGTGGGTTAGTTGTGAATTGTTGTAGCCAGAGTATTGTGGGTTAGTTGTGAATTGTTGCAGCCAGAGTATTGTGGGTTAGGGTTTTGAATTGTTGTAGCCAGAGTATTGTGGGTTAGTTGTGAATTGTTGCAGCCAGAGTATTGTGGGTTAGTTGTAAATTGTTGCAGCCAGAGTATTGTGGGTTAGTTGTGAATTGTTGTAGCCAGAGTATTGTGGGTTAGTTGTGAATTGTTGTAGCCAGAGTATTGTGGGTTAGTTGTGAATTGTTGCAGCCAGAGTATTGTGGGTTAGTTGTGAATTGTTGCAGCCAGGGTATTGTGGGTTGGTTGTGAATTGTTGCAGCCAGGGTATTGTGGGTTAGTTGTAAATTGTTGCAGCCAGAGTATTGTGGGTTAGTTGTGAATTGTTGCAGCCAGGGTATTGTGGGTTGGTTGTGAATTGTTGCAGCCAGGGTATTGTGGGTTAGTTGTGAATTGTTGCAGCCCGGGTATTGTGGGTTAGTTGTGAATTGTTGCAGCCAGGGTATTGTGGGTTAGTTGTGAATTGTTGCAGCCAGGGTTTTTGTGGGTTAGCTGTAAATTGTTGCAGCCCGGTATTGTGGGTTAGTTGTGAATTGTTGCAGCCAGGGTATTGTGGGTTAGTTGTGAATTGTTGCAGCCAGGGTATTGTGGGTTAGCTGTAAATTGTTGCAGCCAGGGTATTGTGGGTTAGTTGTGAATTGTTGCAGCCAGGGTATTGTGGGTTAGTTGTAAATTGTTGCAGCCAGGGTATTGTGGGTTAGTTGTGAATTGTTGCAGCCAGGGTATTGTGGGTTAGTTGTGAATTGTTGCAGCCAGGGTATTGTGGGTTAGCTGTGAATTGTTGCAGCCAGGGTATTGTGGGTTAGTTGTGAATTGTTGCAGCCAGGGTATTGTGGGTTAGTTGTAAATTGTTGCAGCCAGGGTATTGTGGGTTAGTTGTGAATTGTTGCAGCCAGGGTATTGTGGGTTAGTTTGTGAATTGTTGCAGCCAGGGTATTGTGGGTTAGTTGTAAATTGTTGCAGCCAGAGTATTGTGGGTTAGTTGTGAATTGTTGCAGCCAGGGTATAGTGGGTTAGTTGTAAACTGTTGCAGCCAGGGTATTGTGGGTTAGTTGTGAATTGTTGCAGCCAGGGTATTGTGGGTTGTAAATTGTTGCAGCCAGGGTATTGTGGGTTATGTGAACTGTTGCAGCTAGGGTATTGTGGGTTAGTTGTGAATTGTTGCAGCCAGAGTATTGTGGGTTAGTTGTGAATTGCTGCAGCCAGGGTATTGTGGGTTAGTTGTAAATTGTTGCAGCCAGAGTATTGTGGGTTAGTTGTGAATTGTTGCAGCCAGGGTATTGTGGGTTAGTTGTAAATTGTTGCAGCCAGGGTATTGTGGGTTAGTTGTAAACTGTTGCAGCCAGGGTATTGTGGGTTAGTTGTGAATTGTTGCAGCCAGGGTACTGTGGGTTAGTTGTAAATTGTTGCAGCCAGGGTATTGTGGGTTAGTTGTGAACTGTTGCAGCCAGGGTATTGTGGGTTGTGAATTGTTGCAGTCAGGGTATTGTGGGTTAGTTGTAAATTGTTGCAGCCAGGGTATTGTGGGTTGTAAATTGTTGCAGCCAGGGTATTGTGGGTTATGTGAACTGTTGAAGCCAGGGTATTGTGGGTTAGTTGTGAATTGTTGCAGCCAGGGTATTGTGGGTTGTAAATTGTTGCAGCCAGGGTATTGTGGGTTATGTGAACTGTTGCACCTAGGGTATTGTGGGTTAGTTGTGAATTGTTGCAGTCAGGGTATTGTGGGTTAGTTGTGAATTGTTGCAGCCAGGGTATTGTGGGTTAGTTGTGAATTGTTGCAGCCAGGGTATTGTGGGTTGTAAATTGTTGCAGTCAGGGTATTGTGGGTTAGTTGTAAATTGTTGCAGCCAGGGTATTGTCTGTTGTAAATTGTTGCAGCCAGGGTATTGTGGGTTATACCTGGAGTACACCTGGAGAGGGGTTTCGGGGTCAACGCCCCATCTGCCCGGTCTGTGACCAAGTCTCGTGGTGGATCAAGGCCTGATCAAGCAGAATGTTATTGCAGCAATAACAGTCTGAGAGAAGACAGAGAGACCCAGGATGTGAAAGCAGGACCTCAGGCAGTAACAAATTGATGCCAGGTAATGAGAAAAGCGCTTGTGAAATGAAAGAAGCAGCTGGGTAATGAAAGCAGAAACTTCAAGAAACTCAAAGAAGGAACATTATATATATTATGGGAGGTTAGCCGTAGCCAGACGCTGTTACCCGGCTAGGCGACCATACTTTTCCAGGGTCTGGCTCCGTGGTAAAGTACTGTGGACTTTGATACAGAGTTTGCAGGTTCGAGTCCTACTGTGGACGTAGAGACAATGTTTGTAAATAATTTCGCCTGTTTGCGAATTGTTAAGCATATATGTACCACACACACACATACACACAAGGTGTACTGCAGGTTTAACTGGTGGGGATCCAAAAGGCATCCCTCAAGGGTGTAACTCACCTATTATATATCCCAGAGTAACGTCGTCCGGAAGTCGAATCTTCTCGCCCACACTGATAAACTTGCCGCCTCTGGGAGATGAAGAACACAGTGTGAACAATGAACAAGAACACGTGAACACACACACCTGAACAATGAACAACATAACATAAACACTGAACAAAAACACACATAGCCTTTCACTATACGTACATAAAAGGGATTACCAGTAGACCCATGGCTGTCTTCAAGACCCCTGGCTGTCTTCAAGACCCCTGGCTGTCTTCAAGACTCCTGGCTGTCTTCAAGACCCCTGGCTGTCTTCAAGACTCCTGGCTGTCTTCAAGACTCCTGGCTGTCTTCAAGACTCCTGGCTGTCTTCAAGACTCCTGGCTGTCTTCAAGACTCCTGGCAGTCTTCAAGACTCCTGGTTGTCTTCAAGACTCCTGGCTGTCTTCAAGACCCCTGGCTGTCTTCAAGACCCCTGGCTGTCTTCAAGGACCCCTGGCTGTCTTCAAGGGCCCCTGGCTGTCTTCAAGACCCCTGGCTGTCTTCAAGACCCCTGGCTGTCTTCAAGACTCCTGGCTGTCTTCAAGACCCCTGGCTGTCTTCAAGACCCCTGGCTGTCTCCAAGACCCTGGCTGTCTTCAAGACCCTGGCTGTCTTCAAGACCCTGGCTGTCTTCAAGACCCCTGGCTGTCTTCAAGACTCCTGGCTGTCTTCAAGACCCCTGGCTGTCTTCAAGACCCCCGGCTGTCTTCAAGACCCTGGCTGTCTTCAAGACCCTGGCTGTCTCCAAGACCCCTGGCTGTCTTCAACGACCCCTGGCTGTCTTCAAGACCCTGGCTGTCTTCAAGACTCCTGGCTGTCTTCAAGACCCTGGCTGTCTTCAAGACCCCTGGCTGTCTTCAAGACCCCCGGCTGTCTTCAAGACCCCTGGCTGTCTTTAAGACTCTGGCTGTCTTCAAGACCCCTGGCTGTCTTCAAGACCCTGGCTGTCTTCAAGACCTCTGGCTGTCTCCAAGACCCCTGGCTGTCTTCAAGACCATGGCTGTCTCCAAGACCCCTGGCTGTCTTCAAGACCCCTGGCTGTTTCAAGACCCCTGCTGTCTTCAAGACCCCTGGCTGTCTCCAAGGGCCCCTGGCTGTCTTCAAGACCCCTGGCTGTCTCAAGGACCCCTGGCTGTCTTTTAAGACCCATGGCTGTCTTCAAGACCCTGGGGTGTCTCCAAGGACCCCTGGCTGTCTTCAAGACCCTTGGCTGTCTTCAAGGGCCCCTGGCTGTCTTCAAGACCCATGGTGTCTTCAAGGACCCTGGCTGTCTCCAAGACCCCCGGCTGTCTCCAAGACCCCTGGCTGTCTTCAAGACCCCTGGCTGTCTTCAAGACCCCTGGCTGTCTTCAAGACCCTGGCTGTCTTCAAGGGCTCCTGGCTGTCTTCAAGACCCCTGGCTGTCTTCAAGACCCCTGGCTGTCTTCAAGACCCTGGCTGTCTTCAAGACCCCTGGCTGTCTCCAAGACCCCTGGCTGTCTTCAAGACCCCTGGCTGTCTTCAAGACCACCTGGCTGTCTTCAAGCCCTGGCTGTCTTCAAGACCCCTGGCTGTCTTCAAGACCCCTGGCTGTCTTCAAGACCCCTGGACCCTCGTCTTCAAGACCCTGGCTGTCTTCAAGACCCTGGCTGTCTTCAAGACCCTGGCTGTCTTCAAGACCCCTGGCTGTCTTCAAGACCTCTGGCTGTCTCCAAGACCCCTGGCTGTCTTCAAGACCCATGGCTGTCTCCAAGACCCCTGGCTGTCTTCAAGACCCTGGCGTCTTCAAGACCCTGGCTGTCTTCAAGACCCCTGGCTGTCTCCAAGACCCCTGGCTGTCTTCAAGACCCCTGGCTGTCTCCAAGACCCCTGGCTGTCTTCAAGACCCATGGCTGTCTTCAAGACCCCTGGCTGTCTCCAAGACCCCTGGCTGTCTTCAAGACCCTTGGCTGTCTTCAAGACCCTTGGCTGTCTTCAAGACCCCTGGCTGTCTTCAAGACCCCAGGCTTCTTCAAGACCCCAGGCTTCTTCAAGACCCCTGGTTGTCTTCAAGAAGGCGCTTGACAGACATCTAAAGTCAGTACCTGACCAGCCGGGCTGTGGTTCGTACGTCGGTTTACGTGCGGCCAGAAGTAACAGCCTGGTTGATCAGGTCCTGATCCACCACAAGACCTGGTCACAGACCAGGCTGTGGGGGCGTTGACTCCCAAAACATCCTCAAGGTAGACTCCAGGTAGGTAGAATGTGCTCCACATGTTTACATCTCCTACTATACTTCCTCACCCTCTAGCAACCCCCCACCCTCTAGCAACCCCCTACCCTCTAGCAACCCCCTACCCTCTAGCAACCCCCTACACTCTAGCAACCCCCCACCCTCTAGCAACCCCTACCCTCTAGCAACCCCCTACCCTCTAGCAACCCCCTACACTCTAGCAACCCCCTACCCTCTAGCAACCCCCCACCCTCTAGCAACCCCCTACCCTCTAGCAACCCCCTACCCTCTAGCAACCCCCTACCCTCTAGCAACCCCCCACCCTCTAGCAACCCCCTACCCTCTAGCAACCCCCTACCCTCTAGCAACCCCCTACCCTCTAGCAACCCCCTACCCTCTAGCAACCCCCTACCCTCTAGCAACCCCCTACCCTCTAGCAACCCCCCACCCTCTAGCAACCCCCTACCCTCTAGCAACCCCCTACCCTCTAGCAACCCCCTACCCTCTAGCAACCCCTACCCTCTGGCAACCCCCACCCTCTAGCAACCCCCTACCCTCTAGCAACCCCCTACCCTCTAGCAACCCCCCACCCTCTAGCAACCCCCTACCCTCTAGCAACCCCCCTACCCTCTAGCAACCCCCCACCCTCTAGCAACCCCCTACCCTCTAGCAACCCCCTACCCTCTAGCAACCCCCTACCCTCTAGCAACCCCCTACCCTCTAGCAACCCCCCACCCTCTAGCAACCCCCTACCCTCTAGCAACCCCTACCCTCTAGCAACCCCCTACCCTCTAGCAACCCCTACCCTCTGGCAACCCCCCACCCTCTAGCAACCCCCTACCCTCTAGCAACCCCTACCCTCTAGCAACCCCCCACCCTCTAGCAACCCCCTACCCTCTAGCAACCCCCTACCCTCTAGCAACCCCCCACCCTCTAGCAACCCCCTACCCTCTAGCAACCCCCTACACTCTAGCAACCCCCTACACTCTAGCAACCCCCTACACTCTAGCAACCCCCTACACTCTAGCAACCCCCTACCCTCTAGCAACCCCCTACACTCTAGCAACCCCCTACACTCTAGCAACCCCCTACCCTCTAGCAACCCCCTACCCTCTAGCAACCCCCTACACTCTAGCAACCCCCTACACTCTAGCAACCCCCCACACTCTAGCAACCCCCTACCCTCTAGCAACCCCCTACCCTCTAGCAACCCCCTACCTCTAGCAACCCCTACACTCTAGCAACCCCCTACACTCTAGCAACCCCCCACCCTCTAGCAACCCCCTACCCTCTAGCAACCCCCTACCTCTAGCAACCCCCCACCCTCTAGCAACCCCCTACCCTCTAGCAACCCCCTACACTCTAGCAACCCCCTACACTCTAGCAACCCCCTACACTCTAGCAACCCCCTACACTCTAGCAACCCCCTACCCTCTAGCAACCCCCTACACTCTAGCAACCCCCTACACTCTAGCAACCCCCTACCCTCTAGCAACCCCCTACCCTCTAGCAACCCCTACACTCTAGCAACCCCCTACACTCTAGCAACCCCCCACACTCTAGCAACCCCCTACCCTCTAGCAACCCCTACCCTCTAGCAACCCCTACCCTCTAGCAACCCCCTACACTCTAGCAACCCCCTACACTCTAGCAACCCCCCACCCTCTAGCAACCCCCTACCCTCTAGCAACCCCCTACCCTCTAGCAACCCCCTACACTCTAGCAACCCCCTACCCTCTAGCAACCCCCTACCCTCTAGCAACCCCCTACACTCTAGCAACCCCCTACACCTCTAGCAACCCCCCACACTCTAGCAACCCCCTACCCTCTAGCAACCCCCTACCCTCTAGCAACCCCCTACCCTCTAGCAACACCCTACACTCTAGCAACCCCCTACACTCTAGCAACCCCCCACCCTCTAGCAACCCCCTACCCTCTAGCAACCCCCTACCCTCTAGCAACCCCCTACCCTCTAGCAACCCCCTACCCTCTAGCAACCCCCTACCCTCTAGCAACCCCCTACACTCTAGCAACCCCCTACACTCTAGCAACCCCCCACCCTCTAGCAACCCCCTACCCTCTAGCAACCCCCTACCCTCATAGCAACCCCCTACCCTCTAGCAACCCCCTACCCTCTAGCAACCCCCTACCCTCTAGCAACCCCCCTACCCTCTAGCAACCCCTACCCTCTAGCAACCCCCTACCCTCTAGCAACCCCCTACCCTCTAGCAACCCCCACCCTCTAGCAACCCCCTACACTCTAGCAACCCCCCACCCTCTAGCAACCCCCTACCCTCTAGCAACCCCCTACCCTCTAGCAACCCCCTACACTCTAGCAACCCCCTACACTCTAGCAACCCCCCACCCTCTAGCAACCCCCTACCCTCTAGCAACCCCCTACCCTCTAGCAACCCCCTACCCTCTAGCAACCCCCTACCCTCTAGCAACCCCCTACCTCTAGCAACCCCTACCCTCTAGCAACCCCCTACCCTCTAGCAACCCCCTACCCTCTAGCAACCCCCTACCCTCTAGCAACCCCCCACCCTCTAGCAACCCCCTACACTCTAGCAACCCCCCACCCTCTAGCAACCCCCTACCCTCTAGCAACCCCTACCCTCTAGCAACCCCCCACCCTTTAGCAACCCCCTACCCTCTAGCAACCCCTACCCTCTAGCAACCCCCCACCCTCTAGCAACCCCCTACCCTCTAGCAACCCCCTACCCTCTAGCAATCCCCTACCCTCTAGCAACCCCCTACCCTCTAGCAACCCCCTACCCTTTAAAACCCCCCTACCCTCTAGCAATCCCCTACCCTCTAGCAACCCGCTACCCTTTAAAACCCCCCTACCCTCTAGCAATCCCCTACCCTCTAGCAACCCCTATCCTTTAAAACCCCCTACCCTCTAGCAACCCCCTACCCTTTAACACCCCCCTACCCTCTAGCAACCCCTTACCCTCTAGCAAACCCCCCACCCTCTAGCAACCCCCTACCCTCTAGCAATCCCCTACCCTCTAGCAACCCCCTACCCTTTAGCAACCCCCTACCCTATAACACCCCCTACCCTCTAGCAACCCCCTACCCTCTAGCAACCCCCTACTCTCTAACACCCCTACCCTCTAACACCCCTACCATCTAGCAACCCCCTACCCTCTAACACCCACTACCCTCTAACACCCCCTACTCTCTAACAACCCACTACCCTCTAACACCCCCTACCCCCTACCACCCCTACCCTCTAGCAACCCCTTACCCTTTCACACCCGCTACCCTTTAACACCCCTTACCTCTAGCAACCCCTACCCTCTAGCAACCCTACCCTCTAACACTCCTACCCTCTAGCAACCCCCTTCACTCTAAAACCCTCTACCCCCCTAACACCCCTACCCTCTAGCAACCCCTTACACTTTTACACCCCCTACCCTTTAACACCCCTTACCCTTAAGCACCCCTACCCTCTAGCAACCACCTTATTCTCTAACAACCCCTACCTCTAGCAACCCCCTTATTCTCTAACACCCCTACCTCTAGCAACCCCCTACCCTCTAGCAATCCCTACTCTCTAACACCCCTACCCTCTAGCAATCTCCTACACTTGAACACCCCTTACTCTCTAGCAAC
Organism: Cherax quadricarinatus; assembly: GCF_026875155.1. Taxonomy (NCBI): domain Eukaryota; kingdom Metazoa; phylum Arthropoda; class Malacostraca; order Decapoda; family Parastacidae; genus Cherax; species Cherax quadricarinatus. The sequence continues at coordinate 27,367,722 of NC_069407.1, forward strand.
CCCCTACCCTCTAGCAGCCCCCTACCCTCGAACACCCCTTACCCCCTAGCAACCCCTACCCTATAGCAACCCATACCCTCCAACACCTCCTCCCCATTTCTTCCCTACCCAGTAATGTTATTTCCTTGGGTTCCTTACCGTCCCTCGGGCATCTACCCCCTACCTCTACCCCCTCCACATATCCTAAGGCCAGGAAATCAACCTCCTTCCCCCCTCCTCCTTCAACCTCCTCTGTTTTACCTTGAGTTTGGACTCACAAGAGTGAGGTTTGGAGTCACAAGAGTGAGGTTTGGAGTCACAAGAGTGAGGTTTGGAGTCACAACAGTGACGGTGGTGGCGGTGGCAGTGGAGGTAATGGTGGTAGTACTATTGTTGTTGATAGTGGTGGTAGTGGTAGTAGTGGAGACCACTGCCTCACATAACACTACACACACTACCACTGCCTCACATAACACTACACACACTACCACTGCCTCACAACACTACACACACTACCACTGCCTCACAACACTACACACACTACCACTGCCTCACATAACACTACACACACTACCACTGCCTCACATAACACTACACACACTACCACTGCCTCACAACACTACACACACTACCACTGCCTCACATAACACTACACACACTACCACTGCCTCACAACACTACACACACTACCACTGCCTCACATAACACTACACACACTACCACTGCCTCACAACACTACACACACTACCACTGCCTCACAACACTACACACACTACCACTGCCTCACAACACTACACACACTACCACTGCGTCACAACACTCCACACACTACCACTGCCTCACAACACTACACACACTACCACTGCCTCACAACACTCCACACACTACCACTGCCTCACAACACTACACACACTACTACTGCCTCACAACACTACACACACTACCACTGCCTCACAACACTACACACACTACCACTGCCTCACAACACTACACACACTACCACTGCCTCACAACACTACACACACTACCACTGCCTCACAACACTACACACACTACCACTGCCTCACAACACTACACACACTACCACTGCCTCACAACACTACACACACTACCACTGCCTCACAACACTACACACACTACCACTGCCTCACAACACTACACACACTACCACTGCCTCACAACACTACACACACTACCACTGCCTCACAACACTACACACACTACCACTGCCTCACAACACTACACACACTACCACTGCCTCACAACACTACACACACTACCACTGCCTCACATAACACTACACACACTACCCCTGCCTCACAACACTACACACACTACCACTGCCTCACAACACTACACACACTACCACTGCCTCACAACACTACACACACTACCACTGCCTCACAACACTACACACACTACCACTGCCTCACAACACTACACACACTACCACTGCCTCACATAACACTACACACACTACCACTGCCTCACAACACTACACACACTACCACTGCCTCACAACACTACACACACTACCACTGCCTCACAACACTACACACACTACCACTGCCTCACAACACTACACACACTACCACTGCCTCACAACACTACACACACTACCACTGCCTCACAACACTACACACACTACCACTGCCTCACAACACTACACACACTACCACTGCCTCACAACACTACACACACTACCACTGCCTCACAACACTACACACACTACCACTGCCTCACAACACTACACACACTACCACTGCCTCACAACACTACACACACTACCACTGCCTCACAACACTACACACACTACCACTGCCTCACAACACTACACACACTACCACTGCCTCACAACACTACACACACTACCACTGCCTCACAACACTACACACACTACCACTGCCTCACACTACCACTGCCTCACAACACTACAACACACTACCACTGCCTCACAACACTCCACACACTACCACTGCCTCACAACACTACACACACTACCACTGCCTTACAACACTACACACACTACCACTGCCTCACAACACTCCACACACTACCACTGCCTCACAACACTACACACACTACCACTGCCTCACAACACTACACCACTACCACTGCCTCACAACACTACACACACTACCACTGCCTCACAACACTACACACACTACCACTGCCTCACAACACTACACACACTACCACTGCCTCATAACACTACACACACTACTACTGCCTCACAACACTACACACACTACCACTGCCTCACAACACTACACACACTACTACTGCCTCACAACACTACACACACTACCACTGCCTCACAACACTACACACACTACCACTGCCTCACAACACTACACACACTACCACTGCCTCACAACACTACACACACTACTACTGCCTCCACAACACTACACACACTACCACTGCCTCACAACACTACAACACACTACCACTGCCTCACAACACTACACACACTACCACTGCCTCACAACACTACACACACTACTACTGCCTCACAACACTACACACACTACCACTGCCTCACAACACTACACACACTACCACTGCCTCACATAACACTACACACACTACCCTGCCTCACATAACACTACACACTACCACTGCCTCACAACACTACACACACTACCACTGCCTCACATAACACTACACACACTACCACTGCCTCACAACACTACACACACTACCACTGCCTCACAACACTACACACACTACCACTGCCTCACAACACTACACACACTACCACTGCCTCACAACACTACACACACTACCACTGCCTCACAACACTACACACACTACCACTGCCTCACAACACTACACACACTACTACTGCCTCACAACACTACACACACTACCACTGCCTCACAACACTACACACACTACTACTGCCTCACAACACTACACACACTACCACTGCCTCACAACACTACACACACTACCACTGCCTCACAACACTACACACACTACCACTGCCTCACAACACTACACACACTACTACTGCCTCACAACACTACACACACTACCACTGCCTCACAACACTACACACACTACCACTGCCTCATAACACTACACACACTACCACTGCCTCACAACACTACACACACTACTACTGCCTCACAACACTACACACACTACCACTGCCTCACAACACTACACACACTACCACTGCCTCACATAACACTACACACACTACCACTGCCTCATATAACACTACACACACTACCACTGCCTCACAACACTACACACACTACCACTGCCTCACATAACACTACACACACTACCACTGCCTCACAACACTACACACACTACCACTGCCTCACAACACTACACACACTACCACTGCCTCACAACACTACACACACTACCACTGCCTCACAACACTACACACACTACCACTGCCTCACATAACACTACACACACTACCACTGCCTCACAACACTACACACACTACCACTGCCTCACAACACTACACACACTACCACTGCCTCACAACACTACACACACTACCACTGCCTCACAACACTACACACACTACCACTGCCTCACAACACTACACACACTACCACTGCCTCACATAACACTACACACACTACCACTGCCTCACAAACATACACACACTACCACTGCCTCACAACACTCCACACACTACCACTGCCTCACAACACTACACACACTACCACTGCCTTACAACACTACACATACTACCACTGCCTCACAACACTCCACACACTACCACTGCCTCACAACACTACACACACTACCACTGCCTCACAACACTACACACACTACCACTGCCTCACAACACTACACACACTACCACTGCCTCACAACACTACACACACTACCACTGCCTCACAACACTACACACACTACCACTGCCTCACAACACTACACACACTAACTACTGCCTCACAACACTACACACACTACCACTGCCTCACAACACTACACACACTACTACTGCCTCACAACACTACACACACTACCACTGCCTCACAACACTACACACACTACCACTGCCTCACAACACTACACACACTACCACTGCCTCACAACACTACACACACTACTACTGCCTCACAACACTACACACACTACCACTGCCTCACAACACTAAACACACTACCACTGCCTCACAACACTACACACACTACCACTGCCTCACAACACTACACACACTACTACTGCCTCACAACACTACACACACTACCACTGCCTCACAACACTACACACACTACAACTGCCTCACAACACTACACACCACTACCACTGCCTCACAACACTACACACACTACCACTGCCTCACAACACTACACACACTACTACTGCCTCACAACACTACACAACACTACCACTGCCTCACAACACTACACACACTCCACTGCCTCACAACACTACACACACTACTACTGCCTCACAACACTACACACACTACCACTGCCTCACAACACTACACACACTACTACTGCCTCACAACACTACACACACTACTACTGCCTCACAACACTACACACACTACCACTGCCTCACAACACTACACACACTACCCCTGCCTCACAAACACTACACACACTACCACTGCCTCACAACACTACACACACTACCACTGCCTCACAACACTCCACACACTACCACTGCCTCACAACATACACACACTACCACTGCCTCACAACACTACACACACTACCACTGCCTCACAACACTACACACACTACCACTGCCTCACAACACTACACACACTACCACTGCCTCACAAACACTACACACACTACCACTGCCTCACAACACTACACACACTACCACTGCCTCACAACACTACACACACTACCACTGCCTCACAACACTCCACACACTACCACTGCCTCACAACACTACACACACTACTACTGCCTCACAACACTACACACACTACCACTGCCTCACAACACTACACACACTACCACTGCCTCACAACACTACACACACTACCACTGCCTCACAACACTACACACACTACCACTGCCTCACAACACTACACACACTACTACTGCCTCACAACACTACACACACTACCACTGCCTCACAACACTACCACACACTACCACTGCCTCACAACACTACACACACTACCACTGCCTCACAACACTACACACACTACCACTGCCTCACAACACTACACACACTACCACTGCCTCACAACACTACACACACTACCACTGCCTCACAACACTACACACACTACCACTGCCTCACAACACACTACACACACTACCACTGCCTCACAACACTACACACACTACCACTGCCTCACAACACTACACCACATACCACTGCCTCACAACACTACACACACTACCACTGCCTCACATAACACTACACACACTACCACTGCCTCACAAACACTACACACACTACCACTGCCTCACAACACTACACACACTACCACTGCCTCACAACACTACACACACTACTACTGCCTCACAACACTACACACACTACCACTGCCTCACAACACTACACACACTACCACTGCCTCACAACACTACACACACTACCACTGCCTCACAACACTACACACACTACCACTGCCTCACAACACTACACACACTACCACTGCCTCACAACACTACACACACTACCACTGCCTCACAACACTACACACACTACCACTGCCTCACAACACTACACACACTACCACTGCCTCACAACACTACACACACTACCACTGCCTCACAACACTACACACACTACCACTGCCTCACAACACTACACACACTACTACTGCCTCACAACACTACACACACTACCACTGCCTCACAACACTACACACACTACCACTGCCTCACAACACTACACACACTACCACTGCCTCACAACACTACACACACTACCACTGCCTCACAACACTACACACACTACCACTGCCTCACAACACTACACACACTACTACTGCCTCACAACACTACACACACTACCACTGCCTCACAACACTACACACACTACCACTGCCTCACAACACTACACACACTACCACTGCCTCACAACACTACACACACTACACTGCCTCACAACACTACACACACTACCACTGCCTCACAACACTACACACACTACCACTGCCTCACAACACTACACACACTACCACTGCCTCACAACACTACACACACTACCACTGCCTCACAACACTACACACACTACCACTGCCTCACAACACTACACACACTACCACTGCCTCACAACACTACACACACTACCACTGCCTCACATAACACTACACACACTACCACTGCCTCACAACACTACACACACTACCACTGCCTCACAACACTACACACACTACCACTGCCTCACAACACTACACCAACACTACTACTGCCTCACAACACTACACACACTACCACTGCCTCACAACACTACACACACTACCACTGCCTCACAACACTACACACACTACCACTGCCTCACAACACTACACACACTACCACTGCCTCACAAACACTACACACACTACCCCTGCCTCACATAACACTACACACACTACCACTGCCTCACAACACTACACACACTACCACTGCCTCACAACACTACACACACTACCACTGCTCACAACACTACACACACTACTACTGCCTCACAACACTACACACAACTACCACTGCCTCACAACACTACACACACTACTACTGCCTCACAACACTACACACACTACACTGCCTCACAACACTACACACACTACTACTGCCTCACAACACTACACACACTACTACTGCCCCACAACACTACACACACTACCACTGCCTCACAACACTACACACACTACCACTGCCTCACAACACTACACACACTACCACTGCCTCACAACACTACACACACATACCACTGCCTCACAACACTACACACACTACCACTGCCTCACAACACTACACACACTACCACTGCCTCACAACACTACACACACTACCACTGCCTCACAACACTACACCACACTACCACTGCTCACAACACTCCACACACTACCACTGCCTCACAACACTACACACACTACCACTGCCTCACAAAAACTACACACACTACCACTGCCTCACAACACTACACACACTACCACTGCCTCACAACACTACACACACTACCACTGCCTCACAACACTACACACACTACCACTGCGTCACAACACTCCACACACTACCACTGCTCACAACACTACACACTACTACTGCCTCACAAAACTACACACACTACCACTGCCTCACAACACTACACACACTACCACTGTCTCACAACACTCCACACACTACCACTGCCTCACAACACTACACACACTACCACTGCCTCACAACACTACACACACTACCACTGCCTCACAACACTCCACTAACACAGTACATCAAGTCAAGTTCCCATGGGATCTAATTACCAATTTCAGTCGTTCAGATATTCAATCACAATTTTTTTTAAATAAGTCAATGTACTTAATCTTTTTTTTTTGAGCTCCGGGCCAAGCGAGGCGGCTGTATACCTGGAGAGGGGGTCTATTGGTTATCCCCTTTATGTATACTGGGAGGCAGTTGAACAGTCTTGGGCCCCTGAAGATACCTAGAGTATATCTGGAGAGGGTTTCGGGGGTCACCGCCCCCGCACCTCGGTCTGAGACCAGGCCCTGGTGGAGGTATTTGTTCGGTTTCCTCTTGAAAACTTCTACATTGTTCCAGCAGTGTTTCTGATATGTCTGGTGAGATGTTCAACACTCTGGGGCCAGGGATGTTGATACAGTGTTCTCTTATTGTGCCCACGGCGCCCCCGGTTTTTACCAGGGTTATTTTACACTTCCTAGAATCTCTCACTCCAATATGTTATGACAGTGTGTAGATTTGGGACACGGACCAGGTGAATACTTGGACCACCTAGCATGAACCCACAGCTACGTCCTGCAGTGCTTCGCTTCCTAATTTTCTACCTAGAGTGGACCACTAGGCTTCACTTCATCATCACTCACCTAACATGGACCACTAGGCTTCACTTCATCATCACTCACCTAACATGGACCACTGGGCTTCACTTCATCATCACCCACCTAACATGGACCACTAGGCTTCACTTCATCATCACCCACCTAACATGGACCACTAGGCTTCACTTCATCATCACTCACCTAACATGGACCACTAGGCTTCACTTCATCATCACTCACCTAACATGGACCACTAGGCTTCACTTCATCATCACCCACCTAACATGGACCACTAGGCTTCACTTCATCATCATCCACCTAACATGGACCACTAGGCTTCACTTCATCATCACCCACCTAACATGGACCACTGGGCTTCACTTCATCACCCACCTAACATGGACCACTGGGCTTCACTTCATCATCACTCACCT
>NC_069407.1:27376579-27407263 GCF_026875155.1 Cherax quadricarinatus
GAATTTTCAGTATATGGGCCCGATCGTAACGGCCCTGATCAGTAAAATGGGCCCTGATCAATATACGTCCCTGATAATATACTGGGGCCCTGATCAGTAAGCGGTCTTGAGTCAGATACTGGGCCGTGAGTCATATTCTGGCCCTAGTCAGTTAACGGTCCCTATCAATAACGGTCCCTTAGTCATAAGGCCCCTATCGTTTTTAAAGGGCCCTGATCAATATACTGGTCCCCCAGTCAGTATACGGCCCCTGAGTCAGTGTACTGGTCCCCGATCAATATACTGGTCCCTGAGTCAGTTACTGTCCCTGAGTCAGTATGCTAGTTCCTGAGTCAGTATACTGGTCCCTGAGTCAGCATACTGGTCCCTGAGTCAGTATACTGGTCCCTGAGTCAGTATACTGGTTCTAGTCAGTATACTGGTCCCTGAGTCAGTATACTGGGCCCCTGAGTCAGTATACTGGTCCTTGAGTCAGTATACTGGTCCCTGAGTTTAGTATAACTGGTCCCTGAGTCAGTATACTGGTCCCTGAGTCAGTATACTGGTCCCTGAGTCAGTATACTGGTCCCTGAGTCAGTATGCTGGTCCCTGAGTCAGTATACTGGCCCCTGAATCAGTATACTGGTCCCTGAGTCAGTATACTGGCCCCTGAGTCAGTATACTGGTCCCTGAGTCAGTATACTGGTCCGAGTCAGTATACTGGTCCGAGTCAGTATACTGGTCCCTGAGTCAGTATACTGGTCCGAGTCAGTATACTGGTCTCTGAGTCAGTATACTGGTCCCTAAGTCAGTATACTGGTCCCTGAATTAGTATACTGGTTTGTGAGTCAGTGTACTGGTTCCTGAGTCAATATACTGTTTTCTGAGTCAGTATACTGGTCCCTGAGTCAATGTACTGGTCCTTGAATCAGTATACTGGTTCGTGATTCAGTATACTGGTCTCTGAGTCAGTGCACTAGTCCTACTCAGTGTACTGGTCCCAGGGTCAGTGTACTGGTCCATGAGACAATATACAAGTCCCTGAGTCAGTATACTAGTATCTGGGTCAGTATACTGGTGCCTGAGTAACTGTACTGGTCCATGAGTCAGTGTACTGGTCCCTGAGTCAGTGTACTGGTTCCTGAGTCAGTATGCTGGTCCCTGAGTCAGTGTACTGGTCGGAGTCACTGTACTGGTCATTGAGTCAGTATACTAATCCCTGAGAAAATATAGTGGTCCCTGAGTCAGTGTATTGGTCCCTGAGTCAGTATACTGGTCTCTGAGTCAGTGTACTGGTCCCTGAGTCAGTACACTGGTCCCTGAGTCAGTATACTGGTCTCCGAGTCAGTGTACTGGTCCCTAAGTCAATGTACTGCTCCCTGAGTCAGTATACTGGTTCCTGAGTCAGTATACTGGTCCCTGAGTCAGTGCACTGGTCTCTGAGTCAGTGTACTGGTCCCAGAGTTAGTATACTGGTGCCTGAGTCAGTATACTGGTTCCTGAGCCAGTATACTGGTCCCTGAGTCAGTATACTGGTCCCTGAGTCAGTATACTGGTCCCTGAGTCAGTATACTGGTCCCTGAGTCAGTATACTGTTCCCTGAGTCCGTATACTGGCCCCTGAGTCAGTATACTGTTCCCTGAGACAGTATATTGTTCCATGAGTCAGTATACTGGTCCCTGAGTCAATATACTGGCCCCTGAGTCAGTATACTGTTCCCTGAGAGAGAATACTGTTCCCTGAGTCAGTATGCTAGCCCCGGAGTCAGGATATTGTTCCTTGATTCAGTATACTGTCTCCTGAGTCAGTATGCTGTCCCGAGTCAGTATACTGGTCCCTGAGTCAGTATACTGGCCCCTGAGTCAGTATACTGTTCCCTGAGACAGTATACCGTTCTCTGAGTCAGTATACTGGTCCCTGAGACAGTATACTGTTCCCTGAATCAGTATACTGGGCCCCCGATCAGTATACTGTCCCCTGAGTCAGTTAAAACGTTCCCTGAGTCAGTATACTGTTCCCGAGTCAGTATACTGGGCCCCTGAGTCACTAAAACTGTTCCCTGAGTCAGTTTTACTGGCCCCTGAGTCAGTATACTGGCCCCTGAGTCAGTGTACTGGTCCCTGAGTCAGTATACTGCCCCCTGAGTCAGTATACTGTTCCCTGAGTCAGTATACTGGCCCATGAGTCAGTATACTGGCTCCTGAGTCAATATACTAGCCCCTGAGTCAGTATACTGGCCCCTGATCAGTATACTGGGCTCTGAGTCAGTAACTGTTACCTGAGCGGTATAAATGTTCTCTGAGTCAAATATACTGGTCCCTGAGTCAGTATACTGTTCCCTGAGTCAGTATACTGCTCCCTGAGTCAGTATACTGGTCCCTGAGTCAGTAAACTGGTCCCTGAGTCAGTATACTGTCCGCTGAGTCAGTATACTGGTCTCTGAGTCAGTATACTGTCCCCTGAGTTAGTATACTGTTCCCTGAGTCAGTATACTGTTCCCTGAGTCAGTATACTGTTCCCTGAGGCAGTATACTGTTCCCTGAGTCAGTATACTCGTCCCTGAGTCAGTATACTGCCCTTGAGTCAGTATACTGTTCCCTGAGTCAGTGTAATGTTCCCTGACTCAGTATACTGTTCCCTGAGTCAGTATACTGGTCCCTGAGTCAGTATACTGGCCCGAGTCAGTATACTGTTCCCTGAGTCAGTATACTGGGCCCTGAGTCAGTATACTGACCCCTGAATCAGTATACTGGTCCCTGAGTCAGTATACTGGTCCCTGAGTCAGTATACTGGTCCCTGATCATAACTGGTCCCTGAGTCAGTATACTGACCCCTGAAGTCAGTTACTGGTCCCTGAGTCAGTATACTGGCCCCTATCAGTAACGTCCCGAGTCAGATACTGGTCCCTGAGTCAGTAACTGGTCCCTGAGGGGCAGGTATAACTGGTCCCTGAATCAGTATACTGGTCCCTGAGTCAGTATACTGGTCCCTGAGTCAGTATACTGGTCCCTGAGTCAATATACTGGTCCCTGAGTAAGTATACTGGTCCCTGAGTCAGTATGCTGGTCTCTGAGTCAGTATACTGGTCCGTGAGTCAGTATTCTGGTCCGTGAGTCAGTATACTGGTCCCTGAGTCAATATACTGGTCCCTGATCAGTATACTGGCCCCTGAGTCAGTAATACTGGTCCCTGAGTCCCCCATACGGTCCCTGAGTCAGTATACTGGCCCCTGAGTCAGTGTACTGGTCCCTGAGTCAATATACTGGTCCCTGAGTCAGTATACTGGTCCCTGAGTCAGTATGCTAGTTCCTGAGTCAGTATACTGGTCCCTGAGTCAGCATACTGGTCCCTGAGTCAGTATACTGGTCCCTGAGTCATATACTGGTTTTCCCGATTCAGTATACTGGTCCCTGAGTCAGTATACTGGCCCCTGAGTCAGTATACTGGGGCCTTGAGTCAGTATACTGGTCCCTGAGTCAGTATACTGGTCCCTGAGTCAGTATACTGGTCCCTGAGTCAGTATACTGGTCCCTGAGTCATATACTGGTCCCTGAGTCATATGCTGGGCCCTGATCAGTATACTGGCCCCTGAGTCAGTATACTGTGCCCTGAGTCAGTATACTGGCCCCTGAGTCAGTATACTGGTCCCTGAGTCAGTATACTGTCCGAGTCAGTATACTGGTCCGAGTCGTATACTGGTCCGAGTCAGTATACTGTCTCTGAGTCAGTATACTGGTCCCTAAGTCAGTATCTGGGCCCTGAGTCAGTAAAACTGGTCCAGTCAGTATACTGGTCCCTGAGTCAGTATACTGGTCCCTGAGTCAGTAACTGGTCCGTGAGTCAGTATACTGGCCCCTGAAGTCCCGTATACTGGCCCCTGAGTCAGTATACTGGTCCCTGAGTCAGTATACTGGTCCCTGAGTCAGTATACTGGTCCCTGAGTCAGTATAAATGGTCCCTGAGTCAGTATACTGGTCCCTGAGTCAGTATACTGGTCCCTGAGTCAGTATACTGATCCCTGAGTCAGTATACTGTCCCTGAGTCAGTATACTGGTCCCGAGTCAGTAACTGGTCCCTGAGTCAGCATACTGTCCCTGAGTCAGTATACTGTTCCCTGAGTCAGTATACTGGTCCCTGAGTCAGTATCCTGGCCCCTGACTCAGTATACTGGTCCCCTGAGTCAGTATAACTGGTCCCTGAGTCAGTATACTGGTCCCTGAGTCAGTATACTGGTCCCTGAGTCAGTATACTGGTCTCTGAGTCAGTATACTAGTCCCTGAGTCAGTATACTGGTCCCTCAGTCAGTATACTGGCCCCTGAGTCAGTATACTGGTCCCTGAGTCAGTATACTGGTCCCTGAGTCAGTATACTGGTCCCTGAGTCAGTATACTGGTCCCTGAGTCAGTATACTGGTGTCAGCATAGTTGCTGATCCCTGTATTCCCATAATTATATACATAGCAGTAGCATCATCCATGTGCTTTAGACACAGATCCCTTGTAGGCCTGTGGCTTTGTGTGACGTCACGGGATACAGATGTGTGGGCTCATGCCCCTGTCCCGGCCTCACTCGGCGGCAGACGATCCACGCGTAGCAGGAAGGCAGCTGGGGCTCCACCCTCATCTCACCCTGAAAATACTTTTCCTTTACAAGTTGGTCATTTTTAAACCTACGATATCCCATTAAAAAACCCTTTACGATAAATGGGGGCTTGGGAGGGCCCTGTTTTTTTCTGACGTTACAGCGTTTTCGGGATAAATTTCGACCAAAAGACGGCCATTTCGGTCCCCATAGGCCTATCATACCAGATTCACCCCCAGCTACCCCAAGCCGCTACTCTACCGCTTCTACTTATTCATGGTCACCCTCTTTGTATTAGTGTTAATGCTTTTTTTGCATCACTCACGAGGGGTGACCCGAGTTTGCAAAATAACCATTTTTCCCGTCTGTGGGGGGGGTCATAACAACCGAGTCCAGTCCAGCCTAGCCTACTCCATCCAATTATTTGCCTCCAAGCCACTTCCCCCCCCTGCTGTCCACGTTGAATTATCAAGCCCTTCTGTGTGAAGGGGTTAAAATAACCAGCTAGCTATAACCCGGGTGTCTTTACCCCAGTACTCAAGCAAGCCCAACGTGAGTGTCCCATCACTTGTGATTAAGCTCCAAAACATTCGAGGCTCCTTGTCATCCTGTGGTGTTGTAGTATTTCGTGGGTTTTTTTTTAAGCCAGCCCCCTTAAATTATCTTCGCAAAATTTTGGGTGTTCCATGAGGCTTCACGTTCAACCCCTAAACCCACCCTCACGATCACGTGTGTCGCACCGTTTCCGGTCTCAGACGCCTTTGCTCAGCCATTAAAACCCCCAAACCCAACTACTCGCATTAAAATCCCTTCCTCATCATTTTTTTTGGGTTCACGCTAAGGGTTTTTAGCACCCTTTTTAAGGACCACAGGGGGTCAAGACTAGGTGGTCGCGCCATCTTTAAAAGCCCCGGGTGTTGCCATCGCCGATTTAAGCGCAATTCAAACATCACTTCCCGGGGACACAAAAAGACGAATAAACAATCCATCAATCTCATTCTCAAGTGTTACAGCGATAATTTTTTTTTTTTTTTGGGAGACATTTGGATTTTTGAGACATTTCTTTTGTTTTCCCAGTAAATTTTTTTCTCTTAGTACATTCTGACTCTTGATCAACCATTTTTTCAGTACTGATTGCTTAAATTTTCTTTAATCCCTAATTCAGTTTAATTTTCGGCTTTTTTTTATATCGTTGTGTTTGTAATTTTTTATACACTTGAATAATACTTGTTTTTTCCTAGTTGTGTTTTTCAACAATAGCAATAAAAATTGTTTTAAACTTCAAAATTCCGTGAATTAATTCATAATTTTTTCACCTCTTTTCTCATCACAACTCTGTTTCTGTTAATTTTTTTTTTCCCCCTACATTTGTGTTTTTTTTTGTTTTGTTCCCTGTTTTGAACATTTTTGTTTTCAATTCTTTTATTCACCAGGTTTAAATTTTGTCTTTTTCCACAGACAATTTGCCGTTATTTTGTGAAAGCAAGAAATCATTTTAAAAATTTTTTTCCACAAATAAATTTTTCATTGCAAGAAAATTCTAGTACGTTTTTATGTTAATGTTTGTGTTCTGCTCACTGAAAGTTTCAACCCCTTTTTTGTTATGTTTTTTTTTGCACCTATTTTTTTCTTTTTTTTAAAATTGAACAAATTCACTCTATGCAATTTTAAGTTCCCCTTTTTAAAAGAAATTGTTTTTTTTCTTGTTTTTTTAAGTGCTTTAAAAATTAAAGTTTTCATTCCTTGATATATTTCTTTTCTTGGTGTATAATTTTTTTTTATTGCACTTAGACTCTTTTTTGCAATAATTCTTGTGCAAATATTTTTCAAAAAATTTTTTTTTGCAGAAAATTTTATGCAGTGGGTGCAATACAGTTTTTTACAGTGCATTTTTTAAGCCGTTCTGTCAAAGTTTTTTTCTCGTGTCATTTTTTTTTTTATTTTTGGAAATTGTGGGGGTTTTTTTTAAATTTTTTGCACAAGTTTTATTGAGTCCATTTTATCATTTTATTTGGGAAAATTTCCCTTTTTGCATTGAAAGTAAAGACAAATCACTGTGCCTTTAAAAAAATTAAATAAAAGTTGGCATATTTTGATTTGAGCAAAGTAAAATTCTCTTGATTTTCAGTGTTTGTTAATTTCATATTTTTTTTTTTTTTTTTGTGTGATTTTTTTTGCTTACTGTGTAACTTTTCAATTTTTAATTACTTATGCAAATAGTTAACATTTTTTTCCATTTAAGCTTTTGTTCATTCTTTTTCCCTTTTTTTTTGTCTTTCGTCCTCAGTAAGTTCACTGAGATTCCCCCCGTCACTTTGAACTTTTAATTAGTATCATGCCATTCAAAGTCAATATAATCAGTCACATACCAACATTTCCCTTTCTGACTGAAAGACAAAAACCCCCCTTGAGCAATTTTTTTGTTTTTCACAGCTTGTACTGAGATTTGTTAAATGCTGCGAAAAAGTGAAGTTCAAATTAAATTCCATAATCCGTGAATTACTTATTAACGTACCGAGCAGTCAGGCACTATAATTTTGTCATTTTCCCTCTGTGTTCCCCCCCTATAAACCCTTTAGACTTGCAGATAGTTTCCCTTGCCTCAATGTCCGGGGGCACTCAGACTGCTTTGAGCACAGCCCATCCCTGCAATGACGCTATTCGAGTGTTTTTTCCCCCACAGGATGCCCTTTCAGAAAACGATACTTGCAACTATAATGCCATCTCTTGTTGATTTACATGCTGTCTGCAGAAAAAACTCTCTGTTACAGCTAGTGTTCTCCTAGAGGGTTTTTGTTTTTGTTCCTAATGTTTCCCAAAGGTGACCCATCCAAATTGACATAATCGGCATTTTAAAATTAGTTCCGATAACTTTTACAGTTAACGTTTTGTAAGTGTAGTTTCTTAAGTGATACCTCTGTCCTTTTGGGCACTCGTTGTACCAATTGTTCACCGGGCATTTTTTTCTCCGTCTTGCGTGAATATAGATTCGTTCCCCTTGCCATATTGCGATTAAGGTTAATTTTTTTTAACCGGGGGAGCATCCATCCACCGAGTTTGTTCTTTTCCCCCATAAGGGGAACTGATACCTTTTTTTTCCAGAAAAAACACCTACTTCCTGGAAGGTTTGCCAAATGGACCTTGACTCCAAGAATTTAATCCCCCCTTTTTAAAAATTTTCCTGGAAAATCGAATGTTGTCGCAAATGCATTTTTTCGCACAAAGGGGTTTTAGTGTTACTGCAGATCCTCCATTTAAATGTCGAGGAAAAACAAAATGCCCAAAAACCGATCCCTTGTGATTTTGGTGTGGGTTTGATTTCCCGCCCCAAGGAAGACTTTTTCTTAAATGGAAGCCACCAGAACCCCTTTTGGGCTTTGTAATGAAACCAAGAATTAAATTTTATCGGGAAAGTCGAGTTGAATACTCCTAGCAACAGTTATAAATTCCCCCAGGGCACTGTGATTTTAGTTGTATCTTTTGTAGTACTCGTTAGAAACTCCTCAGTCCCAAGGGAGGGTTTGCCCTTTTCAAGGAAAACGAAACCCCCCCCAAATGAAAACCATTCTCAAACCCAAAACCCTTTCCCCGCAGAATTTTTTTTAAATTTTACATAGTCCCCGTATAATTAGATGTCCCCAGGGTGAATGAAATTTTTTCACTGTTTTTTTTATTTTTACTATTATTTTTTCAGAAATTTTTCCCCCTTCACGTTCCCCCCCCGTAATTTTTGAAATTAACAGTCTGGGTTTTGGGGGTGCACCCAATCTGCCTTTTTGTTTAAAAAACTTCCCTTTTTAAATAATTTTTTCCCTTTCCCCAGAATCCGTAATGCATGAAACAGATCGATTCCCATCAATTCCATCCTTTTTGAAAAAATGGGTTTTTTTCTTTTTAGTTTGTAATGATTACTTAACACCCCTTTCCTTTAAAATCAAAGTTTTACCATCCATTAGTTTTTAATATATATGAATTGTTTAAATTTTAAAAATCACCCAGAACCCCTGCCTGGTTTAGCCCATATAAAGTATGAAAGTCGGGGGACCATACTAACAAAACCCGGGGCTGTCAGCATAGTTGCTGACCCTTATTCCCATTTTCATAAAAACATTGCATACACCCTTTTCCCTGTGCTTTTTTTTGACAAAGAGAAAACCCTTTTAGGGCCCGTGGCTTTGTTGACGTTTTACGGGATACAGATTTTTGGGTAAAGCCCCTTCCCGGCCTCAAATGGGGCAGAAAGAAACCAGGCTTGACAGGCAAGGCAGCTGGGGCTCCATCCCTCATCTCAGTCCCGACAAAACCCTTTTCCCTCCTACCCAAATGGTCTACTTTAAACCTACGAATTCCATTAAAGAAACCTTTACGATACGCCCCTGAAGTCAGTATACTGGTCCCTGAGCAGTAAAAATTTTTTTCCCCGAGTCAGTATACTGGTTTCCCCGATTTATAAACTTTGGGCCCCCCGTCATTTCTGGTCCCTGAAATCAGTATACTGGGCCCCGATCAGTTAAAACGGCCCCTGATTTACTACTGGGCCCCCGAAATCAATACTGGCCCTGAGTCAGTAACTTGGCCCCGATCCCGTATAAAAGGTCCCCCCAGTCAGTATACTGGTCCCCGAGTCCGTAAACGGTTTCCCCATCAGTAAAACTGGGCCCTGGGTTTGTATACTTTCCCCCCGGTCAGTAACTGGTTTCCCCATCAGTATACTGGGTTTCCCCGATCAGTATACTTTGGGCCCCTGGTTTAGTATACTGGTCCCCTTTAGGCAGTAAAAATGGGCCCCTGAGTCAGATAACTGGTCCCCCTTTTCAAAAACTGGTTCCCCGAAACATTAAAACTGGTCCCTAGTCAGTATACTGGGCCGATCAGTAACTGGCCCTGAAATCAGTATACTGGGCCCTGATCAATACTGGGGGCCCCCATTTAGTAAAACTGGTCCCTGGGGTCAGTATACGGTTTCCCCCTGAAGGGGGAATTTACTGGCCCCGAGATAAACTTTTCCCCTCAGCAGTAACTGGGGGCCCCAAATCAGTAAACTTGGGCCCTTTATCATATACTGGCCCTGGGTCAGTAAAAATGGCCCTTGAGTCAGTATACCGCCCCTTGGGGTCAGTAACTGGTCCCTGAGTCAGTAAAACGGTCCCTGATTTAGAAAAACTGGGCCCTGATCATAAACTGGTCCCTGAGTCAGTATAAATGGGCCCTATTTAGTATAAATTTGGCCCAGCATAACCCGGCCCCCTTTAGTCAGTATACTGGTTCCCCCGAGTCATATCGGTTTCCCCGAGTCAGTAAACGGTCCCCGAGTCAGTAAAACTTTGGGCCCCTGGTCAGTATACTGGTCCCTAGTCAGTAACTGGTCTCTGATTTAGTATAAAGGTCCCCCGATCATTAAAAATGGGGGCCCCGGGGGTTTAGTATACTGGACCCTGAGTCAGTATACTGGTCCCCTGAGTCGTATACTTTGGGCCCTGAGTCAGTATCATGGCCCCCCAGGGCAGTAACTGGCCCCTTATCCCGTATACTGGCCCCGATCAAATAAAATGGTCCCTGATTTAGTATACTGGGGCCCCCGAGGTTTAGAAAAAAGGTCCCCCAAATCATAAACGGGTCTCTGAGTCAAAAAACTGGTCCCTTATCAGTATACTGGTCCCTTAGTATAACTTTGGGCCCCGAGTTCAGTAAAACAGTTCCTTTTGAGTCAGTAAAAACTGGTCCCCCAGGGCAGTAAACTGGCTCTGAGTTTAGTTTTAAAGGGGCCCTATCTATACAGGCTCTGGTTTAGTAAAACTTTGGGCTCTGAGCAGTAAACTGGTCCCTTAGTCAGTAACGGCCCTGAGTCATAAACGGCTCGAGTCAGTAAAACTGGCCCCCCGAAATTTAGTATACGGCCCCCCATTTAGTAAAATGGGCCCAGTCAAAACTGGGTTCCCTTTATTTAGTTAATTCCCCGAGTCAGTATTTTCTGGTCCCTGAGTCCCGTTTTCTGGGCCCTGAGGCAGTAAACTTTTCCCTGATCAGTAAAAACTGGTCCCTGGTCATATAAAAGTTCCCTGATCGGGGAAAAACGGGTCCCCCGAGGTCCCGTTAAAATGGCCCTTTAGTTTAGTAACTGGGCCCCCGATCCCTATACCCGGTCCCGATTCATAACGGTCCCCCCGAGTCAGTATACTGGTCCCTGAGTCAGTAAACTGTTCTCGATCAGGAAACTGGTTTCCCGAGTCAGTATACGGCCCTTAGTCAGTAACTTGGGCCCTTTAGTCTATAAAGGTCCCTGTTCAGTAACTGGACCCCCGAGTCAGAATACCCGGCCCCTTTGGGCAGGGAAAACTTTTTTTCCCCGATCCCGTATACGGCCCTTGATCAGTATACGGCCCCCGATCCCCGTATACTGGCCCCCGAGTCAGTAACTGGTCCCTGGTCCCGTATACTGGCCCCCGAGTCGTAAACTGTTTCCCGAGTCAGTATACTGGTCCCTGAGTCATAAAACTGGCCCTCAGTCAGTAACTGGGGCCCGAGTCAGTATACTGGCCCCCGAGTCATAACTGGGCCCTTTTTTTCCCGTATACTGGCCCCCGAGTCAGTAACGGGGCCCGATTCCCGTAAAAATGGGGCCCCCGGGTCAGTATACTGGTTTCCCCGATCATAACTGGGCCCCGGGGTCAGTATACTTGGGGCCCTTTAAATCAGTTACGGTCCCTTTAAATCAGTATACTGGTCCCTGGTCAGTAAACTTGGTCCCTGAGTCAGAAAACCGGGGCCCCTTTAGTCCCTTAAAACCGGCCCCCGATCAGTAAAAACTGGACCCCGAGTCAGTATACTTGGGGCCCCCCATCAGTATACTGGTCCCTGAGTCAGTAAACTGGTTTCCCCGATTTAGTAAACTGGCCCTTGATCATTTCGGGCCCTTATTTTGTTAAATTTTTCCCGGGGTCATAAACTGGTCCCAGATCAGTAAACTGGGCCCGAGTCCCTATACTGGGCCCTAAATCAGAAAAATGGTCCCTGGGGGTCAAATACTGGTCTCGAGTCAGTATACTGGGGCCCTGAGTCAGTATACTGGTCCCCCGATTTAGTTTTCACTGGTTTTTTTCAGTAAACTGGTCCTTAGTCAGTATACTGGCCCCCCCGAGTCATATACTGGCCCTGATCAGTATACTGGTTTCCCCAGGGCCCGTTTAAAATAGCCCCTGATTTAGTTTTAAATGGGCCTTGAGGCCCGTATAAATGGGCCCCCGGGCAATTTAAACCGGCCCTGAGTCAGTAAAACCCGGTCCCCCGATTCCCTATCTGGTCCCCGGTCAGTATACGGCCCTGAGGCAGTATACTGGTCCCTGAGTCCCGTAAACGGTCCCCTGAGTCAGTATAACTGGTCCTTGAGTCAGTATACTTTGGGCCCTGAGTCAGTATACTTTGGGCCCTGGGGTCAGTAACTGGTCTCCGAGTCATATACGGTCCTTGACTCAGTATACTGGCCCCTGATTTAGTTACGGTCCCCTTTAGTTTTAGTAACTTTGGGCCCTGATCAGTATAACTGGTCTCCGAGTCCCGTATCTGGGCCCCAGTCAGTATACTTTGGTTTTTCTGAGTCGTATACGGGGCCCCTTAGGGCAGTTTTACGGGTTTCCCCCATCAGTATACTGGTCCCGATTTAGAAAAATGGTCCCTGAGTCCCGT
Source organism: Cherax quadricarinatus (assembly GCF_026875155.1). Classification (NCBI taxonomy): domain Eukaryota; kingdom Metazoa; phylum Arthropoda; class Malacostraca; order Decapoda; family Parastacidae; genus Cherax; species Cherax quadricarinatus. Next base: position 27,388,822 of record NC_069407.1, read on the forward strand.
AAACTGGGCCCCCGATTTAGTAAAAATGGTCTCTGAGCAGTATACTGGGCCTTTAGTCAGTATAAATGGCCCTGAGTCAATATACTGGGCCCCTTTTTCAGTAAACTGGGCCCTATTCATATAAAAGGGCCGTGATCCCGAAAACTGGGCCCTGAGTCAGTAACTGGTTTCCCCAGTCAGTATCTGGGGGCCCGATCAGTAAAACTGGTCCCCGAAGGGCCGTATACTGGGCCCTGAGTCAGTAAACGGGTTTCCCCGAGCAGTAAAACTGGTTTTCCCGAGTCAAAAATACTGGTTTCCCCCGGGCAGTATACGGTCCCCCCGAGTCAGTAAACTGGTTCCCCGGGGTCAGGGATACTGGGCCCTGAGTCCCGTATACTTTGGTTCCCCGAGTCATAAACTGGTTCCCCAGTCAGTAACTGGCCCCCGATCAGTAAAACTGGTCCGTTTAAATCAGTTTCAGGTCCCTGACAGGGTTTCTGGTCCCCGGGGCGTAAATGGTCCCCCGAGTCATAAACTTGGGCCCGAGTTTTAGTAACTTTGGGCCCCATCCCGTATACTGGTCCCCTTTATCAAATATAAATTTGGGCCCAGGTTCCCGATAACTGGTCCTTTAGTCAAATATACGGGGCCCGGGTCAGTATAAATGGGGCCTGATTTAGTAAAAATGGTCCCTTTAGTCCCTAAACTGGTCCCTTTATCAGTATACTGGTCCCTGAGCAGTATACTGGTCCCCGATTTAGTATACTGGTCTCTGGGGTTTATATACTTTTCCCTGATTAAATAACTGGTCCTGAAATCAGTTAAATGGCCCTGATCAATAACTGGTCCCCCGAGTCCCGTATACTGGGCCCTGATTTGTATACTGGGCCCCCTAGTCAGTAAATGGTTTTCTGATCAGTAACCGCCCTGGGGTCCCTATAATGGTTTTCTGAGTCCTTACTGGGCCCGAACATATACGGGGCCCCGATTTAGTATACTGGGGGCCCTGAGTCATAACCAGGTCCCTGATCAGTAAACTGGGGCCCTGGGTTCCCTATACTGGTTTCCCCGAGTCATTTTTACTGGTCCCCTGAGTCATATACTGGTCCCCTGAGTCAGTATACGGTCCCGAGTCAGTATACGGTCCCCCGGGGTCATAAAACGGTCCCTGATCAGTTTTAAAAAGGTCTCTGAGGGCATTTTCTGGCCCTTAATCATAATCGGCCTTGAGTCCCGTAAACTGGGCCCTGAGTCAGTAAAACTGGGCTCTGATTCCTAAAAATGGGGCCCCGACAGTATACTGGCCCGAGTCAGTAAAACAGGGCCCCGAGTCAGTATACGGTCCCGAGTCAGTATAAATGGTTTCCCTTTTCGTATAAAAGGTCCCTGGTTTAGTTTAAATGGGCCCCGAGTCAGTATATTTGGGCCCCCTAGCAGTATACTGGTTTTCTGAGTCAGTAACGGGCCCTGAAATCAGTACTGGTCTCGATTCCGAAAAACTGGTCCCGATTTATTAAACGGGGCCCCCCAGCAGATTAAATGGGGGGCCCCGATCAGTAAACTGGTCCCCGATTTAGATAAATGGTCCCCCGAAATCCCGTAACTGGGCCCTGAAATCAAATAAAACTGGTCCCCCGAGCCCGATACTGGGCCTCTGAGCATAAACGGTCCCCTGATCAGATACTGCCCTTGGGGTCTTTTACTGGTCTCTGAGTTATACTGGTCCCCCCGAGGCAGTAAACCCGGTCCCTGAGTCAGTAAACTTTTGGGCCCTGAGTCCCGTATACTGGTCCCGATCCCGTATCGGTCCCTGAGTTTATTTTACGTTTCCCCCCGTCAGTATATGTCCTGAGTCAGTATACGGGCTCTTAGTCAGTTTTATGGGCCCTTTAGTCATTTTACTTCCCTGACAGTATCTGGTTTCCCCGAGGGCAGTAAACTGGTCCCTGAAATCAGTATACTGGCCTGATCAGTAAACTGGTCCCGAGTCGATAAATGGTCCCCTTGTCAGTATAAATGGGCCCCGAGTTTATATACTGGTCTTTTGAGTCAAAAATACGGGGCCCTTTAGCAGTAAACTGGCTCTGAGTCATATCTGGGCCCTGGTCAGTATAAATGGTCTCTGATCAGTATAAAAGGGGCCCCGAAATCAGTAAAACTGGTCTCTGAGTCCCCGTAAAACTGGTTTCCCCGATCAGTTTTAAAATGTTCCCCTGAGGGCAGTATAAAAGGGCCCCTGATCAGATACGCCCCCCGAGTCAGTAAAAACGCCTTTGGGCCCATATAAACTGCCCCCTGAGTCAGTATACGGTTTCCCCGAGTCATTTTACTGGGCCCTGATTTAGTATAACTGGTCCCTAGGGCAGGGTTAAAGGTCCCCCGGGGTCCAAATATACCCGGTCCCTGAGTCAAGTATACTGGGCTCTGAATTTATTAAAACTGGTCCCTGAGTCAGTATACTGGTCCCTGAGTCAGTATACGGGGCTCTGAGTCAGTATACTTTTCCCTGATTAAATTACTTTGGGCCCTGAGTCAGTATACGGTCCCTGATTTGTAAAAAGGTCCCCCGAGGGGCCCGTATACGGGCCCTGAAATCAAATATACTTTGGGCCCCGAGGGCCCTAAAACGGTCCCTGATTTAGTATACTGGGCCCCTGAGTAGATACTGGTTTAGTATTTTAAATTTTTTTTTTATTATAAAATTTATAATTATTTTTCCCTTAATAATAAAAAAAAGTAATAAAATTTTAAAAAATTTTAAATAATTTATTTTTTTTTAAAATAATTTCATATTATTTTTAAAAATTTTTTTTGTAGTTATTATAACAAAAATAAACAATTATTTTAAATAAAAAAATTAATATTTTTAATATTTTTTTTTTTTATTTTTTTTTTCCCTTATCATTAAACCCCCCAATTTTTTTTTTAAATTTTTATTATTTTTATTCATATTATTTAAATTTTTTAAAAAACAAAAATTTAAAATTTTATTTTTTTATCAACAATTGAAGAAAAAAAATAAAAGAAAAAAAATTTTTGTAGAATTTTATTTACAAGTTTTTTCAAAATTGTTATAAATGATAAAACACATCTGAAGTAATTTAAAAAATAAATTATAATAATTAAAATTTTTCCGGGTAATTCACGATTAAATTTTAAAGGGAAAATTTTTAATTTCAGGGAATTAAAAAAAAAAAAATTAATAAAAAAATAGGCAAAAATTAAAAAATTTTTTAAAACGTAAGGCACAGTAATTAAACACAGGGGTGGGACAGGTGTTTTTGGGAGGGGTTTGGGAGGGGTTGTGGGGAGGGGTTTTGGGAGGTTGGGTTTGTCAGTTTTTGGGGGAGTGGGTAGCACTTTTGGCAAAGGGGTTGGGGGCAAAAATGTGATTTGGCATTGTAGCAGGTGTTGTGGTAGGGTTTTTAGCACTTGTGGGGAGGTTTTTGTGGGAAGTGTTTTGTTGTTGGGAGGTTTGCACATTTTTGGGAGGGGTGTAGCAATTTGTGGGAGGTGGTTTGCAGGTTTAAAAGGGAATTTTTTAGGCAGGTGGGGTACACGTGGTAGCCGGTGTTTTTGGCAGGTTTTGTAACACTTTGGGGAGGTGTTTAAACAAAATGGGTTTGTGGCAGGTGTTACAAGGTTTTTAGGTAGGGGTTTTTTGGCAAAGGGGGTTTTGGGTAGGTGTTGTTCAAAGGGGTTTTTTGCACTTTTTTTATAGCAGGTTTTGTGGCAGGTTTTAGCACTTGTGGCAGGTGTTGTGGCAAGTGTGTGTTGTGGCAGGTGTGTAGCAGGTGTTGTGGTATGTGTGTAGCAGGCGTTGTGGTAGGTGTTGTGGTAGGTGTTTAGCAGGTGTTGTGTAGTTGTGGTAGGTGTGTAGGTGTTGTAGCAGGTGTTACGGCAGGTGTTGTGGCAGATGTTGTAGCAGGTGTTGTGGCAGGTGTGTAGCACTTGTGGCAGGTGTTGTGGCAAGTGTGTGTTGTGGCAGGTGTGCAGCAGTTGTGGCAGGTGTGTAGCAGGTGCTGTCGCAGGTGTTGTGGCAGGTGTGTAGCAGGTGTTGTGGTAGGTGTGTAGCAGGTGTTGTAGCAGATGCTGTAGCAGGTGTGCAGGTGTTGTGGCAGGTGTTGTGGTAGGTGTGTAGCACTTGTTGTGGCAGGTGTTGTGGCAAGTGTGTGTTGTGGCAGGTGTGTAGCAGGTGTTGTGGCAGATGTGTAGCATTTGTTGTTGCAGGTGTGTAGCAGGTTGTTGTGGCAGATTGTGTAGCACTTGTTGTTGCAGGTGTGTAGCAGGTGTTGTGGCAGATGTGTAGCAGGTGTGTAGGTGTTGTGGCAAGTGTGTAGCAACTGTTGTTGGCAGGTGTGTAACAGGTGTTGTGGCAAGTGTGTGTTGTGGCAGGTGTGTAGCAGGTGTTTTGTGGCAGGTGTGTAGCAGTTTATGGCAGGTGTGTAGGTGTTGTGGCAGGTGTTGTGGTGTGTAGCAGGTGTTGTGGCAGTTGTGTAGCAGGTGTTGTGGCAGATGTAACAGGTTGTTGTGGCAGGTGTGTAGGTGTTGTGGCAGGTGTGTAACAGGTGTTGTGGCAGGTGTGTAACAGGTGTTGTGGCAGGTGTGTAGCAGGTGTTGTAGCAGGTGTATAGCAGGTGTTGTGGCAGGTGTTGTTGGCAGTTGTGTAGCAGGTGTTGTGCAGGTGTGTAGTTGTGGCAGGTGTGTAGCAGTTGTGGCAGGTGCGTAGTTGTGGCAGGTGAGTAGTTGTGGCAGGTGTTGTGGCATGTGTGTAGCAGTCGTGGCAGGTGTGTAGCAGTTGTTGTGGCAGGTGTGTAGCAATTGTGCAGCAGGTGTTGTGGCAGGTGTGTGTTGTGGCAGGTGTTGTGGAAGGTGTGTAGCAGGTGTTGTGGCAGGTGTGAGTTGTGCCAGGTGTGTGTTGTGGCAAGTGTGTAGCAGTTGTGGCAAGTGTGTAGCAGGTGTTGTGGCGGGTGTGAAGCAGGTGTTGTGCCAGGTGTGTAGTAGGTGTTGTGGTAGTATGTAGGTGTTGTGGCGGATGTTTGGGTGTTGTGGCAGATATTGTGGCAAGTGTGTGGGTGTTGTGGAGGGTGTGTGAGTGTTGTGACAGGTGTGTGGTGTTGTGGCGGGTGTGTGGGTGTTGTGGCGAGTGTGTGGGTGTTGTGGTGAGTGTTGGGTGTTGTGGCGAGTGTGAGTGTTGTGGCGAGTGTGTGGTGTTTGCGATAGGTGTGGGTGTTGTGGCAGGTGTGTGGGTGTTGTGGCAGGTGTGTGGGTGTTTGTGGCAGGTGTGTGGGTGTTGTGGCAGGTGTGTGGGTGTTGTGGTGGGTGTGTGGGTGTTGTGGCGAGTGTGTGGTGTTGTGGTAGGTGTGGGTGTTGTGGCAGGTGGGTGTGTGGATGTTGTGGCAGGTGTGTGGGTGTTGTGGCGGGTGTGTGGGTGTTGTGGCGGGTGTGGGGTGTTGTGGCGGGTGTGTGGGTGTTGTGGCGGGGTGTGGTGTTGTGGCGAGTTGTGGGTGTTGTGTAGGTTGTGGTGCTGTACCAGGTGTGTGGGTGTTGTACCAGGTGTGTGGGTGTTGTGGCAGGTGTGTGGGTGTTGTAACTGTGTGTTGGTGTTGTAGCAGGTGTTTGGGTGTTGTAATAGGTGTGTGGGTTGTGGGTGGTGCTTAGTGTTGTGGCGGGTGTGTGGGTGTTGTGGCGGGTGTGTGTAGTGTTGTGGCGGGTGTGTGGGTGTTGTGGCGGGTGTGTGGGTGTTGTGGCGGGGTGTGTGGGTGTTGAGGCAGGTGTGTGGGTGTTGTAGCAGGTGTGGGTGTTGTGGCAGGTGTCTGGGTGTTGTGACATGCCTGTGGGTGTTGTAGCATGTGTTTGAGTAATTGCAGCATTTGTGCGGGTGTTGAGGCAGGTGTGTGGGGATTGTAGGAGGTGTGTGCAGTGTAAGCGTGTGAACGACAGGTGTTACACAGGTATTTACAAACAAAACAGAAACACTGGGTCCTGAGCAACACTTTCTTCACCAACCTGTTTCTTTGAGCCACTTGTGTCTGTACTGACGACATTAACCATACATGGGTGTTGCACATGACATCAATAAAGACACCCAGGTGTTTGCACATGACATCAATAAAGACACCCAGGTGTTGCATACAACAATAAAAAACACTCAGTGTTGCATACACAATAGACACCCAGGTGTTGCATATGACATCAATATAAAAACACCCAGGTGTTGCATTACATCAATAAAGACACCCAGATGTTGCACATGAAAACAATAAAGACACATAGGTGTTGTACCTGTTCTTGTTCCATCAAATTTTCGGTTTTGTAGCGTGCTGTGCTGACAGTCTGGTAAAACCACGCTGTCAGCAAGAAAGCCGGGTTTTGCCAAGGTGTCAATAAGGAAGCCTGGTTGCCCAGGCAGTCTGCAAGAAAGCCTGGTTAATCAGGCTGTCAGCAAGGAAGTCTGGTTACCCCAGGCTGTCAGAAAGGAAGTCTGGTTAGCCGGGCTGTCAGCAAGGAAGTCTGGTTAGCCAGGCTGTCAGCAAGGAAGTCTGGTTAGCCAGGCTGTCAGCAAGGAAGTCTGGTTAGCCAGGCTGTCAGCAAGGAAGTCTGGTTAGCCAGGCTGTCAGCAAGGAAGCCTGGCTTTCTAACACTGGAAACCTGACACAGGTACAACATAGGTGAGCGTCATTTCTGGAGAGTGTATATTAGTAGAAAAACACATATGGTCACGTATGTAGGTTCTTCTCAGACTTCCCCAGAGATGTCGTATAAATCGGTCTGGGACCCTAGAGATGTCTGTATCAGACCCCAGAGATGTTTTTATAAGACGGTCTCAGACCTATATATGAAAGAGGCTCAGAACCCATAAATATATATGTTTCTGGTCTCATCTAACATAATACAGCTCTAGGCATCTATTTATAAAGAAAAAAAATACATCTGACTAGCTTAAAAGAGATTGTCCACAGTCATTGGGAACACACAACTGTCTTTTCTTAAGGTGACGAAATCGTCATTAACAGCTAAAAATGAGTTTTGAAATCGTGAGGTGATGTCTCTAACACTACATACACCATGTTACGTGTGAAGGATGAAAAAATCTACAATACCGTGGGTGAAACAATTCACAACTAAACCACAATACCAGGAGTGGAAACAATTTTAAAACATTTAACAGTACTTCCGTCCTTCCCAGAGCAATCACCAGTCACGACTTGATAATAGTCTAGCAGGAGTCGAAACAACTGTGAGTCAGTCGCAAAAAAAAAAAAATATATATATATAAACAAGAATTTTCCATTGTAACCCCCAATACAATAATTTAAAGGTGTAAATCTTGCTGTTAGAAACCATCACCTGGGCATTTGATCTTATGGTTCCATGATACATTTGTAGGGGACATTTGAGCTAGCATTTAAAAAAATATACAATAAAAATCGTAAGATCACGGAGGGACGATCTTACGCGTGAAGGATATCGTCCAGGAGACTCGTCTGCCTTATTACCTCGTTTGCCTCTCCTTACCTTCCTCAGGAAGTAACGAGAGGGAAGGATGAGGATCTTCCAGTGAAGTACACTGCTTTTAAATGTGTAAGTGTGTAAAAGAGTTTCACATTATCGTGAAGGTAATAACTGTGTGTAAGAAGTTCTTGAGGTGACCAAGAGGCCGCTTCTCCGACCACAGAGTCCAGCCTCGTCACCGCTCCACCATGGGTGGTGAGACCCCTCTCCAAGCCAGATCCTGTACTTCGTGGAGGCACCAGCTGCTAACTGGACCAGATCCTGCACTTCGTAAAGGCACCAGCTGCTGACTGGACCAGATCTTGTACTTCGTGGAGGCACCAGCTGCTGACTGAACCAGATCCTGCACTTCGTGGAGGCACCAGCTGCTGACTGGACCAGATCCTGCACTTCGTGGAGGCACCAGCTGCTGACTGGACCAGATCCTGCACTTCGTGGAGGCACCAGCTGCTAACTGGACCAGATCCTGCACTTCGTGGAGGCACCAGCTGCTAACTGGACCAGATCCTGCACTTCGTGAAGGCACCAGCTGCTGACTGGACCAGATCCTGCACTTCGTGGAGGCACCAGCTGCTAACTGGACCAGATCCTGCACTTCGTGGAGGCACCAGCTGCTGACTGGACCAGATCCTGCACTTCATGGAGGCACCAGCTGCTAACTGGACCAGATCCTGCACTTCATGGAGGCACCAGCTGCTAACTGGACCAGATCCTGTACTTCGTGAAGGCACCAGCTGCTAACTGGACCAGATCCTGCACTTCATGGAGGCACCAGCTGCTGACTGGACCAGATCCTGTACTTCGTGGAGGCACCAGCTGCTAACTGGACCAGATCCTGTACTTCGTGGAGGCACCAGCTACTGACTGGACCAGATCCTGTACTTCGTGGAGGCACCAGCTGCTGACTGGACCAGATCTTGTACTTCGTGGAGGCACCAGCTGCTGACTGGACCAGATCTTGTACTTCGTGGAGGCACCAGTTGCTGACTGAACCAACGCTTTGCGAGCCTTGCCATCACAGTGAATGATATTGATATTCTTGTGAAAATGGGCAGACTTACAGAGTATTACATGAGTTTCCTCACATTCTCTCACTCACTCCTGCGGTGTCAGTCATAATCCCACAGCCACACACACACAAACACACACACACAATATACATATATATATAATATATATATTTATATATACCAACTTGCTAATTCTTTCTCATACAGAATATATCACAGCAATACATGTTAGTTGACAAGCCACAGCACTTGCAACAGGAACAGACTGTGTTATGTCGCACAGTAGCTGAAGTTCGGGAAGAGCAGACAGTGCACGGACAACAATCTGTGAAAGAACGAAATACCAGTCAGAATTTCAGAGTCCTGTAAATATTTATTTTGTATGTTTTGGACATAGACTAAATCAGTTATAACTAATGTGTTTAATAATAACTGCGAGTTACGACATAGAAATTGTAAGGATGAATGGTGGAAAACCTGTCTGCTGGAGCTGGTGGATAACACTTGTTGAAAAGATGTTCACTTGATTGTGGATGACCTCCCTCCATAGTTACCTGGTGTGGTGGAGTCTACGTACCTGGTGTGGTGGAGTCTACGTACCTCGTGTGGTGGAGACTACATACCTGGTGTGGTGGAGTCTACGTACCTGGTGTGGTGGAGACTACATACCTGGTGTGGTGGAGACTACGTACATGGTGTGGTGGAGTCTACGTACCTGGTGTGGTGGAGTCTACGTACATGGTGTGGTGGAGACTACATACCTGGTGTGGTGGAGTCTACGTACCTGGTGTGGTGGAGACTACATACCTGGTGTGGTGGAGACTACGTACCTGGTGTGGTGGAGTCTACGTACCTGGTGTGGTGGAGACTACATACCTGGTGTGGTGGAGTCTACGGACCTGGGTGTGGAGACTACATACCTGGTGTGGTGGAGACTACATACCTGGTGGTGGAGTCTACGTACCTGGTGTGGTGGAGACTACATACCTGGTGTGGTGGAGACTACGTACCTGGTGTGGTGGAGACTACATACCTGGTGTGGTGGAGTCTACGTACCTGGTGTGGTGGAGACTACATACCTGGTGTGGTGGAGACTACATACCTGGTGTGGTGGAGTCTTACGTACCTGGTGTAGGTGGAGACTACATACCTGGTGTGGTGGAGTCTACGTACCTCGTGTGGTGGAGACTACATACCTGGTGTGGTGGATGTCTACGTACCTCGTGGGTGGAGACTACATACCTGGTGTGGGTGGAGTCTACGTACCTCGTGTGGTGGAGACTACATACCTGGTGGTGGAGTCTACGTACCCGTGTGGTTGAACTACAATACCTGGAGTGGTGGAGTCTACGTACTCGTGTGGTGGAGACTACATACCTGGTGTGGTGGAGTCTACGTACCTGGTGTGGTGGAGACTACATACCTGGTGTGGTGGAGTCTACGTACCTCGTGTGGTGGAGACTACATACCTGGTGTGGTGGAGTCTACGTACCTCGTGTGGTGGAGACTACATACCTGGTGTGGTGGAGTCTACGTACCTCGTGTGGTGGAGACTACATACCTGGTGTGGTGGAGTCTATGTACCTCGTGTGGTGGAGACTACATACCTGGTGTGGTGGAGTCTACATACCTGGTGTGGTGGAGACTACATACCTGGTGTGGTGGAGTCTACGTACCTCGTGTGGTGGAGACTACATACCTGGTGTGGTGGAGTCTACGTACCTCGTGTGGTGGAGACTACATACCTGGTGTGGTAGAGTCTACGAACCTGGTGTGGTGGAGTCTACATACCTGGTGTGGTGGAGTCTACGTACCTGGTGTGGTGGAGACTACATACCTGGTGTGGTGGAGTCTACGTACCTCGTGTGGTGGAGACTACATACCTGGTGTGGTGGAGTCTACGTACCTCGTGTAGTGGAGACTACATACCTGGTGTGGTGGAGTCTACGTACCTCGTGTGGTGGAGACTACATACCTGGTGTGGTAGAGTCTACGTACCTCGTGTGGTGGAGACTACATACCTGGTGTGGTGGAGTCTACATACCTGGTGTGGTGGAGTCTACATACATGGAGTGGTGGAGTCTAAATACCTGGTGTGGTGGAGTCTAAATACCTGGTGTGGTGGAGTCTACTTACCTGGTGTGGTGGAGTCTACATACCAGGTGTGGTGGAGTCTAAATACCTGGTGTGGTGGAGTCTACATACCTGTGTGGTGGTGAGTCTACATACCAGGTGTGGTGGAGTCTAAATACCTGGTGTGGTGGAGTCTACGTACCTCGTGTGGTGGAGACTACATACCTGGTGTGGTGGAGTCTACATACCTGGTGTGGAGTCTACATACCTGGTGTGGTGGAGTCTACATATCAGGTGTGGTGGAGTCTAAATACCTGATGTGGTGGAGTCTACATACCTGGTGTGGTGGAGTCTACATACCTGGTGTGGTGGAGACTACATACCTGGTGTGATGGAGTCTACATACCTGGTGTGGTGGAGTCTACATACCTGGTGTGGTGGAGTCTACATACCTGGTGTGGTGGAGTCTACATACCAGGTGTGGTGGAGTCTAAATACCTGATGTGGTGGAGTCTACATACCTGGTGTGGTGGAGTCTATATAACTGGTGTGATGGAGTCTACATACCTGGTGTGGTGGAGTCTACATACCAGGTGTGGTGGAGTCTAAATACCTGATGTGGTGGAGTCTACATACCTGGTGTGGTGGAGTCTATATAACTGGTGTGATGGAGTCTACATACCTGGTGTGGTGGAGTCTACATACCTGGTGTGGTGGAGTCTACATACCTGGTGTGGTGGAGTCTATATAATTGGTGTGATGGAGTCTACACACCTGGTGTGGTGGTCTACATAAGTTGTGTGATGGAGTCTACATACCTGGTGTGGTGGAGTCTACATACCTTATGTGGTGGAGTCTACATACCTTATGTGATGAGTCTACATACCTGGTGTGGTGGAGTCTACATACCGGGTGTGGTGGAGTCTACATACCTGGTGTGGTGGAGTCTACATACCTGGTGTGGCGGAGTCTACATACCTTATGTGATGAGTCTACATACCTGGTGTGGTGGAGTCTACATACCTGGTGTGGTGGAGTCTACATACCAGGTGTGATGGAGTCTACATACCTTATGTGATGAGTCTAGATACCTGGTGTGGTGGAGTCTACATAGCAGGTGTGGTGGAGTCTACATACCTGGTGTGGTGGAGTCTACATACCTGGTGTGATGGAATCGACATACCTGGTGTGGTGGAGACTACATACCTGGTGTGATGGAGTCTACATACCTGGTGTGGTGGAGTCTACATACCTGGTGTGGTGGAGTCTACATACCTGGTGTGGTGAAGTCTACATACCTGGTGTGGTGGAGTCTACATACCTGATGTGGTGGAGACTACATACCTGATGTGGTGGAGACTACATACCTGGTGTGATGGAGTCTACATACCTGGTGTGGTGGAGTCTACATACCTGGTGTGGTGAAGTCTACATACCTGGTGTGGTGGAGTCTACATACCTGGTGTGGTGAGTCTACATACCTGGTGTGTGGTGGAGTCTACATACCTGGTGTTTTGGAGTCTATATACCAGGTGTGGTGGAGTCTACATACCTGGTGTGGTGGAGTCTACATACCTGGTGTTGTGGAGTCTATATACCAGGTGTGGTGGAGACTACATACCTGGTGTGATGGAGTCTACATACCTGGTGTTGTGGAGTCTACATACCAGGTGTGGTGGAGTCTACATACCTGGTGTGGTGGAGTCTACATACCTGGTGTGGTGGAGTCTACATACCTGGTGTGGTGGGGTCTACATACCTGGTGTGGTGGAGTCTACATACCTGGTGTGGTGGAGTCTACATACCTGGTGTGGGGTCTATATACCTGGTGTGGTGGAGTCTACATACCTGGTTTAGTGGAGTCTACATACCTGATGTGGTGGAGTCTACATACCCGGTGTGGTGGAGTCTACATACCTGGTGTGGTGGAGTCTACATACCTGATGTGGTGGAGTCTACATACCTGGTGTGGTGGAGTCTACATACCTGGTGTGGTGGAGTTTACATACCTGGTGTGGTGGAGTCTACATACCTGATGTGGTGGAGTCTACATACCTGGTGTGGTGGAGTCTACATACCTGGTGTTGTGGGGTCTACATACCTGGTGTGGTGGAGTCTATATACCTGATGTGGTGGAGTCTACATACCTGGTGTGGTGGAGTCTACATACCTGATGTGGTGGAGTCTACATACCTGATGTGGTGGAGTCTACATACCTGGTGTGGTGGAGTCTACATACCTGGTGTGGTGGAATCTACACACCTGGTGTGGTGGAATCTACACACCTGGTGTGGTGGAATCTACATACCTGGTGTGGTGGAGTCTACATACCTGGTGTGGTGGAGTCTACATACCTGGTGTGGTGGAGTCTACATACCTGTTGTGGTGGAGTCTACATACCTGGTGTTGTGGGGTCTACATATCTGGTGTGGTGAAGTCTACATACCTGGTGTGGAGTCTACATACCTGGTGTTGTGGGGTCTACATACTCGGTGTGCTAGAGTCTACATACCTGGTGTGGTGGAGTCTACATACCTGGTGTGGTGGAGTCTACATACCTGGTGTGGTGGAGTCTACATACCTGGTGTTGTGGGGTCTACATACTCGGTGTGCTAGAGTCTACATACCTGGTGTGGTGGAGTCTACATACCTGGTGTGGTGGAGTCTACATACCTGGTGTAGTGGAGACTACATACCTGGTGTGGTGGAGTCTACATACCTGGTGTGGTGGAGTCTACATACCTGGTGTGGTGGAGTATACATACCTGGTGTGATGGAGTCTACATACCCAGTGTATTGGAGTCTACATACCTGGTGTGGTGGTCTACATACCTGGTGTGGTGGTCTACATACCCGGTGTGGTAGTCTACATACCTGGTGTGGTGGAGTCTACATACCTGGTGTGGTGGAGACTACATACCTGGTGTGGTGGAGTCTACATACCTAGTGTGGTGGAGTCTACATACCTGGTGTGGTGGAGTATACATACCTGGTGTGATGGAGTCTACATACCCAGTGTATTGGAGTCTACATACCTGGTGTGGTGGTCTACATACCCGGTGTGGTAGTCTACATACCTGGTGTGGTGGAGTCTACATACCTGGTGTGGTGGAAACTACATACCTGGTGTGGTGAAGTCTACATACCTGGTGTGGTGAAGTCTACATACCTGGTGTGGTGGAAACTACACACCTGGTGTGGTGAAGTCTACACACCTGGTGTGGTGGAGTCTACATACCTGGTGTGGTGAAGTCTACACACCTGGTGTGGTGGAGTCTACATACCTGGTGTGGTGGAGTCTACATACCTGGTGTGGTGGAGTCTACATACCTGGTGTGGTGGAGTCTACATACCTGGTGTGGTGGAGTCTACATACCTGGTGTGGTGGAGTCTACATACCTGGTGTGGTGAAGTCTACACACCTGGTGTGGTGGAGTCTACATACCTGGTGTGGTGGAGTCTACATACCTGGTGTGGTGGAGTCTACATACCTGGTGGGGTCGAGTCTGGTGTCGAGACCGTCCACAGGTAACACGTTCATCTCACTGCCGTACTGGGAGTAACTGAAGCTCACCTGCACGACAACACAACAACATTAATCACTAGCACGACAACACAATAACATTACTCACTAGCACGACAACACAACAACATTACTCACTACCACGACAACACAATAACATTACTCACTAGCACGACAACACAACAACATTACTCACTAGCACGACAACACAACAACATTACTCACTAGCACGACAACACAACAACATTACTCACTAGCACGACAACACAACAACATAATCACTAGCACGACAACACAACAACATTACTCACTAGCACGACAACACAACAACATTAATCACTAGCACGACAACACAACAACATTAATCACTAGCACGACAACACAACAACATTACTCACTAGCACGACAACACAACACATTAATCACTAGCACGACAACACAACAACATTAATCACTAGCACGACAACACAACAACATTAATCACTAGCACGACAACACAGCAACATTAATCACTAGCACGACAACACAACAACATTAATCACTAGCACGACAACACAACAACATTACTCACTAGCACGACAACACAACAACATTACTCACTAGCACGACAACACAACAACATTAATCACTAGCACGACAACACAACATTACTCACTAGCACGACAACACAACAACATTAATCACTAGCACGACAACACAACAACATTAATCACTAGCACGACAACACAACAACATTAATCACTAGCACGACAACACAACAACATTAATCACTAGCACGACAACACAGCAACATTAATCACTAGCATGACAACACAACAACATTAATCACTAGCACGACAACACAACAACATTAATCACTAGCACGCCAACACAACATTAATCACTAGCACGACAACACAACAACATTAATCACTAGCACGACAACACAACAACATTAATCACTAGCACGACAACACAGCAACATTACTCACTAGCACGACAACACAGCAACATTAATCACTAGCACGACAACACAACAACATTAATCACTAGCACGACAACACAGCAACATTAATCACTAGCACGACAACAGCAACATTACTCACTAGCACGACAACACAGCAACATTAATCACTAGCATGACAACACAACAACATTAATCACTAGCACGACAACACAGCAACATTAATCACTAGCACGACAACACAGCAACATTACTCACTAGCACGACAACACAGCAACATTAATCACTAGCACGACAACACAACAACATTAATCACTAGCACGACAACACAACATTAATCACTAGCACGACAACACAGCAACATTAATCACTAGCACGACAACACAGCAACATTTAATCACTAGCACGACAACACAACAACATTAATCACTAGCACGACAACACAACATTAATCACTAGCACGACAACACAGCAACATTAATCACTTAGCACGACAACACAACAACATTAATCACTAGCACGACAACACAGCAACATTACCACTAGCACGACAACACAACAACATTACTCACTAGCACGACAACACAGCAACATTACTCACTAGCACGACAACACAACAACATTAATCACTAGCACGACAACACAACAACATTAATCACTAGCACGACAACACAACAACATTAATCACTAGCACGACAACACAACAACATTAAATCACTAGCACGACAACACAGCAACATTACTTACTAGCACGACAACACAACAACATAATCACTAGCACGACAACACAACAACATTAATCACTAGCACGACAACACAACAACATTAATCACTAGCACGACAACACAACAACATTACTCACTAGCACGACAGCACAACACATTAATCACTAGCACAACACAGCAACATTACTCACTAGCACGACAACACTAACAACATTACTCACTAGCACGACAACACAACAACATTAATCACTAGCACGACAACACAACAACATTACTCACTAGCACGACAACACAACATTACTCACTAGCACGACAACACAACAACATTAATCACTAGCACGACAACACAACAACATTACTCACTAGCACGACAACACAACAACATTACTCACTAGCACGACAACACAACATACTCACTAGCACGACAACACAACAACATTAATCACTAGCACGACAACACAACAACATTAATCACTAGCACGACAACACAACAACATATAATCACTAGCACGACAACACAACAACATTATTATCACTAGCACGACAACACAACAACGATATTAATCACTAGCAGGACAACACAACAACATTAATCCACTAGCACGACAACACAACAACATTAATCACTAGCACGACAACACAACAACATTAATCACTAGCACGACAACACAACATTATTAATCACTAGCACGACAACACAACAACATTAATCACTAGCACGACAACACTATTAATCACTAGCACGACAACACAACAAAATTATTAATCACTAGCACGACAACACAACATTATTAATCACTAGCACAACAACACAACAACATTAATCACTTGCACGTCAACACAACAACATTATTAATCACTAGCACGACAACACAACATTATTAATCACTAGCACGACAACACAAAACATTATTAATCACTAGCACGACAACACAACATTAATCACTAGCACGACAACACAACAATATTAATCACTAGCACGACAACACAACAACATTATTAATCACTAGCACGACAACACAACATTATTAATCACTAGCACGACAACACAGCAACATTAATCACTAGCAAGACAACACACAACGTTATTAATCACTAGCCCGACAACACAACAACATTATATCACTAGCACGACAACACAACAACATTAATCACTAGCACGACAACACAACAACATTATTAATCACAGCACGACAACACAACAACATTAATCACTAGCACGTCAACACAACAACAACATTAATCACTAGCACGACAACACAACAACATTAATCACTAGCACGACAACACAACAACGTTATTAATCACTAGCACGACAACACAACAACATTAATCACTAGCACGACAACACAACAACAACATTAATCACTAGCATGACAACACAACAACATTAATCACTAGCACGTCAACACAACATTATTAATCCCTAGCACGACAACACAACATTAATCACTAGCACGACAACACAACATTAATCACTAGCACGACAACACAACAACATTAATCACTAGCTCGACAACACAACAACATTATTAATCACTAGCACGACAACACAACATTAATCACTAGCACGACAACACAGCAACATAAATCACTAGCACGACAACACAACATTAATCACTAGCACGACAACACAACATTAATCACTAGCACGACAACACAACATTAATCACTAGCACGACAACACAACATTAATCACTAGCACGACAACACAACATTAATCACTAGCACGACAATACAACAACATTATTAATCACTAGCACGACAACACAACATTAATCACTAGCACGTCAACACAACATTATTAATCACTAGCACGACAACACAACAACATTAATCACTAGCACGACAACACAACATTAATCACTAGCACGACAACACAACATTAATCACTAGCACGACAACACAACATTAATCACTAGCACGACAGCACAACAACATTAATCACTAGCACGACAACACAACATTAATCACTAGCACGACAACACAACATTAATCACTAGCACGACAACACAACAACATTAATCACTAGCACGACAATACAACAACATTAATCACTAGCACGACAACACAACATTAATCACTAGCACGACAATACAACATTAATCACTAGCACGACAATACAACATTAATCACTAGCACGACAACACAACAACATTAATCACTAGCACGACAACACAACATTAATCACTAGCACGACAACACAACAACATTAATCACTAGCACGACAACACAACATTAATCACTAGCACGACAACACAACAACATTAATCACTAGCACGACAACACAACAACATTATAATCACTAGCACGACAACACAACATTAATCACTAGCACGACAACACAACATTACTCACTAGCACGACAACAGAACAACATTACTCACTAGCACGACAACACAACAACAACAACATTAATCACTAGCATAACACATCATAACCACAGTTTTCTCTCATCATTTACAGATGACACTAAAATAAGTATGAAAGTCACGACGACAGAAGACACTGAAAAATTACAGGAAGACATAAGCAGTGTTTTCCAGTGGACAATAATTATGTCAGCTGACCTTTCTTTAAAGACCATAACAAGACAAAGATCACGACAGCCAGGAGGATCATGGGGTGGGTATGAGAACTTCAATACAAGGGGGGAAATAATCTGAAGGGG